>OZ023336.1:29383561-29518561 GCA_964007535.1 Brachyptera risi
AATTGAAAAAGTACACTACGGTAACTGAAAATGTTTAGATAAAACAGTGAATGAAGCGATATTAGGCCAAGATCCTCAGAAAGACTAATCAAGGAATCATTATTTTTTTCAACTTGAATTGCTGTTGTCATCATTGGTATGTGGCATTCGCATGTACACGCACAAGGTCTAGCTAAACTGGAAAACATTCAATTCAAATAGATGAAGATTGAGCAGTTACAAGACATAAACTTCCAACAATAAACTTGGATAGTTCCACAAAGCTTGGTTACAGCAAAGTATCAGTAGGTACTAAATGCGTTGTTCCGTTCACATTACGTTGGTGATAACATGTGTTAGTGGCTTGAAATCAGTCAAGTGTGAGCGGGGTAGCGAGCGCGTTACGCACCTCTTGCCGGCGCCGCCTCCCCTGCGGTTGTTCTGCGGCATGCGCTGGTCGGCGGCCATGGAGTCGAGCCACGTGGGCAGCTCCTGCTTGGTCTCGATGAGCAGCTCCACCAGGTCGCGCACCAGGTTGCGGTTCTTGTCGTTGAAGAAGGACGTGGCCAGCCCGAGGTTGCCCATACGGCCGGTACGACCGATGCGGTGGACGTACTCCTCGACGTCTGACGGCAGGTCGAAGTTGATCACGTGCTTCACGTGCGGGATGTCGAGCCCTCGAGCCGCCACCTAGCGAACAGTCGGGAGATTCAAGCAAACAGAAACTCGACGGCTGGTACTTGTAATTGGAAATTTGAATCGCTAGCAAACATTACGGTATTAATCCTTATCCAGGTGCTCTCTCACACATTTTTCAATAACTCTACAGAGGGTATACAGCTGCTGTCATAAAACTCGGCCGCTAAGAGGCTGAAAGGCATCACAGCACTTGGATGTGCTGCTTCCAGTAGTAAGTATATTATAAATATTATATAACAGAGTGAAACCTCGAAGCATCGTTCCCGGACCCATTGTTTTCCTACTTGTATCATTCATTTTTATCTCACCCCACTTCCATATGATCAATGTTAAATTTTCCTGGATGGATCGTTTTCCTGCATGAATGGTTTTATTTTCCTGGTCCCTTGAAAAATAATGGATGGAGGATTCACTGCATATTCTTTCGTAACATCATCATTTGCATCCTGACTCGGAAGAATACAGGACAAGCGTCGAATGACGACGGAACTTACCGCGGTGGCGACGAGGATGGGGGTGGTGCCGGTACGGAAGCGCTTGAGCGCGTCCTCCCTCTCTCGCTGGGAACGGTCGCCGTGGATGGACGTTACCGGGTAGCCCTCGTGGTGGAGGAACTCCTCCAGCGAGTCAGCGCCCTTCTTCGTCTCCACGAACACCAGCGTCAGCGCCTCGGAGCCTACAAACGCAGCCGAGCACAACGTTAGAACACGCCGGGAATCACTCGCCAAGAATAAAAAAATAAAATGCAAAACTTTTTTTTCACATCATTGGGTTTACGAACGAGATCGATTAATGTAGTAAATCCAGTCCAATCAGTCGACCTTCTGAATTTCCAAAATTCATGGAATATATTTTAATTATAATTTTACTGATTGAGCTCATTGATAGAAGTCCTGGGTAGCAATTAAAATCTCGTGTATTAATAATTGGGCCAATTGACTGTATTTATATTCTTCTTAGAACAGTCTGAACACAACTAGGCTACACTTTATACGTTGATAGTTAATCTAGCGTAATCTTGTAACGTGGTAATCTTGTAAATCTCAGACATTGAGTTTTTGACAGAATACGATCGACTAATCAAGTGTCTTTATGAGGCATCACTGATCATGTAGCAAGAGAGTGAGTTAGAGTGAGAGTGAGAGAGAGAGAGAGGGTTACTCACAAGGCTGGTCGAGGCCGGCGGCGTTGAGCAGGTCGAGGAGGAACGACCTCTTGTCGTGGTCCTCGACCCACACCACCTTCTGCGTGATGTTCTCCGACGTACTCCCGACTCGCCCGACGGCCAAGAAGATGTAGTTGTCGAGGAAGTCTCGGGCAAGCATCTGCCAACACGCAAACAACGACATTCAGCGCGGCAAACATAAACCACACTTCGCACACCCAAGATGTAAAACTTGAAAAATGCATTGTTCCCTAATTGAGGCCGAGGATGATGGGATCATTTGGGCAGGGCACCACAGCAGGCAACATTACCACTCCATTTATATGCATGACATTTCACTTGTAAGTCTCAGATACTAAGGTCTTTGGAGCGGTCCGAGAGCACTCGGAGTCGGATGACGTATTCAGTGGCAGCGAACAGCTGAGCTGGCTTCAGCCTATTGTTACGCGTCAAATAAAAAGGATAGAATTTACGAAAATAATCATCAATTCAAGGAATTCACTCGATCCATTTCGGATTATCCAATCCGAAAACAGTGCTAACGCAATTGAGGGGTCGAAATATTAGTTCGAATTACGGATTAACCATATTCATTAACATTGAAATGCCTTTACCTTCAGCCGGGGACTGACTTCAAGTTCGAAATTTGTCAAATTTCGGATTAACCGAGTTTGGATTAATGAGGGTTTACTGTACCATTAATCTGGCAAACCAAGAGTCAAGAAAATAAAACACTTGCATCGTATTATACCGTGACAGTACATGTTTATAAACAGCTAGCTAGCTAAAACGCAGCTGAAAATAGCACAAAGGAAAACTTGAGCAATGTATTGCTTGAGCACAGAAAGCTTAACATAAATATAACATAGTACAATGGTATCATGTTTACACTAACTACAAAGCATACATTAAATATTTTCAAAAGGATGCAAACATCTAGTCTAGGAATAAATGAGTAAACAAAGAACTGAAAGAAAACAAACCAATTAAACAAGTCTGGTAGTTTTCAAGTTTATAAAATAGTTACCGGTAACATGATATGCCTACCAGGTGAAATTTCATCGTGCATCATTATAATAAAATGAAAATACAGTGACTGAAACCTCTACGCATCGTTTTCCTGTTTGCATCATACATTTTTTCTCACCCCACTCCCGTATAATCAAAGCTAATTTTTTCTGGTTGGATCGTTTTCCTGCATGGATGGTTTCATTTTCCTGGTCCCTTGAAAGTTTAAGATACTTGGCTCATTGATGACAAATCCCCCCCCCACAAAAAAATTACTATAAATTTCAAAATAATCGATATCGGAAATTTTAGCATCACTAGCCGCAGATTCCATAGATGAGCGTTCGATCAACGATCGTCGATTCAACTGTCCGCTTTCAAAGACGCGAATTACCGTGCCACGAACGGCCAGTTGAAATCGTACGACAAACGACGTGAATTACCTGTATTTCCTTGGGGAACGTTGCGGAGAACATGAGCGTCTGTCGTTCTCCCACCTGCGGCATCGCGTCCTTCTCCACGATCCGACGGATCTGCGGCTCGAAGCCCATGTCCAGCATCCGGTCGGCCTCGTCAAGCACCAGGTAACTATAGCGACGGGCAAAACAAGCGTTACGTACGGTTAGTGATGCAACCCGAGAATATCCTCCAAAAGATTATGTTCCTGCTTTTTTGGGTCATTTTCTCCTTAATAGACAAACAAGCAAGTAATGATGGGCAGTTCAAATTAAAAGTGTTTTCTGCTTCTATTATAAAGTTTGGATGGCTGCAAGGAATTCATAGTCTAGTAAATTTAGTGGTTTGTGTTGTTAAGATGAAGAATGAAGAAAATGAAGGACTTTCCCTAAGAAATCAGTGAATCCAGTGATGAATCTGATGATGAAGTTAATATTTGAATAATCGCATAACGGATAAAGCGGAAATGCCCGTTCGGAACGGCAAATTGATATTTAAATGAAAAAACTTTATAAGATACAGTTTTGTAAATTATTAATTGTACGGATGGAGAATGAAATACTATTGTCTAGTAAGTAGTAACCACAATTTATGTATTCCATTTGCTTCCTAATACTATATAAGTATACAGTGAAACCTCTATCCATCATTTTTTAAGGGACCAGGAAATTAAAACAATCCATCCAGGAAAACTATCCATCCAGGAAAATTCAACATTGATTAGATGGGTGTGACCGACAAGAAGTGAACGTAAACGTCCGAAGGTCTCACCGGCAGTTGTCGAGGCCGATCTTGCCTCGCTCGAGCATGTCGACCAGCCTGCCGGGGGTGGCGACCAACAGATGGCAGCCCCTGTCCAGTTCGCGCATCTGGTCGCTCACATTGGCGCCACCGTACCTGCAAACCAAACCAAACAATCAGCACAAGGCTGTTGCACGCTTCGGCACCCGTACCAGCGCAAAACTGGTCTCCTTTACTGCACATTCGTTTCACGATTTAGGCCAGGTTTTTAAAAAAGGTTTCTTTCAAGTGATATCACAATGTTGTAATAAGTGGACAAGCAATGTCCTCCAAAAACTGTGTTCTATCATAACTTTAGTATCAGCACACTTTGGTTGCCCTGAACTTCTTCAATTGACGACTCGAAATAGGCGTGGCTTCACCAGTAGGCCAGTTGGATCTATATCATCTGTGGTCAATTCAAGATATCCGATTGGATATTTGAATTTCACTAGTTCTAACAGCCCTGTTGATTGGACAGTATGATTTGTGACGTCGAGGGGGCATAGACTGCGAGTTGTCAATTGTAAGATACGTTGACAAATATGATGTCTCACATAGTTCCTTGAAGAGTCCGTTAGGCTAATCGTTAATTGACTGATTAGTCAATATAATGATGCAGGTAATTAAGGAAGATAATTTTCATTTTGAAACTGAGCACACTTTTGATGACTAAAGAGAATTCCTTGATGCAAAACAATAACAAAGTGAACACTGTACAATTAAAACGCATGGTTCATTATTAATATTGATCTTGAACCTTATTATACTTTAAATACCAGGGGCCAAATTCACAAAAGGTCATAGCTTTGATTGGTTTCAACTCAGATCCCGATCAAAGTTGCTACAAGATATTAGCGATCAACTTTGATACTGTCTCAAAGATAATAATAATAGATTGACAATAATAATAGATTTAACTGAAAATAAAAATTTAAAAATTAAAAATAATAGATACAAAATGGTACTATCTCTGGAAATTGTCATAACTTTGAGCCGGACCGCAGTTATGAACTTTTGTGATTTCGACCCCTGTTATAAACACTTGTAGGCCTATCTTAACAACTCATGGGTAAAAAAATATTGGATCACATACTCTAATGAACTAGGCCTACTTGTATACTTGTTCAAAGAATCATGCAACTTCTCAAATTCTTTTTGTCAGAGAAGAAGATTTGCCCACACAAAGGTGTGAGACAAGTGCACACATCAACGAGGGATTCCAACTCACACGACGGCGGGGCGCATCCTGGAACGATACGCAAACTTCCTCGCTTCGTCGTAGATCTGCGTGGCCAGCTCTCGCGTGGGCGCCAACACGAGGCCAAGAGGGAACTGTTTACGCCGGCCGTACGACTAGACAGACAACGCACACTATGTTCACAGCACGGTACTAAACGACACTGAGCAGTCATGTGAAGAAGACTATTGTTCATCAAACAACCCCACCAAACAGCTGGCAATTTGGGGGGTACCAATGAGCAGACAATAGATGAATGATCATTCAATTATATTCATTCAATATTTATTATTAATAATTCATTCAATATTTATTATTAATAATTCATTAATAATTAATTATTCAATTAAAATTCAATTTCAATTTGTATATCATTCTATTCTTATTCATGTAATAGGCCTATTCATTCAATTAATATTAATTGAATTCAGTAGTGTCTATAATATCTGACAAGACTGTTTACTAAGAGTGCGCTTCAAGTTTGAGTCGAATTCAAGAGAAAATCGGGAGTTCAAAACAGTTTCAAAATGGAGTTCAAAAAAAAGTGGCCTCCATTATATTCAATTTCAATTGGTTTTGAATGAAGTAAATACAGTAAATCCTCGGTAAATCGAATTTGAATAATCACAACAAAAAAAAAAATTAAATGTACAAAACAGTCTACTTACAAGAATCCACAATAAAACAAATCCCTAAGCAATATGTTTCGTGTAACTGTGTTCCACGTAGAATTTCAAGCATGGGCAACGAGATCAATTAGTAAAAAAAAAATTACAGTAAACGCTTATTAAGAACACTTCGATGATTCAAATTTTCAATTAATCGTTCAAACAATAGTACTGATACTTACAGAATATTGATCGATAAGCTCAATGTTCAATATTGCAATAAGCTTTTACAATCAAAAATGGGTATTATTATCTCCATGGAATTTAGAATTCAAGAGTGTTTAAGGGAATTGTAGAGAAACTGAAGTGAGAAGTTGAGTTGAAGAGAACTGAAGGGATAAAATCTTGACAATGTCCAGGACAACTCACCCTGGAGTTTGGCGCGATCGGCTGCGGCCCGCGCTCGTACATCTGGTTGAGTATGGGTACGAGGAAGGCGGCCGTCTTGCCGGACCCGGTCTGGGCGCAGGCCATCACGTCGCGCCGCCCCATGATGATTGGGATCGCGTACTTCTGCACGGGCGTGGGCTTGTCGTAGCGCGCCAACGCAATGTTGGTGGAGATGATCTCAGTCATGCGCACCTCGTCAAACTGCGGACGCGGAGGAAGAAATCGTTAATGATGACCGATCGAGTGTCGGAATAGTCTTGTGAACTAGCCAGGTTGGATGGTGCTCCAAGTAAAGACTTGAATTTGTTCAACATTGATATAAATCTGATATTTATATGTTGGACAAATGTTGAGAATGTTGGATGAATAAATAGGCCAACAGACAACTACCAATAAAACTTGAAAGAAAAGACAAAATGACGGTATTCTATCAACGATAGAACGTTGTGTATGTACCAACATGACTAAAAAAAAAAAAAATCCTTCATTTGTATAGCTATGGTATTTTGAGAGCCAATGATTTTTAGAAAAAGATTCACAATTAGAAACACAACTTTAGAAAGAGTTGACCTTGCTGTCGATGCGCCTTTTAACCCTAATATTCATTCAAGAGTTGAATGTCTAAAGCTCCAATGAGGTTCTCTGCAACCGAAATTGGAACCAAAGTCGACTTTCTTCCGTAAGTACAAATAAAGCCATCAATGTTGCACTCACGCTGGAGATATGCTCGGGCACGTTGTCGCCCGTCGCCTCCACGGGAATATCCTCGTACTTGTTAAAGTTGATGCCAGTGTTGCCCGAGCCGAACAGCTCGAACTCGAGGCGCTCGTCGCGCGCGGTCGGCACCGTCCAGTCCACCTCTCCCCGCGTGTTGCCTCCCCCCTCCTTCCAGCGCTCTCCGCCGCCGCCGCCACCAGAGTTGTACGCCGGCCGCGGGGCCTGCACAGGCTCCTGCCACCTGTCGTTGCGCACTGGCGGCGCATCATTGCCGCGCTCCTGCCAGCGCCCGCCTCCGCGCCCACCGTCGCTGAACACACACACAGACACATGTTATACTTTCAACAATACAATCTTTACTACTCTTATCATTATAATACAGGCGCTAAATGACCTTGCTGTCGATGCGCATTAAAACCCTGATATTCATTAATTCATTATCTTTATAAATGGACATGGAAAAATAGTCGATACCAATTTGGGTGTTTTTATTGTATGCCTGTTGTACGGTATCTAGTGGTTTTACCGGTACCACTCTGTCGTTATGCTACAGAACATTGTTGCGCTACAAAACACTGTTTCAAAAAAATAGATGTATCAACGTGCTACTTTTCAAATTCTAAATGCTATGAAAAGAAAAAATAGAAGCTATATTTACATGTCTCTACTCATAAATAAATGAGTCAAAGCTACATAATGGATGTATTTTTTGAAACTAAACAAATTTAGGACAAGTTATAGTGATGACTACGATCCATTGGAGTCAGTCAATGATGAATGAGGTGAAAGGTTTGGCCGGGTCTTGGCTGGATACTGAGGAATAATCTCAATGTTCACTTTAACGACAGAGGAAAATCACGAAAAAAAACTCCGTCAGACTAGTCGACCGTGACTGGAGTCGAGTTTCGGTCTCCTGAATGACAGTTCAGAGCGTTACCGACTGGTACACTCGTGTCACTCAGTCCTGGTGCCTGAACGCAGAAATAAACAAGCCTCAATATCCATTACGAACAGGAAACTTACCGGTTACCACCACCGCCGCCCCCTCGATTCTCACCACCCCACTGCTCTCCTCCGTTATATTGTTGGGTCTGACCGTAACCGTCGTTCCTACGATTGTTGCGGTAATTTCCACCACCAAAGTCGTTTCCACGACCTCCTTGCTGATTATTGCCTGAAACATATTTTTAATATGAAGAAAGATGGAAAAGGTGATTCAATTCTTTTGATGGTGACCTGCATAGGCTCGTCAACATCTTATAAATTTATGGCAATGTTGCTCACTGGACTGACAATCACTGTATTTTATATGTATAAAAAAAGTACGTAGCTAATGGTAGACTCTTTGTGTTATGGCCAATTTTGTATTCTATTCTATATAATCAACAAACTGTGTTTTTCCTTATTAACACTAATCTGAATGTGTAGCCTATGGTATTGTAATGTGTTGAATTAAGGCCCATTCACGATTAAACTTAACCTTAATTCCTTCAACTTATGGCTGTAAACTTACGATTTTATATGCTCATTCACGACACACTTCCACGTTCCAAGTTTAGCCAATGGGATTGCGACTTTTTATTTCGATAATGACGTCATGAAAGATTGATAGTGCTGAAATACACAGCTGATTTGTGTGTTGACAGTCGAACATAACCTAACCTATAATTATACCTATTACCATTGCCATATTATTTACTCAATGCCATTGCTAATTATTGCTGTAATGAAATGGATCGAGCCATCGTGGATTTGTTATTGCTTCAAATTATACAGATGACAATGACAATTGGTGGTCTGTATTTGAGACGGCGGTAAAGAATTGCTAGGAATTAAGACGAACTTTCGTGGAATCTTCTGAAAATGGCGGACGGCTGCAGGTCGGAAATCGATGTGTCCAACGCGTCATAGGTTTGGAGCAGCGCTGATTGGTCAATTCCTACGTTCGACGTAAACTCAAGAAACCAAGTTTGGAGTTTGCAAACTTCTACGTAACTGCTATTGTTAAGGACTAAGTTTAATGTTGTCGTGAACAGTAACGAGAAATACCGTATGACAAACAATTTGTAAGTTCCTAAGTTTACGGTTAAGTTTAATCGTGAATGGGCCTTTAGGCCCATGCAAGTTTAATGTATGAAACTTTAAATATAGATATCAATCAAAAAGAAAATGAGACAATGAACTCTTGTTAATCCGAAATGAAAGGGAACCAAAAAAATTATTTTCATTCATAAAAATTTGGATCAACCAAAAAAAATTTCGTTTCATGAAAATCGACACTATTCCCGATTAGAATTTGATCAATTTCATATTGCGTGCGAAAGGAAATCATGCAACCGGTAGATACATAGAAACCGTTGTTAGGGCCTCAATCACGGTTGCCTCAATGATCGTGTTTACTCCGTTAGCTCGGCCGCTCGCTAGACCCGCTCCTAATAGCACTCGGAAGTCCCGAGTCGATGGTTTGACCAACAAATGTTCCGAGCCTAGCATGGTGTCCGTCAACGTGAAGGTCACTCAGACCACTCGGTCGAATGGCACAGAAAGCTGAACGTGTGTCATTCGTATGCGTCAAATGAAAAGAATGGAAATTGTTAAAATTATGATCAATTCGAGGAATTTACTCGAACTATTTCGAATTATCCAATCCAAAAACATTGTTAAAGCAATCATAGGGTCAAACGCAGTTCAGCTGGAATTCGGATTAACTATATTAATTAACATTGAAATGCCGATAGCTCCAGCAGGGGACCGACTTCAAGTTCGAAATATGTCAAATTTTGGATTATCTGAGTTTGGATTAACGAGGGTTTACTGTATATTATACCAAAACATCTGTATCGTTGAGCTGGACTAAATAAAAACGCAATCTCTCGTTACATTTCAGCATTGGTTTTACGGACTTACATGTCAACGACCTTACTCTAACCTTGTAGAATATTAGAAAAATGTTCATCCTCACCGCAAAAGCGGAAAGCATCAAAAGGCTGTAGTATGGTCAATGGCATAGTTGGCTCACAAGATACATTTTGAAATGTAATGATGGGCTGGAAAAGTGGAAAGAAAATAACGAGCAGGCCTTTACGCAGCCTGGGCCAGGTATTTACCTCGTGAATAATTACCTCTACCCTGATTATTGTCGTACGCGTTACTTTGCGGCTGACTCGGTTGAATATCTGTAGAAGAAAAAACAATTTTAAAATCCGACAATTCTTCAACCCATCTTTCTACAACACGATGAGTTCTCACAGCAGGTCCTAAATAACTTACGCTAGAGTTTCAAAATGTTCAAAATGTTATGTTTCAAAAATGATAAAATTATTTCATAACTATTTGAATGACCTACAACAGACAAAACACATCAAATGAAAGGTCAATTTTGCTGCTGTTGTAGCATTTACTAGGCCTATAGCAACAATGAACGCAACTGAGGGAGTAATTTGGTTTAAAATTAGTTATGCTAGAGCCATCTAGGAGCAAAATCAAGCTTGAAGCTAAAGCTATAAGTAATTAGGCCCAAGCCCCTACGTTAATTTATGCTTCATTGAAATTGTTAAGTACCGTAACAAAAGGATTAATTACAAACATTTAAAATCACAATCTGTCAAGTTTTCTGAAATTGAAAACAAATTACAAAGACCATAGGCCTATAAAATTACGTAGATCCACAGTGTGAAAAAATCTCAAATTTAATTGAACTTACCACCCGATTTGTTGCGGAAATGAGGTGGCACGTAACGACCACCCGGTTGATGTCCGCTCTGCAAGTCCAGATCAGCAAACTACAAGAAGAGATATTGGATAATCTCAAATACTACATAATAGAAGCTGCTTTTTAAGCAGTAGAAAATACATGACTCCTATGGTTTATCTTTTTATATTGGGTTCAACGACGCTTTCTACTGACGACTGCGATCTACTGGCGTCGGTGAATGATATATCAGATGGTGGGATGATGATATGAAAGGTCATTTTATTGAGTGTTCTGAATAGTGGGAAGGAGTTGGTTGTGGCCTTTTGTCAAGGAACCAGTACTGACCTGAACAACAGAGGGAAACCACGAAAAGCCGTCAGAATGATCGACCATGGCGGGAATCAAACCCCGGTCTCCTGAATGACAGTTCAGTGTATTAACCACTGGGCCACACGTCTCAGTAACTTCTATTGTGCCTCAACCGAAATTTTTGGGTTATGTTGCCGGCAGTCCACCAAAGAGCTGAGGGAATCATGCCACGTTTCGAGAAGATGACGTTGTAGTGTTCTACTATGTGAACTCAATATCGCAACTGAAGGAATTCACTTGTCGTTCGACTAGACTAGTTTTCAAGCGTGATTCTTAAATTTCAAGCGATAAAAGTACAATAAAGTTTGTATCAAAAGTGTCAAGCTTCCTGGTATTTTGGCGAACTCAAAGCAGTCAGGTCGGTATACTAGCTTCATCCAATGCTTGAGCACAATAGAAACTTGAAAATATTGGTCAGTTCATATATGTATCTTTATTAGACTCGGCCATTTACAAACAATGGCTGCCATGATTGACACAGAATAATTCATCAGTGGAGAGATTAGAACAAGAAAATGAAACTGATGACCAGTATTAAATAGGCCTAACAAACAAAAATCAAAAGCTACAAGGAAGTGAAATTAGAAATTTGTTATGAACATGTAGAGCCATGTAGAGGTAGGTGTAACTATCTATATATTATTGGAAAGTGGGACTTGATTTAAAGAATATTATTTTGTAATGGACGATATGAGATGACTGATTGATGATGATGCAGGTTAAGAGAAACTAGTGATGTGAGAATGATGAGGTGGGTACAGGTTGGAGGAAATACATAGATAGAGCACAAAAACCATACACACATGTGTGGACTGGAAATGCGAGTACTGGGAGGTAGGTTCCACAAGAATCAACAAACTCGGGTTTCCCACTACCTTTTCCACGGACTCTGAAGGGAATAACCAGCAGGTGAAAATCACAGAAACATTAATAATAAACTAAAACTCACTACATGTTTCGATCTTGTTAGATCTCATCAGGTGAGTATATCAGGAATTCTTAATATTTCTTCCTCTCAAGGAAACACCTGCAAACTACTTCCTGTGCTGGCTTGCCCAGGTCTGCCACCAGAGTGCACTGTTTTTCCACAGCACCCTCTAGGCCTAGGCCTACATGAACCAACTCAGAATTCAATTTGCAGGTTATGTTCTCCGAGTTGATGATTTTCACCTGGTGGTTGGATGAGGACAAGGAATTCTTGTCAAAAATTAACATTTTTTGTGCTCTATCTATGTATTTCCTCCAACATGTAGCTACCTCATTATTCTCCCATCACTGGTTTCTCTTAACCTGCATCATCATCAATCAATCATTCATCTCACATCGTACATTACAAAATAATTAATATATACACAGGGGCGTCGGAACGTTTTGAAAGATGGGGGAGGGGCAAGACCAATTCCTGACCATGGAGCCTCGGTGGGGGAGGGGGGGGGGGACTCTTCAAAGCGCCACAAATATTCTCAGTATGAGTTGTTCAAAGGGTTCTCTAGAAACATTTCCTTTTTCGTTAGAGCTGATTTCACGAGAAAAATGATATCTCTGAAAAATGTTCTTTTTTTATGGATAAATTCGTGGTTTCAGAAGAAATGATTGAATTAACGTGATCGAACAAGTTATTCTACCGTACCTGTTGAAAACGAAAACATTTTTTGGTCGCAAAAAACCCCACACTTCTAACAGGAGCAAAAATGTTGATGAAGTTTGGCATTTTAAACTTATTTGATATTGTACAGTTCTGAGCAGGGACGTCGTTAGGATTTGTGTATTGAGGGGGCGCACAGGTTACATGAATAGAATGACCACTCAGCTGGACACATATCGCGCGAGAAAAGGGGGTCTGGGAAGCGGAATTTCCCCAGCAGAGCATTTTTGAAAATAAGGGCATTTTGTAAGTGATTTTTGCGATTTGCAAGTGGTTTTGGAGTCTTATATAAAATTTTGAATCATCATGAACATTTTTGAAATTGGTTATACTTTTGCCATTTCTCCCAGCAAAGCCCCGCAGGGAATTTTTTTAAATAGACCCATGTCATTTTTCAAGTGATTTTTGATACTGACAAGCAGTTTTGCAGTCCAATGATTTGATCAGTATGGGCATTACCAGAGTTAATTTCAATGGTGCGATCATTATGGACATTTTCGAAGCTATTTTCGTGATTTCTCTTGGCAAATCTCCCAGCATTGAATTTTTTAAAATATGGTCATTTTTCAAGTGATTATTGCGATTCGTGAGCACTCTTGAAATCTAATAATCAAATCATTATCGAAAATAAAGGAGGGAGTGAAAAGTAGTAGTGTATACTGATACAATTCATATTAATAAGTGATAATATTTTATTATGTGTTCATTCATATGTCAACATTATATATTTTATATATAAGACTCAAATTGAGTCTTGCAAGATCTTTTTCTTGCCCCCCCCCCCTGGGCCATAAGTTGGGGGGGCAATGCCCCCCTGCCCCTCCCGGTTCCGACGCCAATGTATCTGTATCTATCTATATCTCTATGTCTATGTCTATGTCATCGATATCGATATAGATATAAATAATTAAATATATATATATATATATATATATATATATATATATATATATATATATATATATATATATATATATATATATATATATACACACATACATAAAGGGTGGGGAGGAGAGGGAAGGGGATTAAAATTAAGAGCCCGCATCTTAGACAGATTTCATGTTGAGTACAGGGTGCACTTCCATCACATATATCTCAAGAACTACCAACACTACGGATTTGCGATAAAAAGCAATTGATAAACGATACTCTCACAATTGGATATGCCTAGTTGAATATTGAAGAATAATTTTAATATGGAGCAATTTTTGAATCAAAAAGTGCCAATTTGATGGTTTTCATTGCCTAATTCCCGGTTACCGAATATAACTAGAAAAAAATTACAAACGCACATCTTTAAGTTCAACCTTTCTCATCAATATTCAAAATCTTGATTTGCCTATAATTCAACAGTCTTCCCGTTTTCCTTGATCAAAATGTGTCATGTAACTTACAGTGACTAGATTTTGTCCAAATTATAAGTTGGAAAACTCCTCCATCTAGCGGTGACACTGGAACTCTTTGAAAATCATCCCCTTTCCACTTGTCAACCTAGGTAGGAAGTGGACCCGAGCCATGAGTGCTGTCACTCCAAATGAACCTTTCTTGGAACGGAATAAAAGTGATTAGCTGAAAACCAATATACCGATATATCACACCAATCAATTGTATTTAGTTGTAAGTGTCTTCACATTCTCATTACAACAAGAATACATTTTTTATTTTAGTCCTAGGTGCATTTCTCACCGATTCAGTGAAAATAATTCCAGTTGACTTAATACCCAAGTAGAGACTCATTTTTTGGGTCAATGCTCAAAATCAGAATTAAAACTATTACAATTACATTTATTATCGTTTAATGAATTATGGAGTGTTGAAATTCGACTTCTCGAGTTGTTTTTAACACATTGTTAGTAGCCCATCATTATATTCTACAGTGAAACATAACATGAGAAACATAACGTGAAAAACGACACAAAATATAACAAACACAATTTATCACATTTCATGTTTCCACATTGATTGAGTGATTTCACAATTGAAATTTGAAATTTGATCGCTGAATCATTCCAAGAAATGGTCACAATATAATTAATATAGTTCCTAATCAGTTTCAAATATGCTATGATCATTTATTGTAGACAGAAACGAATATAGGAAAAAACTACGGTAAGATTTAATATTGAAACGAATTTTAAAATCATCATATTTGAAACAAAATTGATTACTTTCCACATTGTTAGGGTTCTGATGATGTGAATATATATATATATATATATATATATATATATATATATATATATATATATATGTGTATATATATATATTTATATATATATATATATGTGTATATATATATATACATATCTATATATATATATATATATATATATATATATATATATATATATATATATATATATATATATATATATATATATATATATATATATGTATATATATATATATATATATATATATATATATATATATATATGTATATATATATATATATATATACATATATATATATATATATATATATATATATATATATATATATATATATATATATACATATATATATATATATACATATATATATATATATATATATATATATATATATATATATATATATACACACATATATATATATATATATATATATATATATATATATATATATATATATATATATAAATATATATATGGATCATCTTTCAAATTTGATCACACGCATATTCGAATAGTTTGAAAAATGCCCAGTTTTGTTTGATCCCGCGATCTTTTTGCCCGCGATCATTTGTTCACGAACTTATTACCTCCACGGTATTTTTACCCGCGCTCACCTGGCTCGCGATATTTTCTTCTCCGCGACCTTATGTACGTGCGGTCATTTCACCCTACTCGATATTATTGCCGCGAGATAAAATTGTTCGCGGTCTTTTTGCCGGCTACCTTAGATTTCGACCTCACCAACAGCTAGGTTATTAAGGGGTACGAGTGAGCTCGCAGAAGAGAGACGGATGATGTTCACAAAAACCCATGTCATATGCGAGGCTCGAACCTAAGCCCCGCTTGACTGGAATGTATGAAGCAGTGCCTTAGCTGGGCCTGGATCAGTCAAGGTTCATATAGGTGAAGTTGACCTATACATGCACACATATTTTCAGTGTAGGCAGCTACGACTGATCTGTGTGAATTTTTTCACGATCATCTTATCTTATTCTCTTCGAAAAATGTGTCCTGAGAAAACTTCCACTAATGAGTTGCTTGATTGGCCTGACACTTGCGTTCACTTGTTTTGAAAATAAATATATATCCTCTCTATTCTCTCAGAATATTGGGTTGTACAATTTTCCGCTCACAGTTCATTGTTGTCAGATTTTGTGAAAAAAGAACACATGTGCCTATACGAAGCGAAAACAATTATTCTTGAAATATGTACAAAGATCATACACAAATACATGCTGTATTGGCAGTTGTCTTCATCACTTTGCCATTCCATTTAAAAAAACTAAACCAATAATAAATCACTGTGATTGATGGCTAAAATTGTGTGAATTTGTTTATTATTTCAGAATTAGTCTCCGATTGACCATCCCACTATTATGTAAATACTACATATTGTGATAATTTAATCAATGAAATATTAAATATATGCATGAAATAATTCTGAAAGCGATCCTAGTATGGGCTTATAACTGAAAATAAGCTTACACAAAATCTAAAATCGACATAACATTGTACTTTTGACGCATTCATTTATGTTTTTATGTTGGGTTCAACTAAGCACAGTAATGAATGATGACTAAGACTTATTGGCGTCGGTGAATGATGAATGAGGTGATGACTGATGAGAAGATTAGATGGAAGGTTACTTTATTATGTGTTTTTGTATAGTAAAAAGGAGTCGGTCGTGGTCTGTTGCAAAGGAATCATCCCAGTATGAACCTAAACGACAGATGGACACCACGAAAAAACTCTTCTTGGAGGTCTCTGTCCAGAATCGAACCCCGGTCTCCTGAATGCCGGTTCAGCCACCGATCCACAAGTCTCACTACTCATTTTGCACTCATCTTATCATTTGTTTATGACTAGGAAAACGCTATATACGCGTTGTTAGACGAGTGGAAAGTAATAGTATGTCGACTTCATTGCCAAACTTTTGCCTAAATTCGCCAATTGGGTAACATTTTAGTTATAAATGGGTAAAAACGGCTTCGAGTGGTACCAATTTAGCACATTTCGTGTTTTTTCTTCAAAATGGCTGACCCGATCAAGCTGAGAATTCCCAGAAATGTGTATCAAGATGTTATTCAACTCCACACAATATTTCAATTTTTTGGAAAATAAAAATTTTAAAATTTTAAATTTTTAAGGGTATTTTTGAAATTTCTGAAATTCATAAAAAAAAAGTTGATATCCGATAATGCCACAAAACTATACAGATCTGAGTTAGATATGGAACCATTATGAAAGAAAGTTTGAAATTGATAGCTGTAGCCTTTTGACCTGTGGAGAACCGACAAATGAACATAAAAAAAATATATATAAAAACGAACACCAATTTTTTTCAGTATGTGAAATTGAATCCTCGCTAAAGCTCGTCTAATAATTGATCACTCATCATTTGTTATGATATTTTCCTACGAATTATACTTAGTTATTATCAGCATGATTATTTGTAAATTTGCATCTACTTCCCTGTGGTCAACATAATCTCCGTATACCCCTACTTTCGAATACAAGTAGCAATTGTGACTAACCAATATAAGTATCAATGAAATACATAGCTTGTGGTATATATTTTCTCATTGGGGAACAATGATTTTGTATCCAGTATCAATGTTATGAGGAAAAAAATTGTGAATATTACTTTCCTCGATTTCAGAAATAACAGCATATTGTATGGAATCACAGCTCGATTATCTGTGATGGAATCTGAATGAGTTTATTGTGAGAGCCATAGCTAAAACGTTTACCAAATATCTCGTCAAAATACTACCTGCTATTCAGATGGCTTTTGTGACAACCTAGTGACAACACGCAGAATGACGGTCTAGGACCCCCGAGTGTATTTGTTAACTTATAGAGAAGGCGGTAAATCGGAACGGTCAAATGTTGTTTCCTAAGTGCACGTCTTTTTTGATGAACAGTTCAAGTTACAAGAGAGAGAGATAGACATAGGTAACTGAGAGAGATAGCTGTCCACTACCGAGTTCCAAAATCGCACACCAAACTTGGGTCGCGCATGTCGAAGAGAAATATTCTCAGCTAGGATACGGGCTCTTAATGAATATAATATAATATGAATGACTTTTTCATGTGAATAGATCTTTTCAAAATGTTTACAATGGGATCGATCAATTCATTTGGCAAATTTCATTTTTCACCAAAATTATTTTTTAAAAAAGCATAGGCCTAATGCATATTGCTAATTGTAGTAGGCCTATATTTTGTCAATTTGATGTTTTCTGATAGATCTTGATTAGATGTATTGAATGGACTCTGAGCACGACAAAAATTGTTATTATTCAGTAGCCTATTTTGAAGCTCACTCAAATACGATGAGTTCTTGGTACCTGTATCTGTAAAATTGCCATAGACATGTTTGTTCTTACAGGTGTTCACTATTACTTTTTTGGTTCTGTGAGTGGTGACTAATTTTGGCACATTTTGTCCGGACTACCGACTGTGTCTTTAGAAATAGTGTCATGAGTGTATGCCTATGCACTGTCAAACTCATGTCAACTGGCATTGTGTGCCCGTCTTGTCGGGTCAAGTCACATATGCGTGTCAACTGTCATAGTTTTAGCTGTCTTTTTTTATATAATTGCACGTTAATGAGTGATTTTGAGTGCTTGTTTTTTCATAAATTTAGAGTTTTTAAAGGTGATGAAATGTTATTAAAATCGCGGTGTTCTTTTACAATTCTGGCCTGAAACAGATGACATCCATACGACAAAAGGTGGAGCAACGATGACATGTAATGTACCGGTAAGTGTGTTTCAATCAATTAAATTAACCACATTTACGCTACATTTTCTTATAATGATCAATTATATATTGATCCTTTTGGTCATGTAATTTCTTTTTTTGAGAGGGGGAAACCTGTAGAAATTGTTCAAGGCACTTTCATACCAAAATGGTGGATCCAATCCGATACTATAAGTTATTCATGTGTAAATTACCTTTGAAGTATTGAATAATAACAATTCTCTTATGCGTTCAACTCCATTCAATAAATTTAATCAAGATCAGAAAATAACGGTCACAAAAAACGTGAAAATTAGCATTGGTACGTCCAATCATCAACACAATTCAACCAATATTTCCATTACTTATGGCTATTGCCAAGCAAAAATTAATAGTCCAACTGACCATTCAGACTATAGGCTTCTGGCAAGTGACGTCACCCATTGTTGAAAGTGAGTGAGACAACAATGTGCACCAGTTGGAATAGACCAATCAGAATATTTGGTAGTCCACCAGTTCGCTGTATTGCTACAGTAACGATTGTTTGTCGTTTGTTACGTGCCAACACCCTATTAGGTGTTTTAATTGCATAGGCCTAACCAACTAGGTACGGTAATGGTTTATGATCGAAAGCCTAGGCCTACTAGGCACATTACCATCATGGTAATATAATTTAGTATGGTATCGTGTTGTATGATTGTCACAAAATTATTATGTATAACAGTTATTATGTTTCAACAGCTAAATAAAGGTCAGTAAAACCTAGATGAATTGTTAAGGTAACATAGGCACTAAGCAGATATAGATTCCACAGGCCTCTTCCTAGGCCTATTATAAGTAGCCTATATATATATTTATACTCACGTTCATCAAGTTGTTTCATGAACTGACACAAAGGCTTAGTTGTGATGCACCTACATTATAGCAAAATACGTTAAAATTGTCCCTATATACATCAGCTCAGTAGAGGAAAGAACTGCTGAGCATTGACAATTTCCCTTCATGTAACATGAGCTTTGAGGCAGCCATTAACAGACACGTAGAGCAGACGTACTAAACAAAGTAACCGGCATTACTTTGCTCAATCGTCAAATTACCCCAATCACAGGTCACGAAATGTAATACAAATTTTACTTCATCTAATTATTAGTTGTGCAACACACTGAACATACAGAAACCACAATCGATAACGTTGACTTGCCTAGACGGCCTTCTAGGATAGGCTACATAGGTCCCTAGCCTAGGCTTACTTACCCCAATCATACCCACTTCCTCTTGAGCTAATTTCAAGAATCCGTTTCACTAAAACAGAGATGTAAAGGTAAGAGATAATAACACAAACCTGCTGCTCTAGACCTGATCCATTTTGGTTGGGTACATTACTCATATTACTATTATTCAGACGTTTGTGAACAGAGCTTCCTTCAAAAGCGTCGAGTTTTTATCCTGATAAATCTCACACAAAGGATGATCACGTTGATGAATTACTGGACTACAAAATCGACTGTCATTCTGCAAAACTACAGTGACATTTTTAACGGTGGTTGAAATGCAAACTATAAGTTCATTTTGAATGTGTGAAAATGTAAATACAGACTGAATATCATTCCTGAATATATCGAATGTAAGTTTTGTATTTACATTTTTAATGAATCTGGAATATATTCAGGTGATAGAAATAAGTTTCAAAAGAGAAATGTAAATCTAGCATTTGCCACTTGTCTAAGAAATTTCTCATTCAATGTCAATTGAAAGTTCAGAATTATAACTCGAGAGCGCTCTACGTCTCTTCGTAACGTAGGCCGACAAAGGTAAAGACGTGTGTAATTCATATTTTTAAATCCATTAATATCCACGTTCAACTCGAACATCCGATTGAATTTCAAGTATTTTTGCGTAAATAAAATGTTAAAGATGAAATAAAATTATTTCTGTTATATTCGTGAGCGTGGATAATATCACAGCATTGTTTTGAAGTTTGTCCCTAACCTCACAGTAACCTCAACTTCCATTGCATGCTGTTTATGTTGATAATTTACCTATTATAATCGTTTCAGACCCTACTCCAAAATGGGACGAGTTATTCGCGCACAGAGGAAGGGAGCGGGTAGTGTTTTCCGCTCTCACACGAAACACCGAAAAGGGGCACCCAAACTCCGTTCATTGGATTTCGCTGAACGTCATGGTTATATTAAAGGTGTCGTAAAGGACATCATCCACGACCCCGGTCGTGGTGCTCCGTTAGCTGTTGTTCATTTCCGTGATCCGTACAAGTTCAAAACGAGGAAGGAACTGTTCATCGCACCTGAGGGAATGTACACTGGCCAATTCCTCTATTGTGGAAAGAAAGGTATATATTTCAAGCCGTTGTCAGGCCCTGGCCTATTTCTCTTCTCTGCCTAGGCCTGGAGCCTACTGTTTTTGTTTGGTAGAACCATAGGCCCTAGGCCTAGTAGACTGATATTTCCTCAAATGCAAAGATGATTTCTAGTTGCATCCTACCTAGTAGGCCTACTAACTGGATGGTTTTGAAGATATATCTAGAGACCCCTTCGGAGTATTCGAAATTAAAAAACGGTAAATTTACTGATTAACATACCACGCCATTTTTTTCAATACTTCTTTTTTTTTTAAGTATATAAGCTCCGTTCCGCCTGCCGGTGGTATACGCGAGGTTTGGACACTAACCTGACCCTAACCTAACCTACTGTCCACCTTTGTCATCTTAGTCAAATCACAAAACATCAACTTCAAGTGAGTAAAAATCTTATTGAAACAAACAAAATGCAAAATGTCCAAACTACACACCATAGATTCGATCAAGATCTATCAAAAAACGCGAACATAGGACAAAAATTGGCCATGGTACGTGGATCAATAAAATTACCGAAAACATTATTGTGTCAATGTTGGAAGTACCAGCCATATTAACCGTCAACTTTTCCCCAGCTAACCTTCAAATCGGCAATGTCATGCCAGTTGGAAACATGCCTGAAGGAACCATTGTTTGTAACTTGGAAGAGAAGACGGGAGATCGCGGCCGATTGGCCCGTGCATCTGGAAACTACGCTACCGTCATTGCTCACAATCCCGATACACAGAAGACCCGCGTGAAGTTGCCATCAGGAGCTAAGAAAGTTATGCCCTCCCACAACAGGGCCATGGTCGGTAAGTAGAACTACGGTATTTTGGATCCGTAGCTAGATGTATAATGCCAAGTAGGCCTAGTTTTCTACTTGCTAGGGATATTTATATATATACTTATAAGCCCTAGGGATCTATGTTTGCGAGTGATTCGGTAAATTTGTCATACTCTGTACTACCCATAATTTTGCAAATCTTTTCCTGAAAATTATGTTTTTCAATGTATGAACATTAAATATAGGCTACTGAAAAAAGGCACGGACACATGAAATTATCCCAAAAAAATTTAAAAACAACCAATCAGTATGACATTACCCAAAATTATGATTACAGTCTGCCATCTTGCCAAAAGTTCACCAACAGAACAATTCAAATTGAAGTGCTTCACAACAAATTCAGCAAACTCATAACTCAAAATCAAACTGTAAATAGGGGTATGGACACAAACCCACCCAACCTCTGACTATTTCCTTTCTATACAAACTTTTGGTATAGATTCCAAAAAAAAACTCGTGGTCCGGCTCTGTCTGCAATCTGCCTTTGTCATCATAATCAAAAAACACTGTTGGCCATACTTGAACCTGCCAAAACATACCAATCACAACAGTGGCTAGATACGTACAAACAGCTGTCACACCACAGCCAAGGCTACGTCTCAACTGGTACGATTCTCAACTCGCATCACCCATGTTAAAGCATGTACTTTTCTTATAAGAAAATGGCCCTCTAAGATGTCTAGTTGAAAAGCCCTGCTTTAGGCCCTATTTTAAATCTCGTTCCGATTATACATTTTTACGGGTTTTGTCGAGTTCTTGTTACATTATCACTCATTTTTCAAATGACTACTACATTAACTCTACAGCTCTAACAATAAGCCACGACCAATTTCTTCCCACTAATCTAATGCACATAATACGCCTACAAAAAGCTTCTCACCATGTTAGTCTGAGAGATCTTTAATCGCCCCAGTACATCTGTAAAAGACTATATGTATGTAGGCATACGGTATAAAGATTAAACGTTTAGGTCTATGGAATATTTCATCAAGTCAAGTGATTGAATGTTATAACTTATAATTGTGCCCAGATCTCGAATGCTATGATGATTTCTAGTTTATACCTACTAACTGAATGGTTGTGAAGATATACCTAGAGGCTCCTTCTGAGCATTTGAGACTTGGCTACCCTACAAGGTTTTCTCTTTTTTATATATATATGCCATCATATTTGATTCTGAAGTTCTTGTGAAGTGCGATCAGCTGTCATTTTAATCATCTTGAAAAGCCTTGAGGCGTACTTGGTGTACACAGACAGCCACATGAAACCATATTAAAATAGGCTACGGTACATCCTGAAGTAAATTTACTAAAATTGTATGACCTACGCACCACATTTACAGTATGTGAAAAAAATATCGATAATAACTACATTGATTGAATTTAATTTCGGAAGAGAACATTTTATGTGACGGCAAGTTTACATAGTAAGAGTATACATTCACATTTGAATAATGACAAGAAGTCGATTTAGGTACGACAGCAGACATCACTTTCATCCACACTGGTCCCTAGATTCCATCAACATTCCTTTAGGTCCTTGTTTATCTCGAATGCAATGATGATTTCTAGTTTATACCTACTAACTGAACCAGTTATGAAGATATACCTAGAGGCTCCTTCTGAGCATTTGAGAAACGCATTCGTAATTAATCTTTATGTCTGTTCCTTGCGTGAATGTCAAACGTGAGACTTACAAATGATTGTTTTCAGGCATTGTTGCTGGCGGTGGACGTATTGACAAGCCCATCCTCAAGGCTGGACGAGCGTATCACAAGTACAAGGCGAAGCGTAACTGCTGGCCTAAGGTCAGTCTAACTACTTTCATCAATCAATCTCTGCATTTTTCGTTCTCATTTACTGTGATGATTTCTAGTTTATACCTACTAACTGAATGGTTGTGAAGATATACCTAGAGGCTCCTTCTGAGTGATTGAGAATATATTTTTATAAATAGATATCAGATCACCGAGGGATTGGTAGAAGATTTGAGACTAATTTCTAAACTGTTTGTGGGAAATCATGAAAAATCCCTGCAAGTCCCTTTTCGTTATATCTGTTTCTGGATTCTTGTTATGAGAACTGCCAAACTGGTGTAACTAAGGACGTTGACAGAAATATTTCGTATTATTGAAATAACTTGTTTTATTATTTACAATTGAGGGGGGGGGGGGGGGGGGTTAAACATGTTGATTTTTCGTTCTCATTTACTGTGATGATTTCTAGTTTATACCTACTAACTGAATGGTTGTGGAGATACACCTAGAGGCTCCTTCTGAGTGATTGAGAATATATTTTTATAAATAGATATCAGGTCACCGAGGGATTGGTAGAAGATTTGCCGCTGATTTTTAAAACTAGATGTGGGAAATAATGTAAAATCCACGCGAGTCCCTTTTCGTTATATCTGTTTCTGGATTCATGTTATGACAACTGCCAAACTGGTGTAACTAAGGACATTGACAGAAATATTTCCTATTATTGAAATAACGCGTTTATTATTCACAATTGAGGGGGGGGGGGGGGGGTATCCATGTTGATTTTTTGTTCTCATTTACTGTGATGATTTCTAGTTTATACCTACTAACTGAATGGTTGTGAAGATATACCTAGAGGCTCCTTCTGAGTGATTGAGAATATATTTTTATAAATAGATATCAGATCACCGAGGGATTGGTAGAAGATTTGAGGCTAATTTCTAAACTGTTTGTGGGAAATCATGAAAAGTCCCTGCGAGTCCCTTTTCGTTATAATTATCTGTTTCTGGATTCTTGTTATGACAACTGCCAAACTGGTGTAACTAAGGACATTGACAGAAATATTTCCTATCATTGAAATAACTCGTTTATTATTCACGTCAATTTTTCGTTCTCATTTACTGTGATGATTTCTAGTTTATACCTACTAACTGAATGGTTGTGAAGATATACCTAGAGGCTCCTTCTGAGTGATTGAGAATATATTTTTATAAATAGATATCAGATCATTGATCAGTAAAGATTTAGGGCTGAATTCTAATACTGTATGTAGGGCATGATGAAAAAAATTCACGCAAGTTTCCCTTCTTCTCGTTATATCGGTTTCTAGATTCACATCAAAACAACTGCCAAACTGGTGTAACTACGGTCGTTGGAAGGAAGGATTTCAAATAATTGAATTAGCTCATTTTATCATTCACATTTTTGGGGGGATATTTATTCATGTTGATTTTTCGTTCTCATTTACTGTGATGATTTCTAGTTTATACCTACTAACTGAATGGTTGTGAAGATATACCTAGAGGCTCCTTCTGAGTGATTGAGAATATATTTTTATAAATAGATATCAGGTCACCGAGGGATTGGTAGAAGATTTGAGGCTAATTTTTAAAACTATGTGGGGCATGATGGGGAAAACGCGCGAGTCCCCACTCGTGAAATGAACTGGTTTTGTCTTGAGGTTGTGCTCGTAATGTTGCCGTCAGCGGAGTGAGTGTGTAATTTGATGCTCTCCCCGTCCAGGTGCGAGGTGTGGCGATGAACCCCGTTGAGCATCCCCACGGTGGTGGTAATCACCAGCATATCGGCAAGGCCTCGACCGTCAAGAGAGGCACCAGCGCCGGTCGCAAGATCGGTCTCATCGCGGCCAGGAGGACAGGAAGGATCCGTGGTGGAAAGACAGAGACCAAGAAGGGAGACCAATAAACTATTCATTCTGTATTGTGTTGAGGGGCGATGTTAATAAACAAAAATATAAAAATGGAATGAATTTTGATTTTTGTGTGTTGCCTTATTCCAGTAAATCAAACTGTTTCCTGCTCCTTATTTTCTTGTACTAGGAAAAAGCAAAATGTGCGTTTTTGGATGGTCAATATTCTTATAAAATGGAATGTAAAGCTAATAGCTATAAATGGACCTTGAGCTTGAAACATCTATTTCACTGCTTGATTTTAAAAAATCACATTTTTTATCTGAATGGCTGATCCAATAGAGGCCTATGTGAAACTTGCAAATAATGTGTATTGATTATTATCATGATGAAATTGAGTCTGCTTTGCTCATCCAAAACCGAGTAGAGCATTACGTCGAGATGTTAATTTGCCATAGATCCAACATCACACGATACTATCAATTACTTGTTGATGATTATTGTTTGCTTAACGACCCCACCAACAGCTAGGTAATCGGGGGTACGAATGAGCTGGTGATTATGAATGTATGAAGTGATGATTAGTGAGAGGACATTTACAAAAACCCATGCCTTATGCGGGATTCGAACCCACGCCCAACGGTGACTTCAGTTTCTGAAGCGGTACCTCAGCTGACCGAGATACGGAGGGTGGCCTATTACTTTTTATTATTATTATGTTCTTCATTTAATGAAAACATTTTAATACTAAACTCTGGGAGAATACTATTTCAATTGATAACAAGCCCGTGGGGTTAACGACTCCTGAAATCTGGTGTAGGCCTACACTTGTCATGAAATTTTCCTGAAATCTCTTGAAATCTGGAATCAGGTGTACACAAAATTGACGAGTTGTTTACCCCTCGCAAAAGCCTAATGATGAGTTAGAATACAAAGCACTTACTTATATAAATTTTTTTTTAAACTATAATAATGGTGAATGACTAGTTTGCTCAAAAAATTTGAGTACACATTTTCACTGTTTTGTGTTTTCTGTGTAGTAAATCTACTGTAGAGGATTTTATATCCTGAATACTCAAGCAATTTAGATATATTCTGTATGTAAAGATTGATATATCTATCATCAATTTTTGGTTAATACTCGGAATATCATGTCTAGTTTGTGTACCATATTCTGCTATAAATATCTAATCTTAAAATGTCTCATTGCACGGTTTTGTATTTCAACTCTTATAGTAAATGGAACCTTGTGATGGTATCCAAAACAAGGACCAATTTCACATTTAAATACAGGTCCATAAGTGATTGTAATAGCAAAAGTTTTATACTGAACATGTTTCTTGCATGCATATTTAATATTCTTTCAAAATATCAATTGAAGAGAGTAAAATGGCCTAGTGTTATACAGTAGAACCTCTTTAGTAAGTTTCTCTTTAGTACATTTTTCACCTTAGTAAGTTTTATTCTTTGATCTCATCTATATGCTCCTACATATTGAATAGTTTCTGTAGTATGTTTTCCACTTTAGTAAGTTTTTTTGGTCTGGTCCCCTGAAAAACGTACTAAAGAGGTTCCACTGTGTGTGTTCCACTGGTTCACACTATGTGTGCAGTAGTTATCTAGAAGGATGTAATTTCTCCTCCCACTCTTCTAGTTTCCTTCCCCTCATTACGAGCTTACTAAGTAAACCGTGTAATCAGTTCTCCGTACTTCATCAGTCAGCTAACAGACAATGGCTCCTATTAAATCGTTCCTCATCTGTATACTGATGATCACGTTACCGGTTGTCATGGGCAACGTCCGTAAGAAACGTATCGTCGGGGGCGACGAAGCGGCAGTCCCTCCTGAGGACGATCCTCTCGTGTTTGTCTACAAAAACGGGCACGATGCCAGGATATACGGTCGGAGAGAGAAACCCGGGGGATTTTACGCTTTCAGAGGGATCAAGTATGCCGAGCCACCCACAGGGCGGTTTAGATTCCAGGTAATACTGCGTAGTTTGTACGTTCAAAGATAATGTATTAGTTCATTTAGTTTTTATGTTACTTGTCTTCCTATTTTTAAACTAAATGAAAATACTAAATTTTTTCCAATAATTTATTAATAAACAATAATTATTTATTTTAAGTGATGATCATAATGAGTGTAATTAATTTAGTCTAGTCAATCTATCATTCAGAATTAATTGTTGAAAGTGTAATTATGTGAAAATGAAATACAAACATATTTTCTAATATTAATAATAACATTGTTATGAATGACCAACCTGTATTCAATACAGTGTGTAGGTAAATAGTATAATGGTATGTGAACAAACAAATTAAAAAACTTCCATTTTATGCAAATGAATTGCATAATAATCTACTAGGAATCCAAATGCATTATTGCAGTTTTGTTTTAATGTCTGATAAGAATGCTATTGAATTACTTTATTGTACTTGAAGTTATCGAGATAGTTTGTGTTATCAATTTATTTGTCAAGTGAATACGTTTGTGATGTATTATTTTTTAATGATGTATAGCTTCACTCTATGTTTAGTGTTTATAGACATATCATCACAACGCCCACACTTCCTTCGAGATAACTTTTTTGCAGTTACGTTATCTGTAAAATAATGCTGTTTTTTTTTACTATAATATGACCTTCAGAATTTTAGCATGTTTGAATATGTTCATATTCATCACATTCCTTGATACCATAATTGAATATTGTCAGTGTAGTAGTTATTCCATTAAATTCAATTTTCAAATTTAAATTTCTTCTTTATTTTCTATTCTGATAAGTATGACATTATCTAATGGTTCCATGAATGAATTAATGTATTCAGGGCCATTCACCTGCAATTATTGTGTCACATGGCAATGTTAAAATTTAACATTGGCTATATGGAAGTTGGCCGGGACAAAATGAAGAACAAAAGTGGGTAAACGATGGATCCAGGAACGATTCACAGAGATTACAATATAGTACAAAGACTCATTTGACTAAATGACTAATCAGAGTAATGAAAATGAAAAGGCTTAGTTAACCATCATTTAATAACAATTAATATTTAAATATAAACATATACAGTGAAACCTCTATGCATCGTTCCCGGATCCATTGTTTTCCTACTTGTATAATTCATTTTATCTCACCCCACTCCCATTTAATCAATGTTTAATTTTCCTGGATGGATTGTTTTCCTGTATGGATGGTTTTATTCTCCTGGTCCCTTGAAAAATGATAGATAGAGGTTTCACTGTACTGAGCTTCATCCAGTGAAGTTGATAATACAAAAGAAAAATGGTTGAATATAGTAAATTGGAGGAAGATTACAAGGATAATCGATAGTGCCCTTTTATTTAGATCCCCGTGCAGCTGCCCTCCTGTAGAAACAACTTTGAATATGCTTACCAGGTCCGTAATAATCTGAACCTAGATTATTTGCACTAAAGCACAGTAGCCAACAGCTTACCTTGAATAAATATTCATTTACTACTCTTGGATATTGCATAAAATTGATTACATTTTTAACATCCCAAAATATGTATCAATTATTTGTCCAACACAATTCTCATTGATTAATCACAATCCCAGCCTCTCGACTTTTACCACCAGTATTGCGTTAAGATATTGCCTTTGAAGGCCAGCATTGCCTTCAAAACGATCTGCAATTAGATTAATCAACATGGGTCATAATTTTTTTATTTTCATTTTCAACTAATTTTTCCAACAAAGTTAGGTAAGTATTTTACAAGGGCACAACATGCCGACTTGATTTTGCCAGTCCCAAGTCCTCGTTTTCTCTCACGTCTCCTCTCTTGTCCGATTTTGCTCTTTCTCCTCTTCCATCTCCACTCTTCTCACCACCTCCCTCCATTTCTCTCTATTCTCCCACCATTTACCGCTCTCAACTTCATTCCATACCTCTCCTCTCTCTTCAACAGCTCTTCTCACTCCCATCTTCCATCTCTCTCTCGGTCTCCCCACTCTTCTTTTATCTCCGCTCATTTCCGACCTCTCGTATTATGTAATGGGTCCCAATATTTTCACAAATTATTATGTTTTCGGCATGATATAAATTAAATATTACCCACTATTTTCAGGGTATTGAAAATTCAATTCATTTTGGAATGTAGATATCTCATAACATTCGAAAGAGTACCCGAGAAACTGACATTTTGTTGAATTGACTTTGCATGGCTCTTGAAATGAGTGACCTTCTGATTTCTCCGTCTTGTTTCCAGCGAGCTCGTCGATTACGCCTGGATGGTGAGATCAACGCCACGTTGGATGGTCCTCCGTGTCCTCAAAGAGGTCCTAGAGGAGTTGGTGTCATTGGTAACGAGGATTGCCTCTCCCTCAATGTGTTCACTCCCGAGGTATTATCAGTCATCCACATACAACATTTCTAACTCGATCTTCCATGATAGTATAACATTTTATATTCATTTGATTATCCATATTTTCACGGTTTGATCACGTACTACAAATGTGTGAACCAGAGCAAGGGTAAAAATTATATTATAAAATTGAAATGTTTTAAATTAATCTTATAAATTAAATACAAATATTAAAAGAAATTAAGAATGTAAAGTCAAGAGATTATAAAAATGTACAATATACGTCTAATATAATATATAGAAATGAGGCAATCAAGACGTTTAGTTGGCAAGATGAGTAAACGAAAAGTTAGGTCTGCATTACCGACTCAGAATAATTTATCCGACTACTACGCCTGTATGACATTGGAACGTGAATTGACAGGTTCATGCTGTTGATATTGAAATGCAGAAATTGAATTGAAATAATTTAACAATGATTGATTAAGTATAATTATAATTACATACTCGTAATCTACTTTGTACATTTTTATGTTTTATCTATGACTATCAATAACGTAACGGGATAGGCAACATGGCGTAAGTTCTATCCTTTTAACATTAGGCCGTTTTCACCATGATGGAATCAGTGCTTTCGTTTACATTTCTGAGATTCGCAATTTCAAATCAAATCGTACGTATTAGGCTCGTATTTCAATTACATAGTTGTATACTTGCATCGTATTGCATTGTTGTATACTTGCATTGTTTCTGATCTTTCTCGTAGATGATGAGTAATTATTCAGTTATCAAATGGTAAATATAGCAGTAAGGCTCTTGACTAGTCTAGATGCTTCTACAGACGTATCTTAAATTTAGATTGGCCAATTCAAATGAAATTTATTCCAATATTGCTTAATGCAGTTGGGAAGAGCTGGATTCACAGATTGCATTACACCTATTACTTGTATAGATCAACATACAATAATACCAGCAAATTATCATACAATTTGTGAGGCGGCATCCCTTTTATTATACGCATGGTGAACACCAAATAGGAAAGGAAAACACCATGTTGCTTATCCCGTTGCGTTATTGATAGTCATAGGTTCTATCAATATCAAAAACTTGACATAAAGTCATTCTTCCCAATAAGTGTTAAGGATGACAATGTAGGATCGTTCAAACCACAAGGGCGATCGTACCACTCCAAAGGAAATAATTAATTTTATGTCACTCATTTAACAAATTCAAAAGTAACCTTATGAGATCGGGTATAATTGACAATTCAATTATTTTTGTTGGGCTAAAAAAGATTTTCATTTTATTTTTGATCTCTATCTTCACCGCTTTCTATTTTCTGGCTTTCAAATCTTCCTACTTGTTCTACCTATTACAATATTTTGTCCTAATTCTTATTTTCAATATCATTTACTTTGTAGGTTGTACATAAAAGATTTTAACCCTTAACTCAGCTTAGTAAAACCTCACCATTAATTTATATTCTGTGCTTTCGAACGTTTTATTTAGCTTGCAGATGACAGTGACGGTCTTGCCGTATTGGTCTGGATTCACGGCGGAGGTTTCCGCAGTGGCTCGGCTGCACAATACGGAGCTGCGCATCTCGTTGATAAGAAACTAGTCGTAGTCACTATTCAGTATCGTCTCGGGTCTCTGGGTAAGCGTGTTGGTTGTCACCGCATGCCATGTCACATTTTGAGAGAAAAAAAATCGTGGGAATAATTTTTAAGAAAAAAATGATTATCTGGACGTACTTAGAAAATTATTTATTTCATTAACGAAAAATACGAGAAAATAAATACTGGTTCACTTGTTTAGATATATACTGTTTCATGTTTGATGGTATTTAGATGCGTTTAAAATGGTTTTGTATTTGATGATCATCATGGAAAAGGTCATTTTTGGAGAATCTGTTAGTGTACTCATTCTATTAAACGAAATGGGCACAAAAAAAGATAACATTCATTTTCAGTATGAATAATTTTTAGCAGAACAACCTTGACGGGAAAATGCTGTAATAATGCTCGTGACGCAATCTATTAGTATTGTTTTGAACCCAAGCCTTGCAGTCAACAACAATGTTATCCAGGTGAATCACACTTGTTGTTGCTGTACCGTATTCATCGAGCTCTTGGAAAGTCCCTCTCGACATCTTGTCTGTTCCAAACAGAGAACCATTATTGTCGCTTGCAGTTACTGGCATCTGGTACAAACCTCACGGCATTAAACTACCATTATAACATTACCGTAACAATAAACGCTCTATGCAGATGACACAAGTCATTCAATTCAAGGATCAAAATCGTGTATTAACCAAGCTAATTCAAAATGCAACAATAATTGTCATACCAACAACATAAATGCAGCAGTAAAAGAGCTATCTGAGTGGGTAACGGCTAACGACTTGTATCTAAATAGCTCTAAAACAGTATTTATGCAGTTTCAGTACAATGTTAAGAGTAGGTATATACATTCTACAACTCTCGACAATGTGTCATCACCACTAATTTACCTGGAGGGTAAAAGTATAGAAGAGAAAGAGGAAGTTAAATTTCTTGGTATCATCCTTGACAAACAATTGACGTGGACTAGTCACATTAAATATATTTCTCAGAAAGTAGCATCAGGCTGCTACTTGGTGAAGCGTATAATGGATGTTTGCGATTTTGTGACCGGAAAACTTGTTTATTTTGCACACATCAACTCTCATTTACAATATGGCATAATACTATGGGGGCACTCCCCCAAAGTTAATGGCATTTTCATACTTCAAAAGAGAGCGATTAGGTACCTCGCAAATGCTAGCTTTAACCCCTGCGCTGAAGTTTTTTATAAGGATTCTTGCCGACCTCTCTTCATAAAATTTAAAATCATGACACTTCCATGCATATATATTTATAATACTATACTTTACGTAATAGATAATAAGTATCTAATTAACGATTTTGACGATGAACATACTTACAATACAAGACACAATAATATAAAAGTCCCAGTTCACAATCTGTCTATTTTTAAAAAAGGACCTATATATGCAGGTACATATCTTTTTAATGCCTTACCTCTGACACTCAAGAGAAAGAAGGAAAATAAATTTAAACTGGGTATAACATTTGCTAAAACATTTGCTGATTACAAAGTGCTATTATAGTATACAAGAATTCATACGAGATGCTCCATAAATATAAAGAAATAATATGGCATCTTCTCTTTTAACATCTTACGAAGCTTGGTATTCTGGTGTGTATATACTGCTATATATGTGACAATTTGAACCTTGACAATTTGAAAAATGATTTTTTATGTATTCCATAATTCCATAATATCAATCTTATTTTTATTCTCTCTCATGACGATGGCAATATCATGTATATGATCAATCTGTACAAATAAACATTATTATTATTATTATTATTATTATTATTAAAAGTTTAAAGAATAAAATGCTGCACCAAAAATATTTTCTCTCCAAGATCAAAAACAGTGTTTGTTTTAAACTTAAATGTCAGATCTGAAGTCCATGTTTGTTTTACTGGCGATTCACCCAATCCCAAAGTTAGTGATGGGATTGTTGATACACGCCTGTTTACTGCGCAGTCTATGGAGGTGGTGCCCGCGTGTTCACGTCACTTTGGTCACGCTCGGCACATGACCAATTGACGAGTTGCGGGCAACACGCGTGAAGCTATGATCAGCAAAATTTTGATAATTGAGTGATGACTACCCATCCTAATACATTGACTGATTTGTTTATTTCTCATTTTTTTTCAATAATTCTAATTTTGCTATTTGAAATGTATTTTTTATACTCTCTTGAGTTTTGAGTTATGATAACGAGGGTTTTCTTCACCCCACTTCAGCCCAACCTTCATTTGCCGAAGAAATAATTTGTATGCGTAATTTACTAAAAATTCTGCAAAATGCTTACTTTCAAATAAAGTAGTTCAAAACAGAATGCTTATTTCACATACCTCTACAGTCTACATACAGTGAAACCTCTATCCATCGTTTTTCAAAGGATCAGGAAAATAAAACCATTCATGCAGGGAAACGATCAATCCAGGAAAATTCAACATTGGTTGTATGGGAGTGGGGTGAGAAAAACTGAATGATACAAGCAGGAAAAAATGGATCCAGGAACGATACATAGAGGTTTCACTGTAATCTACACACACTTTATATTGCATTAGACCATGTTAGACCTATCGCTAAATTATTAAATTGATGATTGTCAGGTTTTGTTATTGTTTTTTATTTTCAACTGTCAGATTACAGAGACTATTCATATTTCAGTATTTTAGCAAATATATCCTAACGTGAACAAGTTATAAAGTTCACTCATTAAAAGACATGCAACACAGAATTAAACTGGAAATGTGTCTTGTTGAACTTCTTTATTAGTCATGTTGCTCATCTAGCAACAAGATCAAAAATAAAAGTATATAGTTTTGATATATTGAAACTAATATTTTCAACTTGTTACGAACATTATCATTTATACGCTTACGTAGTTTTCTTTTTTCACCTAACCATAAAATTTATATCGTAATTATTATCTTTTATATGCTTCCGAATTGTGTACACTTGTTTCCGAGTTTCGTATATTAGTGAACCAACGCACACGTTTATGCTATTCACACAAGAAAATCTGTTATACAATCTTGTCACATCTGAGGGTAATAACTGAACGCAACCACACTCGATTTGTATGCATTTCAGTTGCGTCATTGGGTTGTCCAGATTTACTAAAGCTCCTCCCATATTCCGCCAATCAGATATATGATTTTCTTTAAGCGTGACGCTCACTATTTGTTCAGCATCCTTAAGACATAACAAAACGATACCATCATTAAAATCTAATGCTCCCACCAAGTAAAGATCTCTAAGGTTTTTAAATAATATCACGTCAGGATTGTAAATATCGTCTTTGCTCGCTTTTTGAAATATATGTGGATAGTTACTCGACAGATTTATAATTAAATGCATAAGATTTGGGCAGAACTTGCCTATTTTGATAACGTCCCACTTGCTAAGTCCATTAACGGCATTGTGTTTATTGAAGATAAGACGTAAGGATGTAAGAAGCTTCCCGTTGCTTTTCAATACAACGTTTATTCCAGTTTGTAACGGATATTCTCTCAAATGCAAATACTTCATTGGGAATAAACTCTGCGATAATGTAACTAGTGTTTCTTCTGCAGTTGTACAGGTACAATTTCTCAGTTGTAGACTTTCGAGCTTCGGACAGTATCTGGCTAAGACTTTGACGTGTTGGGGTGTCGCGTCTATTTCGCAACCGTAAGTCAAGGCCAACGGTTGCAATAAATCACTCAAAGCATTCAAAAGAATAGATCCCAAGAAATAAACGTTGATACATCTAAGGTTAGGCATGATTCTGATGAAATCTTCTATACTAGCGACTTCGTAATTCATAAAAAGAGGCGTCTCATCTTTTAAGACTCGTAGTTTCTCACAGCCATGTAAATGTTTGAGATTGTCATGGATCTCGTCACTGTCAGATATAGAATTAAAAGTCATTTCTTCAAGTTTCTTGCAGTTTGTTCCAATCGTGTAGTATAATTTGTGTACGTCACTAACGGATGATAAATTTAATTTGACAATGTTTGTCATGAACCTAAGTTTGTTCGTAAAGAAGTCTAATGTTTCGTTATCAAACATTGGCGGTGGTTCAGGTCTTTGGTATCTCTCGCATCTATATAAAAAATGTATTCTATCGTAATGCATGAATATATCGAGCAATATCCTATTATCAACCAAGGACAACATTGATTCAGAGTTGCGTGAAACTTTCACGCCGACATTATAGTAGAAAAATCCAACGTTGTCAACCAGGTACTCTCGTACACGTGTAACCTCTCTGCGGCATCTCTCGTTGTTGTACGACCCGAATCTACAAGCGATGGTTTGGCTCGTCACTAGTATTAAATCTGCTATTCTCTCTCGTGATAACTCGTAAAGAGAGAGCGATTGTTTGAACCGAGGCATATTAAAGCTTGAATTCTAATAAGCAACAAGCTGACTTGAATCAAGGGAAATATATTTTTTTTGTATCCTGTTGCTATGATACTAAAACAGTTATAATACTGTGATTGTTATGCATAAGACAATTATTACTTTTAATAAGTGAATAATCAATTATTGTAGTGCGACTCTTGTGGGATTGTAGAATTTCAGTTGATTATTTCCTCACCAAATTCTAACATATTGTGTTTCTTGTTTTCAAATAAAAAAATAATTTTAATATGTCATGCAATCCATATTTTCAAAATATAATGTCTGCAAGGAATACTGGTAAACTCGAACAGGAACTATATGCCAACTTTGTATTCCCACCCTTGCTGAACGTTGCTTCATCTCAGAAGATTACTGGAAAGTTATTAAAGCTATGTGACTTATGAAACGAGGGCGGCTATTCCTTTTTCACTCATCCCTGCATGGTGCAAACCTATGAAGCTTACTAGTTTAGCGCGTAGAAGAATTTAATAATGTCTCATCTGCCTTATCCAGGTTTCTTCAGTACCGGCTTGAAAGAGCAACCTGGCAACGTTGGACTGTTCGACATGGCGCTTGCGTTAGACTGGGTCAAGGAGTACGCCGTGTACTTCGGAGGCAATCCGAACAAAGTGACTGTGAGCGGCCAAGACACCGGCGCATCGTCTGCCATTCTGATGGCAATGTCCACCAGTGGAAAGGGTTCGTACATTTTAATATGAACACAAAAGGTCAATTCAGAACAATTTTAATGTTAGTCTCAGTCCTAATTCTCTTTTATATATATATGAAACAACTGTCTCAATTCTCATTTTTGCTCACTCTCATATCAAGAACGAACATAAAATGCATTTTGTTGAGACTATGATAGGGTGTGCTTCAAAAACGATCTTATCAGATGCTTCGATAAGGCCTAGACTAGAAATATATTCTAGAATAGAAACTGTTCTATGATAGAATATGTCCGGATGATGGCTGTGAAGACGGTGCAATTAACGCACTCTATTGGAAGTTACGAGAAGTTACGATTCAATTATGAAACGAGATCATTCGAACCACGTTGGTAGTAAGATTTGTACTAAGCACAGCCTTCTTCATACAGATCATTCTCATCAGAATGATTTTCATCAGAATTTCATCAGAATCAGAAATTAATGATTTGAATAAAGAAGGCTGTGGTACTAAGACTGAAACACTTGTAAAACAGTTATGAATTGAATGTAAACAGTCACAAGTGTAATTTAATATATTAGATATTGCAATTTTTAATTGTATAAACTAAGCGAGAAGTAGCAGGAAGAGAAGAGACAAGTAGATAGGTGACAGGAGGGTATTACGGCAAGGAGTAGTTATTCGAGGCGGAGCGTGGAGAGAAGTGGAATATGGTAGAGACGGTGGAAAGGTAGAGAGCCATGCAGAGAACTTGTGGGAAGAGAAAAAGAGGTACGAGAAAGAGGAAACTTAAGAGGGATGAAAACAATAGAGAAAGATGAGAAATAAACAAACCCAAGTCGTTAGGATTCTTCCCTAGGAGGTGAAAAAGTTCACACCCTGGCCCAATAGTATTTCATTATCTTGGAAAGATATACAAAAATAAATTTTACAAACTATATAATTTTATTTAATTATTTGTATGATCACAAAATTAGAAACGTAGATATATTAAATTTATGGGTCCTGGTATAATTGTACAAATCATTTTTGTTGTTAATTTTGTATTTGTATTCATCGTATCTATATATTCCCTAGTATGTACGGACAATGTTGAATAGTTTTAAGTAGAGCCTCCAGTCTGGTTCAGTCAGTGAAGGCTCTGCGTAGAAAATAAAGTCAAGTCAAGCATGAGTTTCAGTTCCACGTAAAGCCCTTATACGGGAATATCATTATCATCACAGCTTTGAGAAGATTTAAGAGTTCAATGCATTTTAATCGTGTGTCGAAATTTTCATTCACGTGATTCATTCGAGTAAAATAGAATGTTTTATCTGTCAGTTGAGGTTGTTTAATATAACTGTTGTGACTTGCGGTTCAAGGTTATCTGGGTGGAGTGATTGCAATGAGCGGCTCCGCTCTATCATCGTTTGCCGTCGACTCCGATCCAATGTCAACGTCCCGTGATCTGGCCAATCAAAACTCTTGCCCGACCACTCCTGTATTGGCGATGATTCGTTGCTTACAAGGGCTGTCTGTCGAGCGACTGATTACAGCAGACTCGAGACTACAGGTAATTCACATTTCTTATAAATATCGCCATGCGTTGTAAGATGAGCGAGATATTTGTATTGCAAATCTGCACAACCAATTTTTGTAAGACTTGTCAAACATGTTCGTCATTGTTGAACACTTCTTGAAATTATTTCAATACTGTTTTTTTCTGTCTGTATAATTCTTATGGGTATTTTTCAAAATTACGATTATCAATTTTTCAAAGTCTACCTGAGCGATTGGTACCCAAAACAGAAAAATGTAATGTTCTAGGCTAGAAGATGACCTTATCCTAATGCCTCGTGAAGATTCTTGTGGATTTGTTTTGCATTGCGATCTCTTTAGCTTTCACAGAAAAAGCAGAGCAAGACCCAATTCGGAATGAACTCATCCAATTACGTATAAATTATTATTACCGGTACATAGATTTAATAATTTATTAAACTTAGGCCCTAAACATAATACTAGTTCTGCTGATTGAAATAGGTCATGTGGTCTTTGCTCTGTAATTTAATTCTTACCACTGTCTTCTAGCAACAAAGTTAACGTCACAGCAAGTAATCTAGTCTAGTAGATCAGTCTGGTAGACCTTATTTTAATTACCATCTCATTAAATTGTTAGCTACAAAGTTGAAAACTACGAAATTTTTTTTAAAAATGCATAACATTTCTAATGTTTTGTACGACAGAACATTAGGTTGGCAGCACAAGGCGTTGTAGCCGGGTTGGCCGGCCTGCTCAGTGCTTCTCCCGTTGTCGAAGGCGAAGACGATAAACGCTTTCTACCGAACTTCTTGTTCAAACGACCGTTAGACCTGTTGAAAAGTGGCGCTATACTCGACGTTCCGCTGTTAACGGGAGTTACTAAGGATCAGACGTCCACAGCTTTACGAGGTAACTCAATCAATGTTGTCGTATGTTATAAGTTGCTACTGACAGCTGTCAGTCTGGAAACCACTGCCAGCTAGATTATGAGTACGGTAATTCATTAGAAATGACCAACAAGGGAAACAGGAAGCGGAAAGGGTAGGAGATGAAAAATAGATCTGTATTTAGGATGGTGAAGAAGTAAAGAAGTGAAAAGCAGCAGGTGTTGTATATAGTTGAAATATTTCCTGGGCATCTCAAGTGTTATTCCTTGCAAAATTTAATGCACATTACTTCGCATTGTTTACGTAGTTGATTTGTTTGCCTCTTGAGATGGAGTAAACCAGTTCTTCACAATCTTGTCGTGTGGTGGAGGAAAGGACTGCATTTTTTCCTTGTATTATTATTATTAAATCAAAGGAACTTTATTGCTGGCGAAATTCGGCAGGGCCGTTCTTCCATTTCTTCCATTTATGCAGTAAGAGACCATTTAAATGCACTCCAACTACTGAGACAAACTAAAAAACCTTTATAATGTCAGTCATTCTATGTTGTGCTCAGAGGAAAGTTAATATTCTTTGCAATATTGGCAGTCATTTTAGTAGAATTAATTAAAATATTTTACTGTGTTTTTCCATAATATATTACTATCTGTAGTTTTTGCCTACATACTTGCCCACACAGTGGGAAGAAGAATATTTGAACTATATCTCAGATAAATGTTGGGTTTTCGTAAGAATGGAATAAAGACACTGCAGGCCTGTGCTAGGTGGGTAAGCTTTGTGCCATGACATCTCAAACTTTTAAATGTTTTTTTAAATGTCACTTTTCTTTCATTTCATTTCTGAAGAAATAAAATAGGATTTCACACACAGAATTTTGATAAAATAGAGGGAAGATTGAGTTCATCTCGAACTCTTGCCCACGCTTGAGTAAAATGATGAAATTATAAAAAATAGGGAATATCGAACTTACTAACAGACGACGGACGTTACATCAATCACTCACTGCATTCCCATTGGTTGCCCACTCATAAGTCTATTTTCTATACTAATATTTTTATCATACAATATGATATGACTCTTTTCTCTTGTTTAATTTATTTTCAGGAGGGTTACGTAAAGACGTCGAAGGTCGTATCAAATCAATTCCAACATTTTTAGAGTCTACAATAAAAGACCTAGTCACCAACACAGCATCGTCAATTGCCAACACGAGTATCAGTCTGGCCGTTCAAATATCTACATCGTATTTCCAATTACTACCGCAGTTAGGCGAGGGTGCAAATAAAGTCAACGAAGCATTGAATAAAGTAATCGAGGTAAGCTTGTTCCGTTATTTTTTTATTTTTGAGTTCTTCTATAACTCTCTCCGACATTGTAATTTCATCACCCTACATTTTGATCATGTTATTTTAAATTCATATCAATTCTTTATATTGAATATAATCTCATACATGCATAAATAGCTGTGAATCTGTTCAAAACTACTACATAATCAATCTAGCTAAATAAATGATAATAATAATAATTATTATAATATATATATATATATATATATATATATATCTCAAACCCAGATAACCAATTAAATTGAGCCAGGGGGTGTTTCCACCAGTTTTTCTAGGGCAGACTTCTCATATCAATCGGTTCCTGCCAGTTCCGACTTCTTCCTCCTCTCCTTCACTTAATAATTATTATTATTATTCAAGAAGCTATTTCGTCTTGTAGGCTTCCGGCGATGCGTTGTTCAACTTTCCAGCGTTCCAGACGGCCAACCTCTGGTCACAGAAAGCGCCCGCATTCTTCTACTCATTCGATCATCTCGGCAAGAAAAAGGGCGGCCCGATGTTTCTCGAGAGTTCTCCGTTGACGCAACAGAGCGACTCGCAAACTGACAACAAGGGTACGGTACGAGATTTCTTTCACTAGCACTTTAACGCTAGGTGGACAGAAAGCAAGGTTATTAAAATAATCAAGATCGTTGCCTCGATTACGTTCGTTTGGTCGGTTATTTTCGTTCAACCCATCGGTTTGCCACCAGCTGTGCTGCGATAGAACTACCCCTCTCGCTCCTTGACTTCCAATATTGACACCGATGTCTATACCCCATTCCTCCAACCCTCTACCCAACGAGAACAATGTCGATATCTATGACTTGATATGTGTGCCGCCACCAACTACATCATGACCAATCAACGATGAACGCGATTTTCTCCAATCGAAGCAGCCTTTTAAATCATTTCAATAACCATAGGCAGGGAGAGGTATTTTCTACTAGCCAAGTTTTTGTATTACTTAAGAATTCTTCGATGAATCGTACAAGAGTGTTTTTGCTTTTTATTGTTCAACAGGCGTTGGCCACGGTGATGACCTGCTGTACGTGTTCGAACCGTTCTCGATAGATGGCAGCAGAGACCAGTACGAGGGACTCGACGATCCTATTGACGTTAGGGTACGAGAGACGACCACGACTATGATTGCTGAATTTGCCAGGAATGGGTAAATGTGAAATCTCTTATATACGGTTTGCATAAAGTTATGTAAACAGATTTTGTATTCCTTTTCAATTGTCTGTTTGATATTTTTGTAGAAGCACCACACTATATTTTTAATTTAACCTCGTCATATATTTGAATTGATTTATTTTTAATTCAATCTCATCATATATTTACATTAATTACACTCTAAATATTTTCCAAAATGTTTTGTTTGAATATGATATTTGTCAAAAATGTCAGATTATAATATGTCGTTAAGATTGACATCATGATTTAGAAAGAAATCAATGTGGCTGGTGCATGACATCAACTAGCTAATCATGGTTAACATTATTACTAGGTCGTATGTGAATCATAGGCAATCAAAGGTAATCGTAGGTAAGAATTGTGATGTCAGCATGTGTGGGAAGTTTGGTCCATTTGCATGCAGCATGCTTAAGAAAGATTGTTAAATTAATTGTCATTTACATCTTTTGTATTTGATATCTATTTAGACTTTTTTCATGCATGTATGTTGCAGATACAATAAGAAACAAAATGGCAAAGTTCGGACAAGAGCTCTTGCTCTTCCACCTATCTCTGAAAACTAAGTTGACGATTATGAGTTGACAATATTTCAGTTACCGTAAAGTTTGTAAACTGAAAATGTTGAATGTAAATGCACAAGAACTCGAGTGATGCAAAATCGAGTAATAGGACAATTTTCACTTCGTAACGTACCTCAAGAAAATATACGTTCATCAACACAAAGTTTTAAGTGTAAAATAGACTGTGTGATCTACGTTTATCGACACAAATTTTTAAGTGTAAAATAGATTGTATGATCTACGTTTATCGACACAAATTTTTAAGTGTAAAATAGATTGTGTAATCTACGTTTATCGACACAATGTTTTAAGTGTAAAATAGATTGTGTGATCTACGTTTATCGACACAAAGTTTTAAGTGTAAAATAGATTGTGTGATCTACGTTTATCGACACAATGTTTTAAGTGTAAAATAGATTGTGTGATCTACGTTTATCGACACAAATTTTCAAGTGTAAAATAGATTGTGTGATCTACGTTTATCGACACAAATTTTTAAGTGTAAAATAGATTGTATGATCTACGTTTATCGACACAAAGTAGTTTCAAACGTGAAATAGATTGTATGACTTCCTCCCGCAGCGTGCCGAAGGTAGCGTCACAAGGTGACTCAGCGTGGCCGAGCTTCAAACAAGGCAGCAGCGACTTCATGTCCATCTCTGCCGACCCCAAGCCTGGTAGTAACTTCCGGCAGTGCCAGATGGCTCTGTGGGCCGGTCTGACCGACCAGTTACAGTCCATCAAGTGTCAAGCATTTGGAGGACTCGGCAACGTTGGCGGTGTATTAGGTTAGTAAGAGTTAGTCAGTAGTGAGTAGTGACACTTTAATCACTATTATTAAAGAAAGAACAATTTACTGCTTCGCCAAGATGGAATTCAACGTGTGGTTGCTCAGGGACTAATTTGGATGTGTAAAGTGGAGCTTTCCCATCAACCTGATATAGTTGCTAAAATGGTTGGTAATGGAAAATTGCGGCCGTGAAAATAATAGGTGCCAACCACGTGGACGAAAGCGACTCAACATTTGATATCCACCTGTTAACTTCTTCAGTTTCCTGTTGTAGAGAAGCAACTCAGTTGTTTTCGATCAAAGATAACAAAGAATCAGTGAAGAAACTGTTTTCAAAACTGAAGTCCAGTTGGTCAAGGGTTGTAAATTAACCACTTCCTTATTGAGAAGGCACAAACTACAATATATTTTTTTAAACTACAAAGCAACTTGAAAAGTTAACTTGACACATGTATCAATACTTGTCACGATTAATTAATGTGGTGTGCCCAATAATCACCTGCCTCATTAAATAACTGAAAATTACTCCAACTAATTGCATATTTTAAAAAATTATTAATACATATCATTTATTCAAAATGTGATTTTAAAAAAGTATTTATGTATAAATGATATAAAATCAGACAATTTCAAGATGGTTGCAAAGAACAGTTTCATGTTTGTTATAAACCGTACCAACAATGCAAGTTCATCGAACTTCTTGTATGAGAACTATTTTGTGGCTGGGCGTTCATCGACGAGGCGGTGTTCTCTTGGTTGGACGTCCGGCGTGCAAGTCTTCAATATTCCGCCTGTTACGATCGAAACTGTCGTTGTTTGCAGTGAATATTGTTGCTCGCTTCACGTGTTTCCGTTTGGTGGAGCTCATTTTGTGTTGAGGCTTTTCGTAACCGTGTAAAGCCGAGAACGTATTAGACCTTTCGTTTAAATCCATTGCTGGAAAATTTTCAGACGGAATTTCCCCGTCTTTCCGACTGTAGTATTCGTAGAACTCTGCTCTATGTTTGGAAGCTCTCTCTCTCTCTTTATTAATCCTATCCTCGCTTTCGGTTACTTTCTTCCGTGCTCTTTCGTATTTACAATAATCTGCGTCTTGTTCTGGCATTCTTTTCGTTTCTTTTTGTTGAATCTTGCCTTTAGACGCATTTACTCTCATGTTGCGAAGCGAGTCTCTTGTAACAACGTTATCAGCAAAGGTTCGAATATTAGCTGAACTGAAAACAAAATATTTATTTGTTGATAAACAACGGCTGTTATATAAAAAAATACTTCACCTATCCATTAACCTCCACCTTCCTGCATGTTAAACAGCATTAGTATAGAATGTGTTTATTTTACGTTGAGTTTGATGAGCTCTTAATAAGAACTAATTTTTGGTATTCTGACAAGATAACAGATTTTTCTGATTGAATACCACAGATCTATATGTAAACGTAAAGAGACATTCTGAAGTTTCTGAGTAATTTGATCAAATGTACCCACTTTGACTAAATATAAACAAGGAATTTTTAAACAGGAATGTTACACGATGGAAATTTAAACAGAAATGTCATTTTTTTGTTACTTTAAATTATTTTACGAAATTTAATATTTTTGTGTAGCACAATAATACACAATCATTCAAAAAAATAGTTTTTGAAATCTCTTTCATATTTTTTGTTTTAGATGGTCGAAAATATAATATTACACCATATAAACTAGTACAGTGGGTTATTTGTCTGACTGAAGGAGGAAAGGTCAGGCTATACTCACGTTTTTCCTTCTCCTTCTCCACTGTTGCTGGGGACTGAACTGTTTGCGTCGGGATAGCAGAAGTCCTTCATCAGACTCAGGTCGTAACATTCCAATATTTTCTCAGCGAGTTCTTTTTCGCTGACCGTCAACTTTCTCTGGAGACTCTCAAGCTTGTCCTGAAACGTCTTGGCGTCTTCCGCCATGCGACACGTCAGCTTCTACCAACGATGGAAATGTACTCAAATTACATTTGATTATAGTCTTATGACTTGACGCTGTGATATTGAGAAACGCTTTAAGAATGCATTAGGGTACTTGGAAACTATTCGTTTATTTAAAAACTAAGGTATGCTCACACACCTAGTTTTTATTTTTTATTGACATCGAAAATTGATACAAAATCTTTGTTTCCAATTCATTCATTCATTCATTCATTCATTTATTTTATTCCATTTGTAATTAATACATGAGTAAGCCTATGGCTACCAACTAGACAACTAGTGTTATTGATAGGCCTAGTCAAAGGTTACATATACATAGTTATAACACAAATACATATTACATAGATATAAGATGATTAATACAATGATAAATAATAGTGATCAAATTAATATGTAGAAAATGAGTCATGGAATACCCACATAAGCAGTGCTCGTGTGTGGGAGAGGATATTTGTAGAAGAAATAATGTAGTTTGATTTCAAGATGGCTTGAGAGTTAGTTGAGATAAGTTTATGCAAAAATTTAGATTATAATGAGGTATAATTTAAATGTGTAGAGGGAGGTAATTTGGCTATAGTGTGGATAAATTCAGGTAAATACGTTTGAGTAAAAATCTGGCAGGTTTTTATTGAATAGATTTTCCCAGTGGTTTAAAGGTAGATTTGATAGCCATATGAGTATCTTTTTTTTAAAAATAGAGTAATTAGTGGAAAGTTTAGTATCTATAGGGAGCGAGTTGAAAAGTTTTGGACCGAGGTAGTCCAATTGTCTTTGTCCAAAGGAGGTGTTTTTCCTTGGTATTGTTATATTGTAAGTCAATGTTCTAGTAGTGTGTAGGTGGTCTGTGTTTTTGAATTTAGGAAGGTTTTTAAAAATATGAAGTAAGAGATTTTTTGCGAATAATACTCTTAAAGGGAGTACTTTAGAGTATTGGTAAGTTGAAATTGTGGCATAATCTCTTGGTTTATTTAAAATTATTTTTAAGACAAGATTTTGGATGATTTTTAGTTGATTAAGGTGAGTGCCAAGGGCGCCACCCCAGGCTAAGATAGCATATTGAAGATAGGACTGAAAGAGACTGAAAATTTATTAGTTTTAAATTAGGAAAAGAGAGAATATGTCTAAGTCTGACAAATTTGTATGTGATGGAACGAAGCTTTTTGCTTAAAATATTGATATGAGATTTCCATTTAAGTTGGTTATCTATGGTTATACCCAAGTATTTAGTTTCATTGACATATTTTAATTTAAGACATTTGCAGTTATTAATCAACAGAGGGCAGTTATGATTGTGCAGAAACATCCAAGAATTATCAATATTAGGGGTTTTATTATTGGAAAATGACATACATATAGTTTTTTCAATATTTAGGGTGAGTAGGTTGAAGTCTAACCATTTATATACTTCTTTAAGCCCAGATACAGCTTTCTGTAAAACTATTTCATTTGATGTGGCAGAAAACACTAGGGCAGTGTCATCAGCATAAGAGATTAAGTTACCATTTATTTGTAGGTTACACAGGTCATTTATATAAACTAAAAATAGAATCGGACCAAGTACTGTACCTTGTGGTACGCCATACTTTATTTCTCTAGGCTTACTTATACAATTTCTAAATTTAACATACTGAATTCTATCCATCAAGTAACTTTTCATTAAATTCAATGCAACGCCTCTAATTCCAATGTTTTCTAGTTTTTTTAACAATTTGGAATGATCGACGGTGTCAAAGGCTTTGGCCAAATCAAGAAAGATTGCTATTGTCTTTTTTGAATTGTCCATTGATGAAGAAATTATATTTATAAGTGAGACTATCGCATCTTCCGTACTTAATTTTTCTCTGAAGCCAAACTGGTTAGAGGATAAAATTTTATGTTTATCAAAAAAAGATATTAGGCGGGTTTTTATGCATTTTTCAAGAAGTTTAGAGACATTGGTAAGTAGTGAAATTGGTCGGTAATTTTCTGGTTTGTCTTTTTCTTTAGATTTATAGATAGGTTTGATTATGGCAGTTTTTAGGACTTGAGGAAAAATACCACTAGTAATTACATTATTAAAGATGAACTCTAGGGGAGGTACAATGAAGTTACTGATAGATTTGATTGTAGATGCATCAATTTCGTCGATACCTGGAGCTGACTTGGTTTTTAGTTGGGTTATATACTTGAGTATTTCAGTTTTGGATACGGGGAATAGAAATATCGATTCTTTAATTTTGAGTTGATCTGATTGATGTTGTAAATTATTTTGAGTATTGTTTTTGTGCTTAATTTTTTCGGCATAGGTTTCTCCAACAGTTGTGAAGTAATCTACAAAAGTGTCGGCAATCAAGTGAGGGTTATCATTTGCATTTAATATTTTATCATTAACTAGGAATTCTTTGATATTATCCAAAGTGGATGTTTTCTTTATATTATCAGTTACTTCATTAATTGTTTTCCAAATGAGTTTTGGGCCGTTATTAGATTCGAGTATTTTAGTTTTATAATACATATTTTTAGTGTTTTTAATTAGCTTGGTCAGGAAGTTTCTATAAATAATAAATTTCTGTTTCAATATATCGTTTTTGGGAAGTTTGAAATTATTGCAATTTTCACTATCTTTAATAAGTGCTTTACTCATAGCGTCACGTTTACGGATTGAGGTAATAAGTCCTTTTGTTATCCAAGGTTTTAGTTTTTTATATTTGGCATTGGGAGATATGACGATTATATCAGTCGCGTTGTCAATATGTTTTTTTAATGTGGAGACAAAATTTTCTGTGGCTAGATCAGGGTTTAAACTGTTGAATGTATCCCTCCATTTTTCCTCATTTAGGCTATTATGTAGTTTTGGGTAATTTATGCGTTTGGTATCGAAAGGCTGCCGGCCACTCTTCATGGTACAAGTAGCAACATTTTTACATGAAAAGGAGATTGCATAATGATCGGTAATTTTTGTCAAAAGAGTTGAAGCTATAGGATTCATATTTTGAGGATGAGCTGTGTTTAGAAATATGTGATCAATGCAAGATACTGAGTTGGTGGTTTTTCTAGTTGGGGTATTAATACATGAGAGGTATCCATTTGAGGTCATGATATTGAGATATTCTTGTTGAATACAGTTAGTCGGAATATTGGTGTTATTCTCCAATATGTCAATATTTATGTCTCCTATACATAATTTATGAGTACTAGTTATGCTTTGTAGTACAGCATCTAGTTCTTTAAGAAATGTTTGTACATTGCCAGAGGGTGATCGGTATAAGGCTAATATTGCGAAGGTCTCAGTGTTTAGAGTCAACGTTATCAAGGCCGCATTGGCTTCATGCAGATTAGTTGAAGAATAAACAGAGAAATTGGAAAATTTAGCCTCTAAAACGTAAATGATAATACCATCAGATCGACTAAGTTTAGAGTTAAAATAGAAAATTTCGTAGCCAGGGATTTGGTAGTCTAGTGTGTCATTCGTAATATGCGTTTCAGTTAGTACTATGACGTCAAAAGGTGATTTAACTTCGTTAAGAAGCACTAACAGTTCATCAAAATGTTTGTTGATACTCCTTATATTTAGATGAAAAAGATTTAAATCTTCAACTTGCGAAATGTTATTTAAATCTTGGATATCAGGACATACGTTTGTGATGACTCCATAGTTTTCTAATTCTTCATTAAGTTTGGGCCTAAAGATCATGGTGGTTGAAGTTTTTCACATTCTAAATTGATTACTGATAGGCCTAAATGATTTAAAATTCAGTCGGTAGGGATGTCTGCTGGTGTGTTGACGTGAATTATCTGGGAGTTCTCATCTTTTTTTATCTTGATGTTACCATTTTTGACCCATACAAATTTGTATCCAAGCCTTTTTGTGTTGCGTGCTAGCCAGAATAGGTTTTTGTTGGCGACGGTCAAATGTTCATTTATGTAGATCTTTGAAGCCGGTAGAGTAGGTACAATGTTCTGTGAAGAGAGGTTAGGCTGCTGTTTCTTACATTGAAGGATATCATCTTTTGCTTGTCGTGAGTAAAACTTCACTATGATTGCTGGTGGCTCAGTAGACTGATTTGCATTACCGGTATTTCTTTTTGGAGCAGGTCGCACACGGTGACAGTATTCAATATCATTGTTGGTGATAACACAATTTAAAACTGCAGATGGAAGGTGAGATCATTCGGATGGGATGCCACAAGGGCGATCTTACCGCCCCAAAGAATGGTCAGAAACAATATAACTGATTTCAAAAACAATAAACAAAGACCTTAGTATCTAACTTTGTTAGAAGACGTAAAACTAAGCCTTCTAAGCGACGACAGAGTGATGCTAGCGCACGTATCGTAGTGGTGTGAATTATTCTTCTAGCGGGCCAGTTGGAATGATTTCTCACACCTTCTCGGATTCACATCTAAGTAATGTTTTTCTTCGAACTGATATATTTTATGATTCATCAATATGCCTAGGCCTATAGTTCATCATGAGTGGACGAGACAATGCTATTTGTTATATCACCAAGTGTTTTAATTATGTAATCAAGGCAAAAGTGAAGTAATTCTTCAGATTCGGAAAGAAACGGGAATGTAAGTACAGCCTAGGCTTGACCAATTATTGAAATATCTGTTCATTCGTACATCTCCATACTATTTGAAACTTATCGGGAATATTTACATGAATGATTCACAACACGATAATCACGTCAGTTCGGTGTTATACGCATTGGACATATTGGTGGTAAAGCAGATATCTCTTTTCTAATTCACTCCACTGAGACAGGTAGCACTAGTGAGCAATGTCGCCAAGCGTTTACATGGTAAACAAGATCAGTGTTACTACGTCTTACAAGGTCTTATAAATACTAAGGTCTTTGCAATAAATCTTGAGGTAATAATTTCAGGGACAGTTAACAATTAGAAAATTTGCGTTGGTGAGAAAAAAATATTCAATCTTCTTATTGTTTGGATCTTATTATTCTTCTTATTTTGGAATGCAAGTATCTTGTACTTATTCTTGTTTTCATTTCTTCTTTATCTGTTCTTGTATTTCTTGTACTACAGGTAATTTTTGTGATTATGCACACAGTAGGATTATCATAATGAATATTTTTATTTTTATTTTCTTCAATAATAGTTCTGAATTAATTTTGTGTTTTCCTAGATATTTTAGTTTCAATGAAGATACATGTACGAATAATTTGCATTAGTCTGTAATTAAGATTGAACGAATTTATTTTCACCAATTTTTTTTTGTCAACTGTCAAGTGATCATAGTTCTTAACAAGTAACATACCAGCCATTCCGTATTTATAGCTGCTAAAAGAGCTTACCTTTATCTTCAAGTCTTGCGCTTCAACAAGATCTTTCAGACATTGAAGTTCTTTAGACTTGGGATATTCTTTCTTACACGTTTGAAGTTTGTCTCCGCACCTGCATTTCATCAACTGATGCTCCAATTGGCGAACCTTATAACTCTCCTGAAAGTAGTCACAATTTTAAGTTTAAATTATGAATGAATTAGGTTTGTTTACAAATTTTCTATTCATATACCTACTCATAAGATGAGACACAAAGACTTTGTTCCCAATGGCTAAGGTTGACAAGGTAGGATCGTTTGAATGGGGCACCACAAGGGCAAACTTATCACCCCAATGAACGAAAGGCTGTACAATCATAACAGTACAGATGTAATAAGAATAACAAACAGTGGAATTTCTTATGTTGAGAGTAATTGATGCCAATTTTCATAATCGTTGCATTAAAAGTGAAAAAAGTTAAATACTGTAGCGGTATTGTAATATAGATACAAATTTGAAAATGTATTAGAAAGATTTTCAATTATTTAGAAATTTGTAGATTTCCAGCTTGGGTATAGTAGGTAGGCCTATTTGGACTATTTTTTTTCATTAAAGCAATAACATACAATTTTGCAAATATTGTTACTTCAAATATATTACCACAAGCCCTATAAGATTTCTACTCTGTATGTGAAAAAAAGGGTCGTTATCAATTTATAAACAGACCTACAGAGAAAAAAATCAAGTTTTTGTCAATTACCATTCTATATGCTGTTTTTAGAGCTTTCACTTGCAGTTGGTATTGTTGCATTGTTTCGGGTATTTCTTTGTATTCTTTCAATGCTCGTTCCTGTCGGCTGATCAAGATTTGCAACGTTTTGTTTTCTTTGGTGACATCCTGTAAGCAAAGAACTTGAATCTTGAGTTGTGAAAGCAGAAATAGTAAGCGATTAATAGACCTAACTAATTAGGTAGAACTACAGTGGTTGCAAACATTTTATGTGTCAAGTGCCAAACAACTCAATAAATCAATGTTTATAGGTACTGTGTCAAGAGTGACAAACGACTATTACCTGTAATTGTTACCATAGCAATAAAGCAAACTAGTGAACTATCAAAGATTGTTATTGATTAATATCAATTGATAGACATTCTTGCTTTTCACAATGAGTGACGTCACTTGTCTGAGGCTGACTGATGATATTTATGACTTCAATCTAGATTTGATTTTGGACACTCCTTGACGAACAGTCAATAATTTAAAAGTTCTCTCAACAAAGATTTCTGAAGAAGATATTGAGTGATGAAAATAAATTATTACCAAGTCAGTCTGAATAATGTGATGTTTCAATTTTAGAACGTGCTTATTATTTCAACTTCTCTACGTTGAAGTGTTTGTGAAACTTTATGTACCGGTATTTAAAGTTCTTACCTTGAGTTGGCGTTGGTTTTCTCTCAACTCGTTCTGAAGCTTCTTCGCCTTCAGTTGGGACTCGTGCCGTAAGCTCTCTATCTGCTCGTCTCCCCGTGGCTGGGCCGTCACCGGGTGATACGGGCGAGCCGGTCTAACCGGCGCAGCGCCGTATACTCTGTTCCGAACTGGAAACATTCCTTTACTTGACGTCCAGTTTTAAGAACAAAATTTGTTGAATAATCAATGATTATTTTGTCATCACCCTTATTTACCAATGATATTTTTGCACATTGAATAATAATTGGCTAATTGATATCTTTTTATTTTTCGTGAAATGCAATTCAGAGTTGATTTAACATAGACCTTCGTAAGTCTAATTACTTGGTGATCTTTATTATTCATAATTTTATTTTAATCTGTCAGTTGATGGGGTGGTAAGATAATCATTGTGGTGCCCCGTTCAAACGAACAATTTTTTCATTATCAAAGTCTACTCAGACTTTGAAAACACTATTCCTTATTTTGTGAAGAGAAGTGTTAACGTATTCGTTATTGTAAAAGTACCTTTTCTCTATTTAAACTCTAGTTGTATTGATTTTTTTTTCATTGCCTGTCTTTTAAACCTATTGGGGTATTGGGTGAAACAATCACTGTCGACCATATGGTGGCCAAACCTTAAACCGTGCATACGCAGTGAGATGTCAAAAACAAAGACAATTCAAATTATATGCTTTGTTCATGTACCATAGCAAACATTGAATCTGAATTTTCCAGTAGCACGACTGTAGCTCCATGCAGCTATTGCAGGCAACTAGGTATTGTTTGACCTTTTTGCAACATCACAGAGCTAGCTGGTCAGGTTTTCGTGATTCCGAGCGTGTTTAGAAAAATCGCCATGAGCAAGATTTATGCCATTGTCCGATTGATTATCATTTTTAAAAAATACTACCAGTTGAGTAGGCCTATATTAAATCTGAATTTTCCAGTATTACAAACTAGGTCTATTATGTGAACTTCATGTTACATATTGTGTATACATGTACTTTTCTAATTATAACTATTTCTTATTGAACAGCACTACTGTGTTCACATCGTTTAAAGTGTGGGCTCAAGAAACTCGGTCTTTTCCCTGAATATTGAAACCTTGACACTGGGATTATTCCAGAATTACAGCTGAGGATGATCATGAATTGATGAATTAATGAATATTGGGGTTTTACGGCGCGTCAACGACTGGGTTATTTTGCGCCGAGGATGATCATAAAATTGTATTAGTTGCGAGCTCGAGTTATGTCGTAGAAAATGTTAACGAACCCAACGTTCTCGGAGTCATCGTTATCGGTCCCCGATTCCCGTTAGACCTAATCACTCGGCGGTTCATTTTATTTCTCGACTTATTCTACATGCAAACTGTCGTAGAATGAGATGTGAATCAGTTGATGGAATCAGAGATTCGTTATAAAAATTTAACAAGATATAATTGCTAGGCAGCTAGATGTATTGTTGACATAAGAACAATAATTGAAACGACAAATTGGTTTCAGTTCTCATTTTATGCAATATCCATGTTTTAGAAATGAAACTATGGTGATTAAATTGAAAAGTACCTTGTATAAATATTTTAAACAAAAATCTAGGTCACAAACAAACAATTGAAAAATCTCAATAATATAATATAAAATTGCATTACAATATGATTTCTGTACCTAGTGCATGCCAACATGCTTTAGGCCTTCAGTATCAACGGTAATGTTATTATTGTTCAAAGTGTGAACCATGGTAAAACCTGTTTGAATTGTTCCCAGATCCATCATTTTCACTCTTCTATCAATTATTTTGTCCCACCCTACTCCATATACTGTATTCAAGTTGTTCTTTGTTGTTTAATAAATTGAGTTTAAATTAGTTGGAGTTTAATAGTCTCATCAGAAACAGAATTTAATAATCAATCTACAGTGAAACCTCTATGTACCGTTCTTAAAGGGTCCAGGAAAAATGAACCATCCATCCAGGAAAATGTAACATCGGTTATATGGGGGTAAGATAGGTCAGAATGAATGATATAAGCGGGAAAACGATGGATCCGGGAATGATGCAGAGGTTTCACTGTATATCATTCCAAGTTTCCTGTTGAAAATGTATCTCTAGATACAAACATATTTTTTTATATTACTAATGACGTTGGTTTAATGACCAACCTGTATCAAGTATAGTGTATAATAGTATATGAATACACCAATAAAAAAACTATTCTCTTCTATTCTAGAACCAACATTAAATTTACCTGGATGAATTATTTTTTACAAAGATATCTAAACGTTGTCCCTCAAGAAGTTATGGATTTCACTGTATTCATTTAGTATATTCCCTAATAACATGGGCAGTCCCGAGGCGCTCTTCAGGCGCGCACAATGCCCAATGTGAGTGACTCAGTACCTCCTCAGGAATTCTAGTGTTATTAGGGTTTGTATTGTGTTAGCTACTAGGAAGGCTCAATACATACTGACTAATGAAAATAAAATTGTCAAGATTGTTGTATATACAACTAATACTCGTCGTAATTTGTAGGTGGTGTAGCTGGAAATGCTGGCAGTGTCCTTGCCCCTCCAACTAATGCCGTCAAGCCGTTGGGCGAGGTTGGCGGAAGTGTCCTCGGCTTGGGTAGGAGTGGGACGGACAAGAACGCTCAGTCAAATGCGAGGCCGACTACGAAGAAACCAGCTGGACGAGGACTCAGTCTACCGTTCGGCGGGTGAATTGTCGCAGAAATTACGAGATATTCATGTTTCATTATCGAGTAGAAATGAACTACACTGTTTGTAAATATCAAACATGAGTAATAGAGGAATATTATTCCAAGATAATGAGTTAATGACTAAGCAAATTTGGCTTCAGAATTTGTGATTGCTAATGAGGCTCAACAAACTGGTAGATACTTCACATTTATGTTGATAATAAAATATAATTGGTTTATAATTTGTTCAATAACGATGAATATAACTTTAGGTTCCGCTCCTTAATTTGTTTGTCCAATTCAGTCATTTGTAGGTCTACATAAGTAATGAAGGATATTACAAATTGATACACAGTACAGTAGTAATTATTTTGATTATTTTATTGATATTATATTTCTACAGAATTCAGATATATTTTTTACCTTATTTAATTTTCCCTTCTATAAATGCTTGTAAAGTAGTTTCTTTGATCTATAAAGTCATTACAGAAGACTTGATTCCACTAAGAGTTGATGTTAAGAGTTTCAGAATTTTCTTCCCAAAAAAAACAGCATTCATAAATCATGTTAGGGGCCTACATATCAAAATTAAAAAATTGAGGTTCACAGCAGAAATATAATTAATAAACAGTAAGTAATTATTTAGAATGAATAATATAACCAATATTATTAATGATATTCAGTGAAACCCCTATGCATCGTTCCTGGATCCATCGTTTTCCTGCTTGTATAACGTATTTATTTTTCCACTCCCATAAAGCCCATGTTACATTTTCCCGGATGGATCGTTTTCTTGTATGGATGGTTTCATTTTCCTGGTCCCTTGAAGAACGATGGATAGAGGTTTTACTGTATTATCAAAAACCTTGCGCTTTGCCCGAAAATAATTAAAGCAAAGTCACAAAATCTTCCATCACCATATCCACAACTTGGTCGTCAGTCATTCCATCAAAACTTTCAACAGTCTTTTCTTTACCGTTCACCTTACAGACTTCTTCCACATTCTCTTTCGCCTCTTCATCTTTCTTCTCGCTCTCGACAATCTCCACGTCACCGTCGTCCATCAAAACAACTTCCTGAATCACTTCTTTCGACGACTTTGCCACCGACTTTCTAGGAGACGTTCTCTTATTCTCCATTATGTAAACCCTCGTTTGTACTATCCTCTTCTTCGGCAATGATTTTTCAACGTCTAACGTTATCGATTTGGGTGTCTCCACTTCGATATCGTCGTTCTTATCCTGAGGCTCCAACGTTTCTGAAACCGTCGATTTGTTGAGAACGGAATCCTGGTAGTTGGAATTGGAACTAGCCACGCTTATATTGCTCTCGGTGAGTATCAAGCTGATATCATCATCCTCGCCCGACGATAGATCGACAACGTCTGGGTCGTTGGATGAAATATCGATAACTTTCTTTTCTATCCTAGGTTTCTTTGAGACCTCGCTGTTACCTAGCAACCCGAAACTTACGCTACGCTTGGCTGATTGCTGCCTCGTGTCAACCTCTGGCGTTTTACGTTTGACTCCCTTGTCTGTCGGACTGGAAGGTGCTGGAGGTGGCGCACTTTGGAAGACTTCCGGAGAAGTTACGAAATCGTTCGTCTTGTCATTCATGTCGATATTAAGACTGTAAACGGAGCTGACGTTACTCAGTTTTGACGATCGATCGAGTTCGTTGTTCAATTCTTCGTCACTTTCTTCGATGTTTCTCACAGAGGTCGAGTTGGTCGTCGAGACGTTGGAAGGTATGGAAACGTTCCTTTCATGGTCGTCAGTCAGGTCTACGGAAGTTTGGTTATTCTTAGGTTCGTCCAATTTGACGGCTCTGTGCATCTCTTCGAGGCTGACCGGGAAGATTAGTGTCTGCGAAACAGGATGGATGACCTTTTCGACACTGGATAGCGCCACTGTACAGTAACCAGACACCTGTAGAAGGAAGAAAAGATTTTCGTGATCAGAGATATCGAGATAAATACTTCATTATAATTAATTACAGTGATGTAAAATGCCAGCTAATGTATTTTACTTATTCTTTGCTCCAGGCAGTATTAATTAACTACCGAGTATTGGTATTTCACAGGGTGGTTGAGGTAAAAACCAAAGTAAACCAAACCAAATCAAGTTCTGTAGATTTTGATAGGGGCCTACATAATAGCAAAAATGAAATATTTTTTTAAAAATCTGAAGATTAAGAAAAATAAGAAATAACGCAAAACAAAAGTGCTTTACAACTAATGAGAGATGGGAATTGATGCCTAAAAAGTGAATGCAGAAAATGAAAAAAATGAACGGAAACTGGAAAAATTCTGAAAAACAAAGAAAATGAAAAATAAACAATAGCACATGGGCATAATTGATGAAAATTCAAAAATGAAAAAATAAAAATACAGGCCAACTCAATCTGGATGTATTAAATTGTCTGATTAGAGATTGTTTTTGATTCTATAATTCAAGTAGGCTTAACAACCTTTTCAACCAACGAGTTGATTTTCAAATTCATATTTATAGAATTTCAGTAAAATGAGTTACTATTTCTTTGGTAAGATCACCCTTGTGTCCCATTCAAACGATCCTAACTTGCCATCCTCAGCGTTGATTGAGAAACAATGAGTATGTCAAGTTTCCGATGTCGATGAATATATGTGTTGCTCCTGACCTGTGCGTTGACGTCGGTCTGGCCGTGCGCAAGCACGTGAAGCGCAAACTGCGTTGGCGGCGGCCATGACGCATGCGGCTCCATCGTCAGCGCTAGCAGCAGCTTGTAGGCGGCCAATCGGCAGTCGGCGCTCGAGTACGGGATCGGCATGTCGAGCTTGCACGAACGCTGTACGTCAAACAGCACCGTCAGCACAGTCTCTTGGATCGCCTGAAAGACAAAACGGAACATACTTATTTGTACTGATATCACGGGAAGATAAGTTCATTTATTCCTTACGTTTGAAGGAAGTGGTCGTGGTTTACGGGACCATTATAATATTTACGTTGATGGCAGATGGAACACATTCTATACAATGTATATTGTTCCCTGAATAAAGATTATTATTATTATTATTATTATAAATGATGATCAACCAGTCAGGTTGGCCAACCATGGTGGAAATTGAAGCCCAGGGCTTGGATTCACAAAGAGTTTTATCTTTAGGACGTCTTAAATTAGGATCACTTTACCAAGTTAGGACCAGTATTAGTCCTAATTCAGTAAAATGACCCCTACTTGAGACCAATATTGGTCCTAACTCAGTATTCAAACCCAGTAAAATGGTCCCACCTTACGACGTCCTAAAGATAGGACTCTTTGTGAATTCGGGCCCCGTTTGAATGACGTTTCAATGCGCTACCACTGATCCATCCGTCTCAGTAACGTTATTACAAGACAAATATAAGACAGATATTCGTCTGACCTTGTGTAGTGTGGGCTTGAGGAGAACACCCGCCGAATGTATTATCCAATAAAGAACGTCGAGAGCTGCGAGGCAAGGGCCCTGATTGGCCAGCTTGTTGCACAGTTTATCTCGGCCGGTCGTCGCAACCTTGCTCGCGTCGGGAGACTCTGCTTCCTTGGCAGCAAGCTGCTTGCGAAGCTTCTTCGACTTCTTGCCAACCTGGACCTGTAAAGGTACGTAGTCTCATCAAGGTAAGCTGTTCAGTCTGTCTTATCAAACTTAATGTGGTAAACTGATTATGCTATTTATATGTAATATTGCAGATGCTGTTCTTTTAAACAAAACAAGTTACTGAACAATCATGCTGGCAAACAACAAATACCGGTATATTATATGTTCGTGTGTTTTGTTTACTCTTAATACCAATGCTGGTAATGTCTGGATATATCATAGAAACGGTTTTTGCTTATAATGTGTTCCAGACTTTTGGAAACTGAAAGACTGTTATCTGCGGCAGAAAATTATGGTCACCAACAGCGCAGTCCTAGTGTTGAATTTAATTGGTTTTAAATCATTAAATGGGGTGGTAAGATCGCTCTTGTGGTGCCCCGTCCAAACGATCCTATTTTTCATCCATAGCAGCCTCAATTGGGACACAATGATTTTGTATCAAGTTTCAATGTTATTTAAAAAAAAAAAAAAATTATATAATACATAAGCCAGACCACACATTGTTTTATAGATAATTATTGTTAGCTCACATCTTTAGTCAGGTCATTTGGGGGAATATCCCCTATGAGAATGTACACCTTGTCGACACACTGCACATAATATCAAGTCAGTCCTGCCGGTTCGACTTACCGCGAGCTTGACGGTGATCTTCTTCGTGTGCACGTCGTCGACCATAACGGCAAACAGTTCGTCCGCGACCAGCTCGACGCAGCTGCCGGCCTTGGCCGCCCGAAGCCACGCCTCCAGCATGCGATAGGCTCCGACGCGCAGAGACGCGTACGGCCGCGTCAACGCGTAGCTCTTGGTCGCGCTCGTCGTCCACTTGAGCGACTGGAGCGACAGCTTGCAGATCAGCCGGGCATACGGGTACAAGTTCTTGCCCAGGCTGCGGGAACGAGCAACAGGTTAGGTGCGGCCGGCGGTGAAACTTGAGAGTGAATAATTCCTGCACTTCGGAGATCTAGGGGACTTGGTTATCGGTCGATATTTAATACATGATCGATAGGCCTACAGACTGGTATGTGACGTTGATAATTGTAGCCAAATTATCAACAAAATGCCTACATGCAAAGCGTAGTATAGTTTTCATAACATGTAGTAAATGAATAGGCCCAAGTGCTCTGAAGTAATTAGAAGAAAAAAATCATAATTTATAACTGAGTTAAATGTAACTTATTTTTTTATTTTAGTATTATTCTGTAAAACAACTACCGGTACAGCAAAACCTTCATGCATCGTTCCTGGATCTATTGTTCTCTGCTTAGCTATGCCTATCGGCTATCATTCATTTTTTCCAACTCTTTTCCTGGCTATAAGCAATGTTAAATTTCCCTGCATGTGACATTTTCCTACATGGATGGTTTTGCATTCAAATTGGTTTTACATTGGATGGTTTGGATGGCTTTGGTTTGACCCTAGAACTACTAATCGATTTACTTTGTCTCCCGAAATCAATATTACATTACTGAGACGACTGGTCGAGTGGCTAGCACACTGAAATGTCACGGCATTCAGAAGACCGATGTTAGATTCCCACCACGGTCGACCATCCTGACAGGGGTTCATCGTGGTTTCCCTCTTTCCTTCAAGTAAATTCTGGGATGAATTCCTCAACAACAGGCTACGACCGACTCCTTCCCACCATCCAAAAACACCTGATAAAATAACCTTTTATCCCATCATCTCATTTATCGTTCACCAACGCCAATAGATTGTAGTCATCAGTATGGTACGTCGTTAAACCCAATATAAATAAACAAAAATGAATCAATATACAGCATTACGAAGCTAGCATCTTACCAGGCGATGAGTGCTTGCATGACCCTGAGCAGCGACAGGTGTACCTTGGGCAGGACGGAGCTGACGGCCAACAGGTCGCTGCTGACTCGGCTGCCGAGCACCGTGCAGTCGACCGAGAGGCCGCGGCACACGACGCCAATTATCTGGTCGGGCAGCACGGACTTGGTCACCGGGAACTCGCCGCTGGAACGGAAAATGACGCAGTGCCGTGATTTGACCACAAGAGAATTGAAGTCATTGCGTTGGAATGACTACAGGTTAAAGACAATCAGGATTCTAAGATAAAATCATTTACACGAGAAAGATTCGTGGGTGCTATTCAAGAATTCATCCTGTTTCAGTTGAATGCACTTTAAGTAAACATTCATCACTATATTTCATGCAATTATTATGTTACATTGGGAAGAACCTACATAAAAGATTGAACATCAGACAACAATTGATCTTAGACATCAGTACAGTGCGTCGTTAAACCCAATATACAGTTAATGAATAAATTAATATTGCTTACAGCATCATAGCTTCCAAGAACTTAGCAACGTTAATGAACCTATTGGCAATCTGATGAACTCTGATCACGGGATTCATGTCGGTCAACAATTCAAGCGGCAGTTTGTCATGATTAACTTCCTGGACGAAACTGTCGACAACTTCAACGTGTTCGAACAGTTGGTCGAGCAGGAAACGCAACGTGGAGCAAGTACGCTGTTGTTGTTCAAGCCAACGAGTTTTGTGATTGGTTCCGAGGGTTCCTCCGCCACTGACCAATGGCAATAGTGAGAAGCAGCGAGCGGCTGCCGAGACGAGGGCGTCGTCTTTGCTGTCGGCAAACTGAAGGATGAACTTCTCGATAGCGTTCTGAAAATAAATGTTAATTACAGCAACGCGTCAAGATTTAGTCGACAAAATTGTGCTGGCTTTTCAGATTTGGAACTGTTTTTTTCTGGCACCTTGATGTGATCACATCTAACGTACCTTGTGAGTAGAGCAAGGAGCTCCGTAATTACGTATTAGAACTTGGACACAACGTAAAGCCGACATTTTCACCTAAAACAACAAAGATTGTTATTGATCATCAACTGTAGATCTATACATTTTAATCGATTTTTTAATAATGTTTGTATAGGATTTTTATTCCCACCTGAGGTTTTGCTTCAGATCGTTGCAGTTGTTCGACAAACTTTGAAATAATGGAATTATTGACGTTCTTGACCATTTCTTTGAAATTGCTGGACATTTCCAGTAACATTCCTGAAATATGTCAACTGAATAAAGTCCTGGTTATTATACAAGAGAAACACAACATATATTTGTTCTCGGTTCAAAGGCTTAGCTTGTTTTCAGTTTATTTATTTTTTAATCTATTTTTAGTCCTGCTGGTATTATTCTTGTAGGCTATACTATTATTTAACCAGATATATCATACAAATTAGGTCTGTTCCAGAACATAGTCTGTTGCAATTTCAGGTTTTCTCCGATTTAATTTCTGTAAAAGTGGAATTTTATAACTAGGCTTACCGTACAGTACTCAGTTTATCTAACACATTTTGAAACCTGCGTTTAAATATCCATTGAATTATTATCAAGCGTGTTGCCCACGCGTTTCAACATGGTACACATGTGGCGTATTCTGTGTGCGAATGGTTGAACTATGTCCATTGGAATGACTGGCACGATAAGCAAGTGACACTCATCAAAGTTTCTCATCAAAACTTTCCACACACTGAAACGCAATACAGAGACGCACATAGTGCAAACACACAAGCGGAACACAGCGAAGAGGGAAGTGGGAAACTGGAAGGAGAGCAACGAGAGGGCGTTAGACAGCTGGCCAAGAAGAGAGAAAATCTGAAGCCAGTAGGCACGAATTTAATTATCTGTCAACATCTATAATGAACAAAATGTAACTTGGTACATGGAAATCATTTAATAAACCAGATTAATTAGTTGTGTGTAGTGTATAATTAATAGTATAATAATATGCAGGCAACACTCGACAAAATAATTCAATGGGTTCAGGCGCGGACTGGGTTCAGGCGCGGACTGGGTCCAAAAGGTCCGGGGTGCTGCTTGTAAAGTAGGCCCGTAAAAGTTGGTGTCAGGCGCGCACGCAACGCCCGCCGGAAGCATCCTCGCTGATCGAAATTTTTTGATTTCTTATGTTTTTTAAGTAGCTTTTCACACATAGGCCTATCTTGACACAAATCAATATTTTTATAGTATATAACTGTCTGCGATGAATTATTATTTGGGTATGAATACGTTTGGAAAACGTATCTTTTCCATAACTTTTCCGTATCTTCCTCACCTTGATGTTTGCCGTGTACCTGACCCAGATTTCTTTCTCATTTGGAGCTGCCTGCAAGGGCTTGAGCTCAGCCTACTACAACATTATGTTTGCCGTGTAATCAAAGCTAGATTTATAATGAATTTGCAGTTGGGTTAGGTTAGCTGGCTAACCTCTTCACCTTGATGTTTGCCGTGTACCTGACGTAGATTTCTTTCTCATTCAGAGCTGCCTGCAAGGGCTTGAGCTTAGCTACTACAACCTTATGTTTGCCGAGTATTCAAAGTTGGATTTTTAATACATTTGCAGTTAGGTTAGTTTGGGATTATGGCTAACTCCTTACCTTGATGTTTGCCGTTTAGCCTACCTGACGTAGACTTCTCTCTCATTCAGAGCATGCCCTCCTCTATTCATTAATGTTTCTATAATGTGCTTTATGTTCAAAGTTTTTTTATGAAAAAATATATTTTCCTTCTTGACGCCATGATCTAAATGATTGAATAACCTCAGTGCCCGTTGCGTGAGGTCTAGATAAGAAACTTGAGTGAACTTGGTGAAGTGACAATTAGGGAGAAATAATAAAAAGCATTGCTGGTCAATAATCAATTGTTGAATAAATTATTTGATGAATTACTATTGAATTATTACTATCTATTATTACTACTATTCACTACTATCGAGAACCGCCAAAGACAAGGCATGAACCATAATAATTTATTATTAATATTGTCTCATAGTTACTTATACCGGTAGTAATGTATTTTGTTCGGCAATTCTTTTGCGCAGTGAACAAATGAATATTTATATAGATATTGTCTATAAACAGTCAGAAAGCCCGGGGTGCAAACGTACCCCGGCACCCCCTGCCAGTCCGCGCCTGAGTGGGTTATACCTAATTAATTACAGTATCAAAATCGATAGAAATAACTAAATAACGTTGCATACTGAAGAAAAATTACACAACCGTCAAAGACCCCAAAACCACTCGATGAGTTTCATCAGGTTAATCGACTTTCAGCGCTACCATTGACTTAAGCGCTACATATCCAGAATTCAAAATGCACTGACCATTGCTATAGCAGTACTTAGTTCATGAATGTTACATTTAAATATGCTATCGCAATTTAACTTACGTAGAACATCGTACGACAAGCCATTAGTTTGGATACATGCTTTAGTTTCGATTCCCTTAACACACTGAAGCATCCATGTTATGGCATTATCTGTGAACTGTTCGTCCGAGCATTGTGGAAGGAATGTTCTCAACAGCAACAATCCCTCTGGCCTGTGAAATGAAAAATCAAATGCATTCAGTACACCCTATCACGGCATTTGCCTGACCAACGAGATCCTTACATACCGGAGAAATAGTCTGGTGCGGAGGTCGAAATAGTTAATAATAATGTTCGTTTATTTAGCATCAGTTCGCTATTCGATAACACTTTACATAAAATGGTATACTCTATTATAATAAGTTATAATTGTCGCCGCTAGATGTCTCAGTTACCGACACGCGTTACGATACAGTATCATGGTAAAAGTAGGCACTACCAACATAAATTTCAACATGAATAATTTCAGTGCATTAGTTCTAAAGCATGTGTGGCCACTGAGTTTGTAGTGTCTCCTGTTCTGGACACCCACAGTTTGATTCCCAAGAGGTAAACTTTCTCTTACTTTTTTTTTTCAAGTTGTTTTATAAATTGATATCTTGAGCATAGCGTTACCGGTACGAGAAAGATTATTTTTCTATTTTATGTCACCACAAACAAAATTATCTAAATGACAAGTTGTAACTTTCACCAATTTTGTAGGAAACCGGTGTCGAGCACGCTTTAGCGGTGACGATTAGAACTACTTTGATATAGGTATATTTTCATGATATTATATAACAAATAACAATATAACAATATATTCAAGCAACTATTGACTATTTCGGGACCATTCCTACGTCTTGTCATAGATCAAGTAGTCTCTAGATAGGCAACGCCGTATGCCAATAACTGAACCTCACCGTACAGTATTATATATGAAACGGGATTGTACCATAACGGTATGAAGTTTTTCAATGCTTTACCTTAAGATATTATCTCTGAAAAGTCTTTTTTTTGTTTGAAAAAAAAGTTACTCGATATCTATTGGAAACAGAATTTTACAATACTGACAATTTCTGTAAGAAGGTACCTAGCTTGTTGTCCTCAACAGCCTCATATAGCCTCAAGTAAATTTTATAAATATCATGGTTGTTGACGAAACATACTTTGTATTCAATGAATATTGTGAATAACAATCTACCTATCTATTTATGATAGAGCCTATGCTCACCAACAATGAAAAAGTTGGCTGACCACAGTGCTCCTAACAGCATTCACTCGCAACAGTGCTCTAGCAAATGGTATTTTCTTGGTGATCACAGCACTCCTAGCAGAATTACTAGGCATAAGACCAACAGGGTCTGTAGACTGTTCAAGCCTATCCCGTAAGGATATTTATTTACTCGACGGTCTTGTCAGTCTTGTAACTCGGCTGACGAAGGGTCTGCTTAGATCTGTTCAGGTCAGTCTAATTAGGCTTACAATGCTGAAGACAAAAGGGTTGTTTTGAAACTCAGATAATTACCTTTCTGCTTGAATATTGAGCTTTGAATTAGTGAACTTGATGAATGGCTGCACAGCACCTGATTTCTGAAAGGCGAAGACAGAGGTACAAATTACATACAATTTTAAGGTTAAGGTTTCATATTTTTCCTTATGAGCCGGCCATTTACCTGAACTGAAAATGCTTGATGCTCGGTACAAGACTTCAAAAATTCATCCAAATATTCTCCATGACGAGGTGATTCCGCAACAGACTCAAATAAGTCAAGGATTCCATCCATTTGTAATAACAATTGTAATTAACACGTGTATTAATGGATGATGAACATGAGATCAATCAGTATCCGCCATTGGCCTCAACGATTGGTCTCTTGGCATTTTGGAACATCGCTTCCAACAAAATAGCACATTCCTTGCAGATCGCAGCACACAAAATTCTTAGATTAGTGCTAAATTTAATCACATGTTTTCTAAATTTTTATAACCTTGACAAGAGCTGAGAAAATAAATTAATCATGCAAGGGTCTGTGGAAAATATTGATACTGATATAGTGGAATAATTTGAGGACAAATGGTGAAAATTAGCAGCAATCTGCAATCAATTCAAGTGGTTGATAGTACTTGTAGTGCTGCAAATATGGCCATCATCAATCCTGTCAAGAAATCGTTTGATTATAAAGAGTTTGCCAGTGGATGTGGAGCAGCTTTTGTTAATATAACCATCACTTATCCTATTTATAAAGTGATATTTCGTCAAGTAAGTATCTCATCTGACAAGTCAATGTCATTTGTCACCTTCTAACCTCAAATTTGAGATAGTTACACCCCCCTGAATGTGTCAAAGTTTTGAAGATTTGTTAGCCTCTGGCCTACATTATTATTATTATTATCATTATAACTCTTACAGTTGCGCATAAATGCGCGGTGGCAAGTTCATTTTCCTTGGTCACGACTGTTTGATCGCCTCCCTAACCTTCTTACGGATCTTCTTTCTTATCTGTTATAATGAAATTTAAATTTTGACAGATGTTACATGGAGTTGGGTTTACAAGTGCATATCAACAGTTGACGAATGAAGGCGGTTACTTCTTATATCGTGGAATCTTACCTCCGTTATTACAAAAAGCAGTTTCGTTATCGTTAATGTTCGGAATCTATGAAGAAATTCACACACCACTGGAAAGAGCGAATGTATCTCCTATCTTGGCTTTGAGCACTGCTGCAATTATTGCTGGAGGAGCAGAAGCTTTGCTAATACCATTTGAACGCGTCCAAACACTTCTACAAGACCGTAATTATCATGGACAATTTAGAAACATGCCTCACTGCCTGCAAGTGTTAGCTGCTGAAAATGGGATTAAAGAATATTTCCGTGGAATGGTTCCTGTTTTAATTCGTAACACATCATCAAATGTCATGTTTTTCTATCTGCGTGAACAAGCTAAAAATCGCCTGCCTCAACCAGTTACGTGGTATGGGGAACTGTCAAAAGAGTTTCTAAGTGGTGCCGTCATTGGAGCTTTTGTTAGTACCTTGATTTATCCATTGAACGTCGTAAAAGTTCATATGCAAAGTAGTATAGGAGGACCCTTTCAAAGTTGGTTCACAGTTCTTGTACAGATATATAGAGAACGGGGTCTCAAGGGACTGTCACGCGGTCTCGCTCTGAACTCATCAAGATCTGCCTTGTCGTGGGCAATTATTAATTCCTCTTACAGTTTTTTCATGGATCTGTTAACAGTGCCAGATAAAAATAAATTTGTGATTGATAGAAATCGTGATGAGTAAATATTTCAAGTATAGGACATGTATTATTGTTTTAAGTCATTATTTTAAATTATTATTTAGTTTTTAAATGGGCAAGGGTCTATATGTTGTGAGATCAGTGAAACAGACTATACCAAAGACGTCAAAGAAGTGGGCGTGACATTTATGAATGAAGTCCAAGTGGCTGTGCTTGTCCAATCATTGTCCAATCATGGTCCAATCAAAAGTAGCTACGTGTGTTTCAAAATGGAGGCTGTACTGTCGGTGGGAGTGTGGAAAATGATGAATTCTCTGCTTTTACTTGTAATTATTGCGTCTTTAGATACTATAGAAGGTAAATATTATTATTTAGTACTATTTGCACATATTCAAATAATATTCCGTCATGAAAGTGATTCAATTATGGTTTTTCATTCTTGTTAGGCCGGAGTCAGCAATACGTCACCTGTGGTTCTGTGATAAAGTTATTGAATGTTGGTTATAAAGTTCGGCTTCATTCCCACGATGTGAAATATGGCACTGGATCTGGTCAACAGTCGATCACAGGAACTGAGGCTCAAGAAGATGTGAATTCGCATTGGGTTATCAAGGCGGAAACTAGTAAACACTGCAATAGAGGGTATGTTGCAAATTTCAGGCCAAAAAAGGCCCACTGCTTGCCTACTAGGCCTAGGCCTAGGACTGCCTTTGCAGGTCATACTCTTCAAGACCTAGCCTAGCTGATAGGCCTAGACTAGGTCTGTTATGAACCCCAAGTTTGGATGTAAGTTTTATTTTCCCCAAAAATCGGGCCAAACTCTAGCTTCTCTATCAATCGCACTGACTGTGCTCCGTCACATTCTTGGATTTTTTCAAAATGTCACATTGTATCTTTGCTAATTCATTTAGCTGCACAAAAGATCTCCAGCATACAGCATCATATAGATTATGGAACCTCAGACTATGTTCGAGTATTTCTGATTGTCAGCGGCAGATTACCCATATAAAATGAAGTACCGGTACCGGTAATGGTGGATGATCGAAAATCAGAATTAAGTTGTTCATCTCGTATGGAAACGCAATCAAGAGATTATGCCCCACTGGTAATCTATTTCAACTTTCAGTGATCTGTGAACTATTAACATATTGGTAATTATTAACAGCTGATCGAATTGTGTAATGTAGAACTTTCACTCTACATGATCTGAGCTAAGTTAATTTAAGCCTAATTCATTTTGATCAAGTCTTTTAGTGTCAACAATAGGGTGACAATATTCAAAAAATGGAAATCCGGGATAGTACCAAGAAGTTCGAAGTCAAGATCATTCAATGGTCAATGCCAGATTGTAAGTGGGGGGGGGGGGGGGGGGGGGGGGGTTGGAAGATTGGAAGGCACAACCGTCACTCGGGGTCATTTTTTGGTATTTGTAGTCATCCAGTTATGTTTTGGGTGTCCTTTTTAATCACATAAAATCATGAATGTATTTTTGTCTATAAACTTTTTGACACAACTTTTCACACGGTCTATCATTCCCACACGTTTGCCCTGAGACTCTCCCACACCCTTTCTCTGAGAAGATGGTCATATGCTTTCTCCAAATCTAGAAAAGCCATGTACACTCTTCTTCCCTCCTCCCAAATAACTTACCTTGGAGGATAGAACCCAAACAAGTTAAGCTATCGGTACCTTTGCTAAAAAGTAGGTTATGCAACCTTTTTTTTTTAATAATATCGAAACGTGATACAAAATCATTGTTCCCCAATTACGGCAATGAATGAAAAATAGGATCGTTTGAATGGAGCAACACACGGGCGATCTAACCACCCCAAAGTATGTTACTTGTACTGTAGGCCTATTTCAGTTTGATGTAAATTTCTAAAAATGATTCAACAAATATTGATAATATATATGATATGCTATGATATAAATGTACTGGTATATATGATTGCATATATGCCTATATATGCAGTTTTCTAAAGTATGGCCTTTCTTTTTGTAAATTATCTTGAAAACAAACTTTTGTGCCTTCATGATTAGGCCCATATCTCAATACTTTCACACTAGGCCTATGGACCATTCACAGACCCTGGTGAATTGCAAGATGTTTATTAATCAATACTAGAATTAAATACTTACAACATGGAGATCATGAGATGGAGAAATAGCATTTGTAAAATGCAAGGCGCACATCGGTTGGACCTTGGATGGGATATAAGCAGTCTCGGACTGGCCAGGGCGGCTAGGCGGCAAATGCCGCCGGGGCCCCTGGCCAGTTTATATTCTCGATATAAACTTTTCACACGGTCTATCATTCCCACACGTTTGCCCTGAGACTCTCCCACACCCTTTCTCTGGGAAGATGGTCATATGCTTTCTCCAAATCTAGAAAAGCCCTGTACACTCTTCTTCCCTCCTCCCACCTTGTTTCTAACAGTTGCCTGACAGCAAATATCAAATCTACTGTTGATCGGCCTGTTCTGAACCCATAGTGCTCTTCCCTTAACATGGGTTCCACTAGCACTCGCATCCTTCTTTCAATAATTCGTTCATACAGCTTGGCTGCCTGCCGCAGTTTTATATATTTCTCACGTTTTTATAAGACCGAGACATTTGATAGCACCGAGAACATTCCTTGGGATACTGTGACAGAAAGTTCAAAACAAAGGCGATCCCGGGAAAACCGGGACGTCTGGTCACCCTAGTTAACGACGTATCACCTACTTCGTGTGCAATTAACTGAGTTCTCTTTTATAATGATTCAGGGAGGCTGTGAAATGTGGCGACACAATAAGACTGCAACATCTAGCTACAACTAAAAATCTTCATTCCCATCACTTCTCTTCTCCTCTCTCTGGAAACCAGGAGGTATCGGCGTACGGAGATGACGCTGGTACGTGATTTATTGGTCGTTTGCTATATTAGAATTATCAATATTCCCATGAAGAAATAGAGCTGTGTTTCCATGAATTCTTTTTCACCGGTACTTATTACTGTGTACCGTTTGAATATAGCGTGGTTACTCTCTTACTAATATGAAAAGGTTTGGTTTTTAAAGAAAATTGGTTTTATAAAACGTGAGCAGTTACGCAACAATTTCACGCTCTTTTCACATAATTAGATTCATGAGCGTACCGGTAGCAAAGATTCTATTTGGCATACCGAAAAAAAATGGGCTTCGTTTTTATGTTTTTTTTTTTTTCATTATTTTGTACACGGCATCCTACAGGTCAGAAAAAAATACCTATCGACTTGAAACTTTTTCTACATATTTCTGTCATACCAGAATAGGTTGGGATTGTTTTTCAGAAAAATCAGTCCGAAGGTTTTTCCAGAAAAAAATCGGAAAGTTTGAAAAATCCTCATAAGAATAACCCGGAGGAAAAATACTTGAAAAATGAGAATTCTTCAAAAGCTCTAAAATTTTCACCAAATATGAAGAATACTATTATAGGCCTACACCTTTTCAGAGATTTTTGCAACAATCGGATGAGAAATAACAAAGAAAACACAATAAAAGTGTACATTTAATTGAATATTTGGATCATTTGGTTTTGCAAAGTGTATATGCGACAGGTTGCAGCACTATAAATATCAACAAGTTGCAGGTAATGTTTTTGAACGTTTGAAGTATTCCAAGGTCCATAAATGTGGATCGAGCTGACGAAATATTTTTCATTCTAGATTTCCATACTTCATCTCACAACGCAAATCCCGCGTTTTCCTAGTATATATTATATGGGTATACCGTACACACACTTTATATATGTGGTATCGTAGTGGTACTGCCACAGTAGCACCATTTCAAACTACAATACTAGTGCTGTGGATATCTATGTTCAGATATAAGTTTCTCCAGGTGACGTCATTTTGACGTCTGAACATTGGATTTGCTTATACATTTCTCATACTTGCAACATGTTCGTACATGCGTTGCCTTCTTTTCACTTTGCGCAGGTTATATCAAGCTAGATCGAATTGGTTAGGTCATGTACTGATTATGTTGTTTCAGTTTAATTTGGGTAAATCAAAAACCACAACAACAACAAACACAACAGTAGGCCTAACATTTGATACGGGCTACAACACCGCCATTATATGTGGAATATCCTTGTCATCTTCCAAAGAAGACAGATTTTGATCGTGACTATACCTGATCAAACATTGCATTGCGACACCGGTACTCACATTTTTGTCCACCGATAATTATCATCTTTTACTGGACTTGCAGGTGTTGGCGATACTGGAGACCACTGGATCGTGGTGTGTGAGTCCGACTATTGGCCGCGAGATCGCAGCGTCATGTTCAAGCACGTCGACACGAACACGTTCCTGTCCGTCACCGCCAAGACTTACGGCCGGCCTATCAACGGGCAGGCGGAAGTCGTAGCCGTCTCGTCGACTGGCAGTAATGCCGTCGAGTGGCAAGCGATGGAGGGCCTGTTCATACATCCGACCGACTTCCAACCGAAAGCTTTACACCACGAAAGTGCTCACACTGAACTATAGAACGTCTGTGACATTAGGTTGTGCAATTCATTGGATGCGTGAGACGTGGTTTGTACGAGGGTGAATGAAGAGCACGTATTTATTGATGTAAATGTCCACCGTCGAACGTTTGCCAGTAGGTTTTTGTTGAGGTCTTGAATAATTATTTAAGGTATTGCAAGGCACGCTGTATCTAGATGAAACATTGTTTGTCTGGCTCTAGAACAAAATGGAAGTTCATGGTAACCAATTATAATAACCAAATTTACTCTCAGATTTTACGTTGGGAATATCTCTAAATTACATTTTAAAGTGTATTGTGATTATTGCTATACTTGTATCCATGAAAGAAGGTCATCCACCAATTAAATAATTGTAAAAACTTGAGCAATTTCATATTCTCATTGCGGTTTTCAACATTCAACAGTTTTTAAAGATGTAGTTCTGTTTCGTATCGTAAAGCTGATCCTGAAAAATAGTAGTATGCCCTACAAAGTAAAAATACAACAGCTATATAAATACGACCAATATTTGTCCTTTTTATGTTGGTAGATGATCTTCTTTCTTGGATGGAAGTATGCAGTGCTCCTTCATGAACGTGGCTCACTTGAAGCATGTTTATATTTATTGTTCAATAAGCGTTACAAAATTCAGGTTACCATGTAGGCCCCTAGATCTAAAATTGTTTCAGAAACGGGTTTCATCGTCTAGACTTGGTGTTCCTTGAAATACTGGTTCTTTAACGTGTCAAAGTTCTTGACTGAAAATGTTGTGCGTAGTTTACAATTTTGAAACACATTTGGCTCTTTTAGTTTGTTGATTGGTCGATGAATGAGCTTGTCTCTTGTGTAAGCCCCAAGTGCTATCTTTCTCCAGTGTGCATCGGTGTATTATTGAACAGTACACTGTTAGGTCGTACCTAACGTAACCTAATTAAACGAGTTCACCGCTTGAAAGCTGCAATCTGTAGCCGATTGTCCATTTTGCATGTTAAGCAGGCTTTGGCTTAGTTTGAGTAATTATGGATCAACTTTAAATCACACTAATTTACTTTGTAATTACTTACGATTTCACTTTGAAATCGACCGTACTATGCGGTCCGTATAGTACTAAATATAGACCACCAGTTCACCCTTCAATGTTGCAACAATGCTTGTAATTACAGACTTGTCAGTTTAATGAAAGAAATAAGTGTGACATCTATTGGAGTATAGTAGATGGAATACAGCTGTAGGTTCCTAATATTTTTCATTTTTATACAATTACATCAATATTCATAATCATGGTGAATATTCCAATATAATAGAGGTCTACTCCACGTAGATAATTGTGAATTGACAGATTACCACCCCCAAACTAAGCTGACTGCTGCTTTAAATATACCTACACCTGCTTTCAATGTAAAGTTTCTTACCGATGTTTCTTTTCTGTGTGCAATGCCTCAACATTTCATTCGAGAAGTCTGAAAATAAACTTTGGTTCAATGTGAAATAGAGATAAATATCAGACGTATCGGGTGATTTGTTTCGGAAATGGACGATAATAAAAAGTAGAAGGCTTATTGTAACGTAAGAACTGCCTCATACTAACATACTTACTGCATTGACAGTTTGTTTGCGTTAAAAGCAAAGCCAGGTGACACCAACATCGGAGGTTCATGTTCATGAAATGTGTTTTAAGCTCAACCGACGAAAAGCGCTACGCTTTGCTTTTAAATGCAAACAAGTTTCGCCGTTCTTACCTTATTAACGTCAAGGGACGTGCAGCATTAGTAATACTGTACATTGTTTTGTTATTGTTTTTGAGTGTATACTATGATTCCTAATGTTTCACGTCCGTTGCGATTAGACACGTGCGATGACGATGGTGTGATTGTCACTCGCACGTAAACGATAGAGTAGTTGAGCGAGTCTTTTGACATATATTGATGTTTCACAAATTACAGGTATGATAAGGTAGCCTCTAGATAAAAGTAATTACTAAATTTATGTTAGTTTGGTCCCATGACTGCTAGTCGAAAAATAACAATTGTACTACCGTAATTTGATACCTAATCTGAGCCGCAGAATTTGACGAAGAATTATATCAAAATTAATCTTCTTTTTTTTGGACCAAATACTTATTTCTGTGTATGTTTTTGATTTTTTGAAGTACTAGATTTTGAGTACTGGAGTACTACTGTGTTGATTGTTGTTCATTACTTTTCAATATTTGTACAAGATATTTGGTTACACTTTACAATTCTGAGGATAAGTATATTTTTTAAATGATTAAATTGCATTATTTGAAATGAACAATGCACAATATTGTTGCCAAGCAACTGTTAACATGTATTTTAGCTATGTTTTCTCGGCATTTTTAAAATTGTCTGCATCATAAATAGAAAAACAATAAATTGTAATAATTGTTGATTACACAAAACACATACTTTATTTATTTCAAGAAAAAATTTACAGTTACTGCATTACCAGTTGTTACAGCAGCTTAGTCAAGCTCTTACCATAGCTCTTAGTTTTAATGAGTAACCTACACTACTAGGCACTATAGTCGATCAGCGGAAATGTACCGTCAAGCTTTCATGATGGCTTTAGAACCTCGGTGCAGAAGTCTGTCTCCAACTCTGAATAGCAAGCCAACAGAAATGACAATATTTGTCTATGCAAACACGAAATCGACTGCTGTAAGAATTGAACTGACCAAGTTTGATCTTCTAGCGTACAATCCTACGTTGGATCGTATCGCTCAGAGGGTAGGCATGCGGAAGGAAGGAATTAAATCGTACGTGAACTTTTTCTCATCACTTTGTAATTACTAATTACTAATTAGGTCTACTGGTGGATGTTCCAAAAAAATAATAGAGGCAACGATTTTATTGAACTTTTCACAGTAAATTTAGAATGGAAGTACAGATGGTATGAAACAGGCCTATAGAGAAATTTATGACATAGAGGCTAGAGTGCTAGACAATATAAGAGATTAACTCAATCAATTTTCTTGATCATTTGAAAAATAATAATTAGGGACTTTATTTTTGAAATCTAATACAGACTTCATACACTAAACATGGAAGGTACTGCAAGATACTTATACATTGTAGTATAAAGTAAAACTTCTGTATTCTTTTTTGATCTTACACTTTTACCCATCTTCATAGATTACTCATTCTATAAAAATCACAATTTGGATGTATTCTACTGAATAAATAAATACAGTAGTTATTTATTATTAATAAAATGGCCAATAATCAGCATGGAACTATCAGAAGATAAATCACAGGAGCCACTCATCCTCGAGTATTTGCCACGCCTAGGTTTTAGTTTCCTCATAGAATATGTTCAATACATTTTCATTTTGTTTTGAATAATTAAAATGGACTCATCTGAATGTCCTGACGCAGACTGTACACAGTACATGGCCGCAGGATTTACGGTTCTCAGCAATTGGTTAACGGAGGTGCGTACGTAGGCGTTAGCGGTACCGACAGGTTTCGTAAGATGGCATACAATGATCACGATGGATTCAACAGGTAAGTTACGTTATGCAGTTTCATTACATTGTCTCTTGTGCGCACGGTACAGTTAGGTTAGATTAATTCATTACAAAATACATTGTTTGAACAACAGTCACTATAAGTACATCTATAAATCTATAATTAATAATTATCTATAATTTTAATTCAAATACATTATCACTACAGTCCTAAAAATTCCTTGATATTATAAAAAGCGTTTTCTATTAGGTAATCTTTCAACCTTCTTTGAAATAGCAAAATGGTGCCCTGCTCTTTTATGTAGTTTGGTAGTTTGTTGAACAGTTTAATACTAATACGTAATAATATTAATACTTGTGTTACTAATGAGGTTACGATTTCTTTTAGAGAGAAAGTTCACCACAAAAAAACTTCTGCCAAAGTCAAATCAAAAACACTCAAAGGTAAATATTAATTAAAATAATGTACCATAAATCCATAAAGAGAAAGAGAAAGAGAGAAAAAAAGAGAAAGAAAAAAGAAGTAAGAAGAAGAAAAAAACATATATATCAAACACAACAAGAAGAGAAGAAAAGAAGAGAAGAAGTTGGAAGAAAAAGCTCAAGACCAACAAACACCTTTTTTTATCCATCCTGACGTGGTTTTTCGTGGTTTCCCACAGTCCTCGAAGCAAATGCTTGGATGAAGTACTAATTGGCCACGACCATTAATTAGTAGAGCAATAGGCCTAATTATAACATTATAGGCCTATCACTAATTTAATTTGTGCTTTTTGTATAATGATCAATTTTACATCTGCTGTCAAGGGAAAGAAGTAATTAATCATTGCCCAAGAGACTTAGTTCAAAGTGGAAGATATCAACATTCGTGTGTTTATACTGAAAGACTTTTATCTACTGCGAAAAATTATGGTCACAGACAGCGCAGTCCTGGTGTTGAAGACCATTAGTTTTAAATAATCAAAATGGGGTGGTAAGATCGCCCTTGTGGTGCCCCGTCCAAACGATCCTATCTTTCATCCATAGCCTTAATTGGGGAACAATGATTTTGTATCAAGTTTCGATGTTATTAAAAAAAAAAAAAAAAAAAAAAATCCTATTCAGTGGAACCTCTTTAGTATGTTTTTCAGGGGACCAGAGAAAAAAATACTTACCATAGTGAAAAACTTACTGAAGAAACTATTCAACATATGGGAGCTTATAGATGGGCTCAAAGAATAAAACTTACTAAGGTGAAAAATGTATCTACGAGAAACTTACTGAAGAGGTTCTACTGTAATGAGTGAATTACAAGAAAATGAATAAATAAGTAAAATAAATATTCAATGTCGTATCTTTTTTGACAGTATTCTTAGAGCAGTGGTGCACAACCCACGGGCTGTATCGCCACCATGCCATTTATTGTGGCCCGCTGACTAGATGAGAAAACGGACTGACTCAATATTTTTAGTTTTCTTCAATTATTCGTCAGATATGTAATTATCCATTACACTTGTAATCTGCCCGAACAATTGTCAAATGGGTAAATTGGCCCTACTGATGAAAAGGTTGTACATCACTGCCATATATATTGAAGATATTGATATTAAATATTATTTAGTATGATGCAATTTGGAACAATAAAAATAATAATTAAATAAATATTGGACTAATTTTGCTGATGATTATCGTAATTTCTATCGACCCCATCAATAGGTGGGTTATTTGGGGATATGAATGATACTTTCAAAAACCCTTGCTTACGCGGGACTCGAACACTCATTCAACTAAACTCCAATTTCTGAAGCAATGCCTTGGCTGGCTGAGCTACAATAGGTGGTTCCCAATTTTTACTCAACTAAGGCCCAGTATTACCAAGTCCAGTTGGTATTTATCTGAGAGTTGGTGAAGACAAATACCACAGGTAACCATAGTGATAACAAGTTTGAACTGTCAGATAAAGGCTAACTGGACTTGGTAATACCGGGCCTAAGAAGAATAATTATCATTTTATTATTGAATAGCTTTAGCATTGGAAGAAGATTAGCGAGTATTTCATTTTTAGAACCTTTTGAATGGTCTTTATTTGAATGTTTTTAGATTCATTGCCCACCATTTGTGAGAATACACGTTCCAATGATGTATGTGTGTCTCAAGGTTGTTTCCGCAGTCGACCTGAAAGGCAACTCAATAACGCGCACGACTTTCGCAAGAACTATCGGAGAATTACAGGTGCGATCTATAGGCCTACACTTTCACCGACTTGTGAACACTCGTTAGAGGATGAAAACGGGTGGCAAATTTATGATGAATTTTTTTTTCAATTATCAATTTTTTTACATAGATAATGAATACACTTGACAGTAAAAAAAATCCATAAACTCTCCGAGAAAGACTTGACTGAGGGAGAAAAAAGAATGTTAAAGGCCGAGCCTGTTAATTTTAAATTTTATGCAATTCATAAGGTGATTTAGAAAATGTAAATATAATTGATAAATTGAGTGGCAACTATGAATTAAAAAAAGGAGAAATGTGAATTATACAATAGACATTATTCACGATATAATGTACCAGAATATACTTAATAGGATATAGAATATACTATCACAAAAAAATTGTAAATAAATGTCACACACATCACAGATGAGTGAATAATTTGTCCCGATAAAGCGCATTCCGCGTTGACTTGGGGGAGAAAGTATTCCAACTCTTATGATTAGGCAAACAAGCAAATCGCGTTTATCCTTGAAACCCCAAATGCTTGACTCTGCCAATGAGTAAAGAGATCCACGATACCGGTATTGTATTTTTAAAATTTGGTAGAATATAAAAAGAGTTTTAGAAAGATTGAAAATCATTATAAATATGTATGGCACCATCCTCTAATGAATTATATGATTTAAAAATTTCTGTAAAAGCCAAAGGGTAATGTTTCTGATGATTGAGAAGTACGGCTGTTTTTCAGGAAACTCGCTTGACACTCCAGGCTCAACTCGTTTGTCCATGAAAATTTCACGACGAGAACCATCGTTTATACTTTACGAGCCCGATCCTGTTACTGCCACAAACAGTAATCAGAAGAATTTTCCTATCCCGTTCTATCAGGATACTCCTCAACCTGCTCGGAGGAAGCAAAGCACAACGTTCAAATATACTGTCAAGCACGATTCTGGTTCCCAGGAGAAACTTGCTTCATTACAGTCGAAAGGTGTCCCCTATTATTCAAACGTGCATCCTGTAAAGTCTGACACAAGAGTGAGTGTTACGCAATTGGAAGGCTATCAGTATGATACTGTTGACAATGAGAGTGAGAAAAAGTCGAGTGTTTTCAAAAGTGATCCTGAAATGAAATGCAAAGGAAATTTCAAGAGTGAACGCGTGCAGTATTCTCCGTTTGATAAACCTTGGAGCGCGATGACAGACGTTCCGGAAGAAACGTCGGAGACGATGATCGAAAACCCTTGTTCAAAACAGTCGTACTATTCTATGATCTCCAACAGACCCAAGGTGAAATAATCGCTCTTCGATTTTACGAGAATCAGTAGACAAATCGCAGTTTGAATAAACTAGGAGTCGAACTTGATCTTTTGGAAAAATTAAAAACCGATATCTTCAGCATCTGACTTCAGATTTCATAGCCTCAACTGTCCTAGCCGACACCCCTTTTTTAAATTAGCCCATAGATTTCTACTGGTATTGAAAAAATTAAGACTCGAAAAAGAAAAGTCTATTTTTTTAATTTTCAACATTTGTTAACAAATTGATGGAGTTTTGAAACGTTTGCATGTACAGTAAACCTCTATGCATCGTTCCCGGATCCATCATTTTCCTGCTTGTATTATTCGTTTTTTCTCAAACCACTCCTATACAATAACTAGGTTAAATGTTGAATTTTCCTGGATGGATCGTTTTCCTGCAATGATGGTTTTATTACCCTGGTCCCTTGATAAACGATTGATAGAGGTTTCACTGTACTTGAATAGAGGTTTTTAGGTCATGACTCACGAAGGTGACTTTGAAATCCTACTAACTTCAAAGAATGAAACATTTTTCAGGTATTTATATACTATACTGATAAAGTTGAGACATTGAACAATTAAAATATTGAATTGTTCAATGTTTACAGTCATGGGAATAAGTTGAATCATACTGTTATAATTGATGAGCGTAGCGAAGTCTCCATCCCACTCTTATAGGGCTTTGTCTGTGTTTTTTTTTTTTTTTTTGTTTGTAAGCACTCCACAGGTCGCAAGGGTTGACTGATCAACATGAAACTTTTTTTGGACACGCAAACTCATCCAACTTAGAACTGTATAGTTTTTGGGATGAATCGGTCGGACCGATTTTGAGATACATCTCAAAGTTTCTAAAAACCCCATAAGATTTGGCTGGGCGGAAAATAATGAAAAATAAAATCTCTCCAAATGGGATGAAATTTTCTCTAAATGTGTATACATGGATTTTACACATTATTACGATTTTTTAAGCAATTCTGATCAGTCGTTTTGAAGAAAAAAAATACAATGACTGTTAATATTCATGAAATATATCATAAAATATTGTGACAGAATTAAGTTGTCAAGATTCACTGCTTTCTAGATTCAAGAGTTGACCAACAATGAAGTATTTTTTATATGCGTCAAGGTGTGTAGAATACCAGAGTCAATGAAGTGGCAAGAGTAGAACTACTTTAACGACTTTAATAGCTTATTCAGATATCAAGGTGTGTAGAATACCTGAGTCGATGAAGTAGCAAGGGTAGAACTACTTCAAGGACTTTTATACCCTATTCAGATATCTCGCTCATCTTACAACGCATATTTCGCGTTTGACTAGTGATATGAAAACAGGAGAGGATTTTTTGAAATAATTCAATTATTAATACATGTCACAGCAATAATAATTACAGCACTTTTATTTTTCAGGAAACGACTGATTCTGACTCGGATGATGAAGGATCGATGCTAAAATTCTTACAGCTCAACGATTGAATTTCAGCACGGAGTCATCATACATTAATATCCATATCAGCATTGTATGAAGTTGAGATTGAAATTTAAAACAATAAAGTTTCATAAAGTATTCTCTGTTATACATTTGTTCTTTTCAAGGAACCCTGGCAGCCATTATAATAATAATTCATGAACACAGAAGTTCAGAACACGGACTTCCAAACAACAAGGTATTAACTCTCAAAGATGGTTTGACATACTTTTCATCTATTTCTCTTACTCTGTGACATTATCAATCACAAATTGATACTCTTGAAATCAATCCCAACAATCCAAAACTATTTTTACTCAAGTTATGTCTATATCTACATATATTGATACAATATATCACCTCATATTGCTTTTTAATTTTACGAGAAGAGACATATCAGAAGTAGAGTTCCTACTACAATCGTGACGAATATATTCTCAAGGAGAAGCAGTTCTGACTACCGTACATCAAGTTGCATCAACAGCTTGAAACATTTTTTTTTTCATCCTGATTGATGGTTTTCCATGGTTTCCCTCAGACGTCCAAGAATTCACAAGCATTCAATATTGAGAAAATCAGAAAAAGAAAAAAGAGAAAAAGAAAAGAAAAAACAAGAAAAAACAAGAAAAGAAAGAAAAAAGGGTTGAATAATAATCAAATACAATAACTAGAATGAATGAAATGAAAAAGAAAAAAAAAGAAAAGAAGAAAGAAAGAAAAAGAAAAAATAAAATAATAAAAAAAATGAAAAATAATAAAAAAAAATGAAAATAAATGAAAATAAAAATGAAAAAAATGAAAATAAAAATAAAAATAAAAAAAAATAAAGGAAAATGAAGAAAAATTAAAAAAAAAATTAAAAAAGAAAAAAAAAGAAAAAAAAAGAAAAAAAAAATGAAAAAGAATAAAAATAAAAATAAATGAATTAATGAATGAAAGACAAAAGGAAGATGAAGTGAAAAAATGAAATGGAATGAGGAGAAGAAATGAATGAATTAATAAAGGAAAAGAGAGGGAAAAAAAAGAGAAAGAGAGAAAAAAGAGAAAGAAAAAAGAAGTAAGAAGAAGAAAAAAAAATATATATCAAACACAACAAGAAGAGAAGAAAAGAAGAGAAGAAGTTGGAAGAAAAAGCTCAAGACCAACAAACACCTTTTTTTATCCATCCTGACGTGGTTTTTCGTGGTTTCCCACAGTCCTCGAAGCAAATGCTTGGATGAAGTACTAATTGGCCACGACCATTAATTAGTAGAGCGATAGGCCTAATTATAACATTATAGGCCTATCACTGATTTAATTCGTGCTTTTTGTATAATGATCAATTTTACATCTGCTGTCAAGGGAAAGAAGTAATTAATCATTGCCCAAGAGACTTAGTTCAAAGTGGAAGATATCAACATTCGTGTGTTTATACTGAAAGACTTTTATCTACTGCGAAAAATTATGGTCACAGACAGCGCAGTCCTGGTGTTGAGGACCATTAGTTTTAAATAATCAAAATGGGGTGGTAAGATCGCCCTTGTGGTGCCCCGTCCAAACGATCCTATCTTTCATCCATAGCCTTAAGAGCCCGCATCTTAGCTGAGAATGTTTCTCTTCGAAATACTCGACCCAAGTTCGATGTGCGTTCAAAAGTTTGGTTGTGGGTTGAAAAGTGAAAAGGGGATAATATTGGAAGAGTTTCAGTAGCCACCGCTAGATGGGGGAGTTTTTCATTCCCTAATTTGGACAAAATCTAGTTACATTACACATTTTTGCCAAGGAAATTGGGAAAACTGTAGAATAAAAGACGAATCAGAATTTTAAATATTGATGAGCAAAGTTGAACTTAAGGATGTGCGTTTTTAATTTATTTCTACTATTATTTGGTAATCGGAAATTGAGCAATGAAAACCATCAAATTAGGCATATTTTGATTCAATTATTGCTCCATGATAAGATCATTCTTCAATTTTCGATTAGGCATATCTAATTGTGAGGGTATTGTTCATTTATTGCATTCTACCGCAAGTCCGTATTATTTGTGGTTCTTGAGATATGTGTGGCGAAAGTGCACCCTGTAAATCCGTCTAAGATGCGGGCTCTTAATTGGGGAACAATGATTTTGTATCAAGTTTCGATGTTATTAAAAAAAAAAAAAAAAAGTTATGTACTGTTTGTAGTTAACGAGAGTCTGTATCAAATATTTATAAGAATGATTTTCTATGTTTCTATAATAGGCCTACTAATTAATTATTTAATTGACTGATTTTTATTCTGTGTTTTCAGCCACCTTAATTGTAAGACAGAATCTTCAATGAAGATTATATGTATAAACATATATGTACAGAAATTCTTACTGATTTTCCAAATTGGTATTCTTCAGACGTAACTTCACTTTTATGGTCCAAATACCCTCATTGGTCCCAGACTTCAAAAGTCAACAGGGTAACAATCAATATGAATATATAAAATTTATTGATTCAAATTTATATATAAATAGGCATACCGGTACATAAATTCATGGATTAAAAGATAGAAATGGACTGACAAATACCGTAGCAAGTCAACAATAAATGGGATGATTTGGTGAATAGAAAATGATACAAAATTGGAAATAAGGTAACAGTACTGGTAATTGACGACTAGTGATTGACCCGCCCATAAATGTCACAAAACAGAACATCCAATCAAATGGGCTTTGTTATGTGGGAAATTTCACATTCATGCACCTATCAGAGTATCTCTAAATTCCCACATGAAGTATAGATCAAGGTGGCTCTGGCGATTAGCCATGCCTATCACAAGTGTTCAATTGAAGATTTACAAAAAGTTGGGAATGTTACACAATTCAAAAGTAATATTATTAGGTGTTATTTATGTTACGCCATACTATACAGATACAGTATAATAATAACTTATCAAGTATATTATTTAATTATTCTTTAATACTCTTTTCACAATGTTTTACTATTATTATTCTTATATGACATTGTTTTTATCATCATTATTATTTTGTTGTTCTTTCATGTATTATGTAAGATAGCATGATTGCTAAATAAAGTTTCTACTACTACTACTATAAATGTAGACCAAATATAAATATATATATATATATATATATATATATATATATATATATATATATATATATATATATATATATATATATATATATATATATATATATATATATATATATATATATATATATATATATATATATATATATATTGTTAGCGATTTGTATTTTATATTAGCGGGTTTTTATGAGGTTGGCAGCCAGAGAGGTGAGAAGAGAGGCAGAGTAGGAAGAGTAGAGACTAGAGTACCAAGTTGTCCGTATCCGTATTTCTTTCCGTTGTATCCGTTAGGTTAGTGACTTTATAATAATAAATGACTTCAAGTGTAATTATATCCGTGCACGTGTTGTGAAATAACCCCATCCAACAGTTCAGAAGTGGAATAGAGAATCTTGATGCCGCCGCAATAGAGAATCTTGATGCCGCTGCAATAGAGAATCTTGATACCGCCGCGTAAATTGTGCTCGATTCGCCTAGTCAAGCGAGAAAATCGTAAGAAACCTTAATTGGAAACTTTTGTCATACTGGCGAAAATTCAGTATTGTCCGACCCGCCGGTCTCCGTAAAAAATCAAGAGTAGCGTGTAGTTTATACGCCTGATTACATCATTAATTTACAAATTCTTGATTCACGTCCGCCATTTATAAGAAAAATGCGCGCAATAGACCGCCAAAATCGATCGTGATCTATCCATCTTGTAAAGTTGGTACTTCTGTAAAAAGCCTACATTATTGACCGCGAACGCTTTGTAAAGTTTGTACTACCGTAGAAACTACCTTATCGACTTACAGCTACGTGATACTGGCTGAAGATGAGTGAAGATACTTTATCACAGGACGATCTAGAATTGTTGGCTAACATAGCTAACATGCAGGAACAATTGAGTAATAATGACTCGTCAAATGTACGGTCAGCACGTCCTCCCGACCTAAGTGTAGAAGACTTACTTAAGTTAATGATGGAGGATAATCGAAAACGAGATCAAATGATGATAAATCTGGTAGCTGCAGTAACCAAACCGTCAAACGAGAATTCATACCAAATTATGCCCGATTTGTCGAAGAACATTAGTGTTTTCTTCGGTGAAAGTGATCAAGGACAGGCAAGTGAGTGGCTTCACGCGATCAACGTGACTGCAAACCTTCATCGATGGCCAGATGGTTTCAAGTTAGAAGCTGCTAGGAGCCATTTGAAGGGTGCAGCAGCAGACTGGCTTTCACCCAGGTTAAGTACGATAACAACATGGGCTGATTTTGAAGCACAATTTCGTCGCTCTTTCATGTATGCACCTTCAGTAAGTGACAAGTGGACAAAGATGACAAACCGAGTTCAATCACGTCATGAGAACACATACGCATATTTTCATGCTAAAATACGTTTATGTCAGGATTTACACCTGCCATTCGAAGATATTAAAAAGCAAGTAATATTGGGATTGTGGTCGAAAGAACTGTGCAATAATGTCGCCTCCAAAGTTCAAAACGACGCCGACGAATTACTTGCAGACATACGGCTCTTTGAAGAACTAAATAGGGAGCGTTACGAACGAATTACAAGTATGCGAAAAGAAAAACCACCCGACAACCAGAAACCAAAAGCATCACAATCGTCTACAGTGAACAACATTGATCAAGGGAACGAAGTAACCACTTCCGGTATAAAGAAAGAATCGAATTATCAACCGAGACAACAAACACCAAAACCAAGTGTTGTAAACAGGAACGAAAAAGGAGAAATGCGTTGTTTCAACTGCAACTTATTTGGGCATATTTCCAGGGACTGTCCAGAACCCAGAAAACCACTAAGATGCCAAAACTGTCGTAGAGACGGGCACACAAAAGCGAACTGCACAGTCGGTGCTAGTTCAAACCGTGAAGATTCAAAGAATGTATCTCAACAGGTTCAGTTTGTGAATGAGAAGATTTCGAATGCTGAAGACATTTCGAAGTATCTAAAGAATGCTGTAGTCAATGATATTTTCCAGTGTAGCGCGCTAGTAGATACAGGAAGTTCGTGTTGCACAATAACCGCATCAGCTGCTATTAAATGCCGACTAAACATAATAACAACCCAGGAGACTTTGTTTGGGTTTGGAAACGTTAACCAAGAAGCAATTGCCCCGTTAGGCTGTTCCGAGCTGTCTGTTGAAATTGACAAGATCCAAGAAATTGTTAAAGTTCTAGTCGTACCCGATCAGGCTCAGTCGACTGAACTAATTATAGGTAGGAGTTGGACTGAACGACCAAATGTTGCTTTCGTCAAGGTAGGCAATAAATTGATAATTGGTAATCGAAACGAGGATCCGTTCCGTCATATGGATCTACAGGAAATTGTCCAGACCGACAACATAAAGTTGAAAGCTACTCAAGACAGTGTTATTAAGGGAAACACCATGACTTTTATCCAAACTTATTCGGACATACGAGAATGTATGATGATAAATGGAGCATTGTTGAAACCTCACGAGGGAAGGTTGCATCTCCCTGTGTATAATGATTCAAGCAAGGAAAAGTTGATTCCCAAGGGTACATGTGTTGCTCGGGGCGAAGTAGTAAGTGTAATCCAGAAAATTTCGGCAGTTCCTACGCAAGGAAAGAGGCGAGAGATAACCCGTGAAGACATTCGAGTTAACGAGGAAACAAGCAAAGAAGATATCCAAAAACTACTCGATCTTTTGAACGAATTTCGCACTTGTTTTGCTCTTAGTATCGAAGAGCTGGGGTGTACAACCGTGACCAAAATGAACATAATCGAAGTTCCCGGAAGTCAGCCTGTTCACAGCAAACCATATAAAACCACAGCATCTGAGCGAAAGGACATAGCGCACATCGTCAACGAATGGAGGGCGAATGGTATCGTAACTGATTCTCGATCAGCTTACTCCAGTCCAGTTTTGCTAGTGGCAAAGAAAAATGGTGAGAAGAGGTTAGTTGTAGATTTCCGCAAATTGAATTCTCAGACCGTGAAAGAAAATTACCCGATACCAAACATTGACGAACAGCTACAAGGACTTGTTAATGGTAAATTGTTCACAACTCTTGACCTCGCGAATGGATATCTCCAGATCCCTCTTAGCGAAGAAGCAAAGGAGAAGACCACCTTCGTAACCCCGGACGACAAAGGAAAATTTGAAAGAATGGTTTTTGGCTTGACCAACGCACCGTCAGAGTTCCAGCGCCTAATGAACCAAACGCTTGGACCATTACGTAATACGATCACACAGTGTTATCTAGATGATTTGTTGATCGCCGCTACAGATTGGCAAGACATGCTGACGCGACTTCGGCTTGTGCTAGAAGCATTACGCACAGCTAATCTCACACTGAAATTAACTAAATGTGAATTTGGAAAGAAGCAAATTGAGTACCTTGGATTCGTGATATCAGCTGAAGGAATACGACCAGGAAGAATGAAGATGGAAGCAATTTCGTCTTTCCCAGAGCCGAAGAATGTACACGAGGTACGAAGATTCTTGGGTCTCACCGGATATTTTAGACGTTTCATAAAGAAATATGCCGAACGAGCCACACCGCTCACCCAGTTAACAAAGAAAGATAGCAAGTTTATGTGGAACGAAAAGCAACAACAATCTTTTGACGATCTGAAGACTTCGCTGAGTAGCGATCCTGTCTTGCAGCTGTACGATCCGCAAGCACCCACCGAATTACACACTGACGCATCTGCAGACGGATTGGCCGGCATGCTACTTCAGAGAGACAATGCCGGAAAACTAAGGCTAGTTTACTGTGTCAGTAAAAGAACTACCGATGTTGAAAGAAATTACCACTCATCAAAGTTAGAACTTATGGCTATTGTATGGTCTATCGATCGAATGCGCTCTTACCTTCTAGGAATTAGTTTCGTAATAGTGACTGATTGTCAGGCATTGGTATATCTCAACGCTCAGCGAACGTTGAAACCACAAATCGCGAGATGGTACGATATGATTCAGGAATATTCATTTGAGATAAAGCATCGGAGTGGAGCAAAAATGGCTCATATTGACGCACTGAGTAGAGCACCAGTAGAACCAGACAAATCAGATACACATGAGGAGATGATAGAACGACGCCTAGATGTGTTCACTGTTATCACACCAGAAGACCAGATTCTGATGTACCAGCATGGTGATCGTGAACTGAGAGAACTTGCCGAGATTCTACAAAAACTACCTGAAGATCGAACTTGTCAAGAAGAACAACGTTCCCAAAAATTTGAATTGATCAACGGTCGCATCTGCAGAATAATTGTCAAGAATGATGTGGTAACTCATAGGTTTGTGTTACCAAAATCTATGCGGAAAAGCATTTGTGTTAGGTATCATGATCTAAGGGGACATTTCTCTTTGGACCGAACCTTGGCCAGCATACAGAAACATTATTGGTTCGCATACATGCGTCGCTATGTCCGACAGCATATTCACATGTGTTTAGATTGTTTAATGCATAAGTCGCCAGGAGGAAGAAAAGCTGGTTATCTGCATCCGATTCCACCTGGACTTCGTCCTTTCTCCCGAATTCATTTGGACCACTTGGGACCATTCGTAAAGTCCTCCCGAGGAAACCAACACCTACTCGTCCTTATCGATAACCTAACGAAATTTGTTTGTTTGTACCCTACCAAAAGTACAACTACAGACAGCGTCCTCAAAGCAATTCACCAGTTCGTCGTTGAAAGAGGGCTTCCCGATCATGTGATCACCGATCGTGGTAGTTGTTTTACAGCTAAAAAGATTGCCGATTACTTCGAGAGCAATGGTGTACGACACACTCTAAATAGTTCGCGACATCCTCAGGCGAATGGTCAAGTTGAGCGTGCAAACCGAACCATTCTTCCAGTCATCGCCATAGCACTAAGTGACCCCGATTCCAGCGACTGGGACCGTCATTTACCAGAAATCGCCAGAGACTTGAACTCCGCCATTAATAAAACAACCGGAAAGACACCGTTTGAAGTACTTCATGGTTACCAACCCCGTTACCATGATGGGAAATTACGATTCTTGACAGATTTTGACGAAACTGAATGGGAAACGCCAACAGCACTACAGGATTCAGTTCGAGCGAAGATCATACAAGAACAAGAGATAGCCAAACGTGCCTTTGATTCAAAACGATATCAGGGAGTACAATACGCGATAGGAGAAATAGTTGTGATGAAAGCAGCTAAGATACATACCGGGGAACCTACAAAGACTCAGCCACTCTATAAAGGTCCACTAGTCGTTACGCGATGTTACCCAAACGATACATATCAAGTAGCACAACTAAAAGCGCAGTCTGACCAACGCTACTATGCCACAACTGCCCATGTTTCACAATTAAAATCATGGAAGTTACAAGAAGAGGAAATGGAACAGGAAGGAGAATCAGATGAGTCGGAGGAAGAAAATGTAGAAGATCAAGTAAGAGAAGAGGACCAAGAACCTGTTCAAGAAGTTCAAAACAGGCGAACTCGTCGTCTTCCAGCTCATCTCATTGATTACATAACTTGAATTGTATAACTTGACTTAGTATTAGTAGATAGGATCATAAGTAATACATAATAATCAGTTTGTTCAATCGTCAAGGTAAATTCATAACTATTATTTGTTAAGAGCTAAGTTTAGTATTTTATTAGATCGAGGACGACCTAAATGACAGGATGCCCGAATGTTAGCGATTTGTATTTTATATTAGCGGGTTTTTATGAGGTTGGCAGCCAGAGAGGTGAGAAGAGAGGCAGAGTAGGAAGAGTAGAGACTAGAGTACCAAGTTGTCCGTATCCGTATTTCTTTCCGTTGTATCCGTTAGGTTAGTGACTTTATAATAATAAATGACTTCAAGTGTAATTATATCCGTGCACGTGTTGTGAAATAACCCCATCCAACAATATATACACACACTGAAATATTAATTGTAGATACTATATTTGTGCAACAAGATTATTAGCGATTCTGTATAAAGCAGGGTTACCACTACAATTTTTCCCTTCAATTCCTTCACAAACTCATTTGTATGATGTTGTACACTGCTTGGTACATCAATACATGATTGGCTTCTTTGAATCCAAACAATCAAACTGTCAAACATGGCTCACAATGTAGTGATACCAACCTATTTTATCAGAATATAAAGAAGGTGACCCAACTAGGGTCTTGAATAATTCCGGGGTCAGTACCCAAGTCCAGGGTTCCGATTGCCTGTAGCGCAACTATCGCTTTGATATCGAACTATATAAAACAACAATACTCAACAATGCTATACACGGCTCAGTAGAATTCTAATGTTAGCAGTTGCATTTGTTTTCTACGAAAATTATAGATGTTGTGAGTTCAACAATGTCACCGGTACCGTAGCCACTCTTATCTACATCCAAAGTTTCGGTCCGAAATTGTAACAGACGACAGGACAAATATCGTAGTGGAAACCCTGCTTGATGGAACACTCATCTCCTTATTTAGACCCTTTGAAAGATGTAAACACTTAAGGTTTGTTTATAAAAGCCAGGGACTTGATTTGGTGGTACCCTGCCTCCTGAAATATTTACTGTACAACTTATAGATTACATATTATAATTTTAATTAACAATGCAAAGGAATAACGAAGCATAGGCCTACTAGTGAGAAAAAATTGTACAATACTTTATGAATGGTAGTATATGAAAATATATAGGTCCAATAAAATGTTCACAAGTTTTTTGCTCCACTAACATTGGAAACATGAAATATTTGAACCAAACTGAAACTAAATATACGCGCAAACTCAATACGGTACTTATATATATAATAATAATAATAAAACATACTTTTTTTATAAGTGGACACAAATGGCATGATAATACATGTTAAAAGTAGACACTATAAAAAGGCGATATTCAGCGTGTGATTAGACCGAAGTAGATTCATAGTGGCTGTTCTACCGTATAAATAGTTAGTGTCAAATGTCAATTTACAAGGAACATGACAAAACATAGGTCAATAATTAAAACTTACAAAATATAATACAGTATGACAACATGCTCATATAAAATATTACTCGAGTCCTCCCCCCCCCCCCCCCTTACTATTGAATTTTCACCAGAATATCGAGCATCTTCATACTTCTTTTTTTAGGACCATATCTCTGATATAGGTAAACATGTTATACTGTGAACAGTTACTAAAATTTATAAGATAACATAAGGTAAATAAGATTACATTAAATGATTAAACATTGAATTACTCATATGGGTTTGAATTGTAGTGGAATATGTGGTATTTGGAATAAACATTTTCATACATCTTACTGAATATTTTTCATTCATTTTTGGAATAACATCAAAACTTTATAGAAAATCATTGAAAATCATCCCCAATTAAGGCTATGCAAATTAAGGCTATAATAATAGTCTTTATTTTTCATGTACATAACAATTCCGTCATAACAATCGAAAAGGGCGAGGTTCGATCACATGATCGTTCTTCCACCTAACCTTTACATATAATAAGAGAAATAAGAGAGAAATAAAATAAAATAGCACTATCATTTAGTTGGATATAATGTAAAGTATGAGAGCATACTCATATGCTATGAACTTCATATGCATATGAACATATATATACTTCATATGTATGAAGTATGAGTATGAGTAGCTATGCATGAGAGGTAAGATCATTTGGATGCGGCATCACAAGGGCAATCTTACCACCCCATAAATAAATAGTATGTGAATAAATAGTAGCCTCATGTTTCTTTTTCTAAATATTTAATAATAAAATAGTGTAAAAGGCACACACACACATTTTTAACATCAGTAAACTCACTCAATTAAACAAAACTCACGATTTGTGTATTGGCAGGTGAAAATTTAGCTGCGATACTTGTTTTGAAGGGATAGGAAATACAGTATGTAAAACAACTCCCCACCGACCAAAAATGGCTCTAATATTGTCTTTAGCATGTCGGTGTGTATTAGGAGTTTTGAATTTATACATTTTACCCGAGATAATGCAATGACACTGGTAAACGAGATAAAATGCTGTTGCAACACTCATAGGACCAAGCACGCCAAACATTATGCTTAAAGAAAGTAAGTAAAATGTTTCATAACCGCAAAGCCAACGAGCAAACATTATTGGATACAAGAATTTTGATATTAAAGCCCAATTGGTTAACTCTTCTTCTGTCTGGAACTGTTCACATAGATAAGGTACCAGAGTAATTATAACATAAGTGCAATCCAGAAAAGTGTATAATAGTATAATAATGAAATATTTCATGTTTGTATTCAGAGTAATGCATGTTCCTAAAAAGAAGCAATGGTGGTGGCGGAACTCCATACATTTCTTGCATAATGGACAGTGTTCAACATTGAAAGCGTACGTCATGTCACATTTCTGGCATAACCAAGACTGAACATTTTCTGAATCAATACTGGAGACTGATTTCGTATCAGATCTTTTCCAAGGATTGTTTGTAATTAATATAAGCATCCAATTTGCATAGAATTGAAAAGCTAGAAAGCAGAATACAAAACTTATCTCCTTCATGATTGAACAAGTGGTAAAACACACCCAACTTGTAAAAAGAATACTGAATATTGGAAAATAACTAAATAGTCTAAGCAAATAATGATTCATGCTTTTGCTCTTCAGTACAATAAAAAGTTATTCTTGGCACAACTTGAATGAACTTAAGTTTCTCTTTTGTATTTTCAAGTTATCGTTCAGATGTCACTCTCGAAGGTCGCATGGTCGCAACATGGAGTTGTATTTGGTCGTACAGTCCAACTTCGAATCTCGTGGACCGTGTGCGTACACAGGAGACGCACACGCACGCAAATAATCTTACACTTGCGGTTGAAAACTACCAGTGGATTGAATACAAATGCATCTAAATGGCTAGGTTGAAAAACTGAATATTTACAGTCAAGTAAACTGTATATAGTTATTATATATTTAAATCTTACATAATGTGAGATCTCTGGACGTAATTTTTCATTTATTCTGGAGGAATCTTTCACCAGCACTACCCTTCTCAAGCCTAATCGGCTTTCTAGTTTCTGGCGACGCGGCGGCGATGTGCGAATGCAATTGAGAGATACGAATACGATAGTAAACAGGCATACCAAGATGACGTCCTCTTGTTTTGGCGACATTTTTAAAGATACTGGACAAATGGTCGCAGTTTGTGATCTATGTGGTGAAAGCCATAGAACTGAAGCATGTGTGCGTTTGAAGAAAGTAATGCCAGTAAGTCTACTCAACCTGGAGACTAGGCCCTAGACTAGGACCTATGCCTAGGCCCACACTATCCTGCACTAGGCCTAGGCCTAACCTATAATGTTCTTGTATTTTTTTGCTTCCAGTACTAGATTATTGCTAGTTCTAGGTCCATAGGCATCCCTAGATCATTTACAGGGCCTATGCCATTTAATTCAAAGGCTAGGGCATGCTAGGGCCTAGCCTATGCATTGCTCCTAGGTGTGGTCTCAGCTATGGCTAGGCCATTGGCCTAGGCATTTAGTGGTCAGCGACCAAACTCTTTCTATGATACTGAATGTTTTATGAGGTCTGGTCGACTATTATACTCACGAATACCTTGATACAACAACGACTACCTCTAGATTGGTAAATCTAGTTTGATAGTTTGGGTAGATTGTAGCTACCCCTACAATCCTACTTGAAAACTGCTTTTCTTTCCAAACTGGAAATCTCCTCTTTAACTCCTTTCACCATGACAAAGAATACTTTGTAGGCCTGCTAATCATGCCCAAATCAAACATCTACATCAGGAATAAATAAATACAATACAATACAATACAAGGCCCTGACAGGTGGCAACAATGGTATCACATGGCACATCTGGCTGTGCTTTGTTGTGTGCACTTGGGCATCGAGTTTGTAGGGTGGTACCATAATCACCAATACAGAAAAGAGGACAACTGGTACATAGTTGTATTTATTTCCCCGGTAAATTTACTGATTAACGTACCATGCCATTTTTTTTTTCAATTTTTTTCACTTTTTTCTTCATTTTTCTTAGAGTACATAAGCTCCATTCCGCTTGCCGGCGGTATACGTGTGGTTTGTACACTAACCTGACCCTAACCTAACCTACTGTCTACCTTTGTCATCTTAGTCAGATCACAAAGCATCAACTTCAAGTGAGTAAAAAAATATTAAAACAAACAAAATACAAAATGTCCAAACTACACACCATAGATATAGAGAATAAAGAATAGAAGCGTCTTTATTTGTTTGCATATAATACAACAAAAGGGCGAGGTTTGGTCAATGCACCGTTCTTCCACCCAACCTTAACAATAACAGTAAGTAATTAAAATTGAAACTAATTAATATTGATTCCTGAGAATAGTTGTAACAATACCCTATACTGAACATTTTAGTTGACTAATACTATTTCAGATAGCAGAGATATCAAATACAGGCTTATTCATATAATAATATAACAATAATCTATCAATATGAACAAGATCTATCAGAAAACAAAAAATGCGAACATAGGACAAAAATTGGCCATAGTACATTAATCAGTAAAATTACCATTTCCCCATTCTTTAATTACTTTTTTTTTTTTTTTTTAATAACATCGAAACTTGATACAAAATCATTGTTCCCCAATTAAGGCTAAGGATGAAAAGTAGGATCGTTTGGACGGGGCACCACAAGGGCGATCTTACCACCCCATTTTAATTATTTAAAACCAATGAACTTCAACACCAGGACTGCGCTGTTGGTGACCATAACTTTCCGCCGCAGATAACAGTCTTTCAGTTTCCGAAAGTCCGGAACACATTATAAGTAAAAACCGTTTCTGTGATATATATCCGGACATTATCAGCATTGGTATTAAGAGTAAACAAAACACACGAATGTTGATATCTTCCACTTTGAACTAAGTCTCTTGAGCAATGATCACTTCTTTCCATTAACAGCAGATGTAAAGTTTGTCATTATACAAAATGGAAAAGAAGAAAAAAAAAAAAATGAGTGATAGGCCTATAATGTTATAATTCGGCCTATCACTCTACTAATTACAAAAAAGTAATTGGAATGCAAGCTTTTTAATTTTTGTGTGAGATGGCCACATGGTTTGATCCCACCCTGGGCTACTTTTTCTACCTAATATTACACGAATGGTTTTGGCCAAGGGTTATGAGACAGGATGATTGAACTCTTATCGCGGTCGCAAAATTCTGGACAAAATGAATGAAATGTAAGAAACCCAGACATTTGAGCTTTTTATTAAAAAGCTGACCGGACACAAAATTTACTGCTGAAAGAGAGGACTTGTCCGAGTCAAACCGGACCGATGGCGATGACCTCTGTGTTTTCATGAAATCAGATGTGTCACAACTCGTTTTCTCCTGCAGATAAATAAACACTTGGCCTTGTATTTGCAATCAAAAGCAAAGTGGCTGATATCTGGTGGCGTTTTAGTGAACTGGGCTGATGCAGATACTTTAAAAAAAATAGCATACAACAACATGACATCTAACTGCCTCCGGATGGCCATTTAAAAGTTTCGCACACTTCGACAGTGCTGCTGCCTGGTTAGCTTTTAATCACGAATCGACATGTAGTGAAATTAAAAAAAGAAAAATGTGATTTCTAAACCTTGGATTGATCCATGGAAATTTGGGACATCAATCTAGCTTAGAAATCCATTTATAAATGGAAAATTCCACGTTACTCATGTGAAGAATTTGTACTTTATTTTTGCAGGTGAGTGACAGCAAGACCCCATCTTACGCCCGGCTTACTGTTCCCAAGGTTTTGGAAATTGTCACACTTGCTGATGGCAGCAATACAGTAAAAACTAAGAAGTTCTTGAAGAAGAATACTCTGTTTGGACCATTTCATGCCAGATCTGTGAATAGGCTGATTCCTGGCATCAGATTTCCTCTGAAGGTAACTTGATCACCCTATGTTTTGGTTAGTAAACTGACAGTTTTGTGTTTTGACCTTGATCACCCTATGTTTTGGTTAGTAAACTGACAGTTTCGTGTTTTGACATTGACATACTCAAATGCAGCAAGTCAAATATTTTGGTTGGATGGGCTTTGGAGTGTCTGTGGTAGGCTGTTACACTCGGTGAATTGTTCTATGTAGATCGTGCGTTGTAAGGTGAACAATATATATACCGGTAGCCTTATTTATGTGAAATGTAATTGAAAAAGCTACATATACACACCTGATTCAAAACCATTCAAGTTACGGCATTTTTGCTCTACATGTTTCTTAATTTTAAACGTTTATCAATTCAATTGGTTTGACCCTTTTGATCTTGATAGCTTTTTTGTTGATCTGAAAAAACTACATCAGGCCCATTATTATTGTCTACAGAATGGGATTTTTTTTAATGTTTTGATTTATAAATTTTCAAATGGTTTTCTTCAGAGGTGGTCCAACTGATTGGGTCTGAAAACTAAACAGTATTTAGTTGGATGATATATTGGTCAGATGCCAAGTTTCAACAAAATTTGTGCTCCAGTTTGACAGGTGGAGCGTGGGAAAAAAAAAATATTCATTTCTTTCAAGTACCATATGGTAAAATCAAGTCTTTGCTTTGCTCATCTAAAAACATATTTCTTTTATGCTGTTCTTTTAAATTCGTATGTTACCAGCGATAGTTTACGGTGCAGTAACAGTGCGTACCTATTAAACTCTATTATAAATACTACTATTCTTACTATATTGCGAACATATTGGAAGACTTTTCGGTGTCTAACGTTACGATTTGTTTATTCAACAGTTATTCACAGAGACGGGAGGTTATTATCTCGACACGACTGACGAACGCGACTGCAACTGGATGTGTTTCGTCGAGGGTTCGGTGACCGGATTTCCCAAGGCCAACGAACAGAATCTCGTGTGCTATCAAAGCGAAGACGACATGTTTTACTTGACCTGTAGAAGTATTCTGCCCGGCGAGGTTTTGAAAGTTAGCTATGCGCCGCATTACGCCAAGAAATTGGGTCTTCCGGCAACATCGGTAAGGCGGAGTTTGATGTAAATTATCCTTGAGGCTGCGTTTCTAACTACTTCTTTGTAAATTTGAGTCAAGTTAGGCGTGGATCTACATCTCTTCGCGATCGTGTATCGCTTTCTATTCAAATGTCCTCTGGAGCATGCCTAGTTGACAATGTCATGAACCACTTGATGTTGATGTAGGCCTACTTGAAAGAGTTTTTAAATATAGCACAGAACAGGAATTTTTATTAAATTGTATAGTAGAAGAACCTCGCTTATAAGTTTCTCGTTTAAACATTCACTACCGGTACATATTTAATTATTTATAAGTTTTATTTTTTGATCCCCCCCATATGCTCTGAATGTTAAATAGTTCCTTTAATACATTTTTCACATTAATACAATTTTTAGTCTGGTCCCCTGAAAAACGTACTAAAGAGGTCCACTGTATTTCCTTAAATTCCGGTACCACCATCGGGCCTACCGCCTACCTGAAAAATATTGTAGTGTTCACTGTAACCTCTATGCATCATTCGCAGATCTATGATTTTCCTGCTTTCTTACCCCACGCCCGTATACCGTATTTACGCGATTGTAGTCCGTACCCTATTGTAGTCCGCACCCCAGTTTTTTGAAGTAGGTTTTAGAAAAGTACTTCATATGCGATTATAGTCCGCAGAGAAATATTAATTGTGAGAGGTAAGTGGATATCCTAATCATAAACCTTGAAGCACTTATGTCACAAGCTCTGGAGTGTCTTCTTAGCGTACCGTAAGTTGATTGACAGGCCATTAAGATGAAATTCTCATGCAAGTGGCCATCTGGTTTTCAAGAGGATGCAGCAAGCGCCACTCGCTGCTTCCGCCAACTACGGACACTCTTTTCTTCTATAGAAAAGTGTCTTGCTGCTGGTCTATTACCATGCAGCTCAGCATGAATAATTACTTTGCGCTTAAACGACGCCGTAAAACTACGTCGCGTAACTTTATCTTCCATAATAATCACAACAGAGAGAAATACACACACTTAAACACGTGAAAATCGAGTTAGCGCAGCGACTACGACACGCCTGCCTACACTACTGGAGTTGTACTGGCGCATGGCAGTGACACTGATATCTCAGCATATCTCAAGTCACTTGATCTTGACTGCGTGCAGTGCTATGCGCGCTCGGTCGAGATACCCCGCCCCCACCCGCCCGCCCAAACGTCACCAAAACAAGCAAGGCTAGGATCGCACTCCAGCCCACTTCCCTCAGTCCCGTGCGGATAGCTTGTGGAACAAAAGCCCAGACGAGGCGAAGTATTACGTATCACATGGAAACATTTGACAGAATGGCGTGAATTTTTGACGCTGTGCGTGCATTGAACAATTTTCTGGAAAAAAATTTCTATGCGCTTGGAAGTCCGTCATCGATTGTAGTCCGCACCCCCGTTTTAGATTTTCAAAATTTTGAATATACCTGCGGACTATAATCGAGTGAATACGGTAATCAATGTTAAATTCTCCTGGATAGATTGTTTTCCCGCATGGATGGTTCTATTTTCCCGGTCCCTTGAAAAATGATGGATTAGAGGTTTCACTCTTATCTGGTTTTGTCAAATAACATAGCAATTGGGCTGTGCAGTCATAAAATGAATTATTTTGCAGATAGTCAGGTCTAAAATGAATATCATTAGGCTGAAATATCACTATTCAATTTTTTTCCACATTTTTTTTTCACTCTAGTTACATTCCTCAGTAGGCCTGCAAGTTATAATTCCTGTTTCAAATATGCTTCCGTACGTTTCGTTTATTTTACCTGTTTTTCTTGAAAGAAATCAGTGGAAAATGAGTGGGTAAATACGTGAACTGGTTTCGATTCAAACCATCGCACTTTTGATTTCCAGCCGCGAACCACTCAAGCAGAGGTCTTGAGAGCGATCAATGAGAAGGAGAAACAAGCCGTCAAGCTGATAGTGGAGAAGCTTCCCTCGTCCGCGCTGGGAGTCCCCGAGGAGAAGCAGGACAACAAGTGGCTGTGCTACGTGTGTGGTCTCAACGACTTTACCGTCACCCAGTACGCACAGCACTTGACCACGCACTTAAAGGAGGAACAATCCAAAACTGCAAACACCGCTGTCTCGTGAGTAGAACCTAGGATTGTCAACTCGGGACGTTTCAAGGTGATGAAATACAGTGAAACCTCTATCCATCATTTTCCAAGGGACCAGGAAACTAAAACCATCCATCCAGGAAAACCATCCATCCAGGAAAATTTAACATCTAACATATGGGAGTGGGGAGAGAAAAAATGAATGGTACAAGCAGGAAAACGATGCATCCGGGAACGATGCTTAGAGGTTTCACTGTAGACTGACATGCCACTGGTGGCCATATTTGGAAGCCAAGTCTTCACCAACCTCGAAGATGAAACCAGCTGAAACTTGTACGGTATTAAAGTAGATTGAAACTATTTCAACCCACAAGTCAAGTCAGGTAGTTCATGTCCTTTCATGTATTTGTCAGAAACAAAATGAGGATTCATCAATCTCTTTCACCAATCTGTCATTTTGAATATAAAGTGAAACAAGGTACCATCTGTGCTTTCTGCCAAACAGATTTGAGTCTAATTGGTCATGATGGAGAAAAGTAGACCACTTCAGAATGGCCAATATGTAAGTTGATAAAATCAGCTCTAAATGTGCCAAAATAAAAGCCACTTGTGGTAATTGTGGTATTTATTGAGTTACCGGTATGCTAGTGCATGTTGATAATCACTGAGGTAATTTGAATTGCGATTGTTTGGTCTTTTTTTCAGTCAGAAGAAACATAAATGCGTCAGTTGTGACAAGGAATACGTGTCTAGAAAAGTGAGTGCACATGTTATTGACTTGTCTACTATTACTCGTATTCAGTAAGCTCTCGTGATCAATCGGTTCAATATAACTCTAGCAGTTTGTTTGTGTTTGTGAATAGAAGGTAGTATTTATGAAACTAGCAGTTTACGTAGTTTACAAAAAAAGATTTTATTATTGGTCAAGCCCTGTCCTTCCCCTGACTTGGTCAACTAAGGCACTGCTTTAGAAACTGGAGCAAGTCGAGCATGGCTTTGAATCCCGCGTAAGGGACTTGTTTTTGTAAGTATCTATCATCTATCAAACGCTCATTCGTAGTCCCAACAATAACCTAGTTGTTGGGTAGGTGGGGTCGTTACGCAAACAATTATAAGATGGGCCCTACTGATTGAGGTTGTTTGTTGAGAACGCAACAAAAAATCTGAAACGATATGTAAGTAGGTCTTACGAAAAACATTTATATTTTCAGGTTTTAAAGCTTTTTCAGAACATTCTAATAAGTCAACAGTTGAGCAGGCATTCAAGATGAAATTTTTTTTTTCAACCTCATTCTCTTAGTCAATCACAGAATGAGTTCAGTATGTGGTTTCGATCGAAATTCTGTTTTAGTAAACTAGCTTTCTCAACAAATCAAAAATCAATTTGATATTCTGTAAAATACGCTCGTGAGAATTGACAGTGTGAAAGCTCGACCGCCCAAGAGACACCTGCGGCCTCCAAAGTTTCGTTATAAGCTTCATTCTACTTATTATTTCTGGTACACGTAGGCCTACTTCTTATGTTGATTTTATTCATTACAGTATTTGGCAAAGCACACCTGTTGTCCGGCGAAGAATAAGAAGAAAGTGGCAAAGAAGAACGTGAAAATGCAAGATGTTGCCAAACCAATCGTTGCTGACGATACAGCTGTCAAGGATATGGTAATGATCTCACTCTACTAAACATTGCTGTCTAAAGTTCACTGCTACTGTAGTAAGAAGCTACAACAATTCAACTTGATTCAGCTAATTCATTTTTTGAAAATGACTTGAATTTTTTCTCTCTGTTATTCTAGGTAAATAGTTATTTTTGTTGCAAGTAGAACAAAATATAAAGTTGGGTTCCCTTTGGAACTATGGTAAATTGACCAAGGAGATTGAAAATTTAATTATGGAAAACAATTTTTCGAGTTTATTTTCGATTCATGAATAGTGTTTTGTTAGACGTCACATAGAGCTAACACAGGAAAGAAAGTTTGAATTGAGTTTTAAATCTTTGATATACTCCTCTATTATTATTATTATTAAAACAAAATTTTATTCTCTCCAATAGTAGTACAATACATAATCATAGTAGTTAATGGTACATAAAAGAATAATAATAAACAGGTAAATGAAAGAAGAATTTGAATAAATAGAGAGAAGCCCGCATAAGAGTACTTATTGACTATGAACATAGACATAGAGACATAGAGACTATGAACTTATTGTAGGGCACAGTGAAACCTCTATGCATCGTTCCCGCATTCGTTGTTTTCCTGATTGTATCATTCATTTTTTCTCACCCCACTCCCATATAATCAATGTTAAATTTTCCTGGATGGATGCTTTTGTTTTCCTGGTCCCTTGAAAAATGATGGATAGAGGTTTCACTGTATTTCTATCAGTAATGATTATTTAATCTGTCATTTTTTTAGCTCGAACAGTTTGTTTTTAACAGAACTTTGCAAAGACAATTTGCAGTGGCCTTGAACTCTGAAGCCAGACGTGTGCGAGTTCGAGTCCCGCTGCAGGCATGCGTTTCTGTAAACGCCCTTTCATCCATCATCATTTCATGTGTGCATAATTCACTGTTGGTTAAAATATGTATTTGTCCGACTTCTACGCAGGCTACGTTCGAAACAAGTGACGAGGTTGCGTCACTGGTGAATTACAACCCTGTAATAGTGCATAACGACACATTGGACAACCTACTCCAAGAGTTTGAAGACAACGTTCTACAAATGGAGGGAGAACGAGTTGAGATGAACTGCGAGGTGCAGGACAATGACGACGTGATGTTCAGCATCGATCCACACGAAATGACTCTAACTCCGACTCACGATCCGACCGCCGTTCAACCCCTCCTCAACGTCTATCGTCACTATTCTTCTACAAAAGCCAATCACATTGTTTTCGATAATCAGTTTTTATCAGGACAAAAACCAGTGTCATTTTCTTCTTCGTTGGGTTATAATCTTCCTGGCGACGAGTTGGACAAACCTATGGAAGAAGATTTCACTGTCTCGAATCCGAACGACAGTTTTGCTGCCGGGCACTTTTTGGACGACCACTTGTTTTTCGAGAAAGGGCCGAAGAAAATTGTAGATAAACTTGACGGTAAAGATGTTGACTGTGACACTTTCAAATTGCCCGAGATAAGTTTCAACTGCGATAATAGTTCTAGTCTCACAGAGTCAAGTTTGTCAAAACTGGAGCGAAACATTCTGATCGAAGTCGAGAAAGAATTACCGAACGAAGGGTTGGCCGATCGTAACTTTGACTTGGAGAGTAACGTTTCGTTGAACGACGATAAACGATTGTCAAACGACCCCGAACTAAGTTTCTATCTGGACCCGAACATTTCGGTGGACCTCGAAAAGGAGTTGTTTGGTAAAGGCCAGGCGGACGAAAGTTTCATCAGTAACGTCGATGACATCATGAACCGCAGTTTTGATATTTCGTTCCTGCCGCCCGCGACTCTGTCGCAGCCTGCCACGATCGAGAGCTTCGATGATATTGAGATGAGTTTGTCGCTGAGTGAAAATAAAACATTGGTTAAAGAGACAGTCGAATGCGCTATTTGTTCGAAAAAGTTTGGGAAAAATGCAGGCTTGATACGTCACATGAAGAAACATACTGGGCAGTTCACGTGTTCTTATTGTCAGATGGTAAGTCACCATAGGCCTACTGATAAATTGTTGAGATTAAATGCTTTTCTAGTGAAATAGGCCCTACATGCTTACATTTTGTTTTCTAACAAAATCAATAAAAACTTGATACAGCATAATTGTTCCCCAATTGAAGATAAGGATGACAAGATGGGATCATTCAGAATGCCAACCACATGAAAGAAAATTAGTGAATACAATTCAACCCGTTTAAAACACTGTAAATTGAAAAAAAGGACACTTGTCCATTGGCCAGAAAACTCTCTGGAGTGAAACCTCTATGCGTCGTTCCTGGATCCATCGCTTTCCTGCTTGTACCATTCATTTTTAGACAAGCTTTAGCGAGGATTCAATTTGACATACTGAAAAAAATTGGTGTTCGTTTTTATGTTTTTTTTTTTTTTTTTTTTTTTTTTTTTTTATGTTTTTTTGTCGGTTCTCCACAGGTCAAACGGCTACAGCTATCAACTTCAAACTTTTTTTCGTCATGGTTCCTCATCTAACTTAGATCTGTATAGTTTTGTGGCATTATCGGGTGGTAACTTTTTTTTTTATGAATTTTAGAAATTTCAAAAATCCCCATTAGAATAACCCGGAGGAAAATACTTGAAAAATCAAAATTTTTCAAGACCTCTCAAATTTTCGCCGAATATAAAGGAAACTATTAAGCACATTTTGAGAGATTTTTCGCATCAATCGGATGAGAAATAACAAAGAAAACGCATTTATAAAGCATTTTCCCATCAATTTAGGCTATTACGGGAACCAATTAAATCTATAGCAACAAGTGTCACCAATTAATTCAAAACGATTGAAATGAATGAAGAAGAAGGCCGTGACATAACTGATTCTCGTAAGGTTTTTGAACGTTTGGAGCGATCCAAGGTCTGTAGATGTAGATTGGGTTGACAAATTATTTTTCATTCTAGATTTCTATACCCCTAAGCTCGTCTAACAACGCGCATCCCGCGTTTTCCTAGTTACTTACCACACTCCTATATAATCAATGTTGAATTTTCCTGGATAGATCGTTTTATTTTCCTAGTCCCTTGAAAAATGATGGATAGAGGCTTCACTGTGAACTCTATGGTTTATCTCAATTCAAAATTGATTGAAATAATTTTCATTTTGTTATTGATTATTGGCTCATCATTCTTCATTTATTTGATTGATTACAAATTTGACGTTCTGTTTGAAACGATTGAAATTACTGTCGCACCAAGAGTGGGTCAGTAAATTGGTCGTTACTCGGTACGCGGCGGAATGAAAGGTTGCGTTGGTGTTCCGTCAGGTGTTTGCTCGTAACGAGAGCCTGCTCCACCACAAATGTATCCGCAAGCCGGTGGCGACGGTTCCGAACAACTGGCGCGGCGACGTGCTGGTGAAGTGCGAGCTGTGCGACAAGATGTTCCTGAGTTCCGACACGCGAGGTCTCACCTGCCACATCCAGGCCGTACACAAGAGTGAGTACAGATCTCCCGCAAGTGACATACAGTAAAACCTCGTTGATACTTATAGGAAGGGACCACGAAAAAATGATTTCGATTTACACAAATTCGGATTAAGCAATAAGACTTTTTTTCCACAAAAGTAATCACTTTTCTCTCATTACGATGACTACGCACGCATGTGTATTATGATTATTAATAAATACTATCAATCATAATTCTTATTTTAATTGATGGACACGACTGAAATTACTATATAGGCCTATAGGCCTAAATGAAAATAATTATTAATTTCAAGTATTGGGGCTCATACTTACAATTCATCATTGTATCGTAGGTCTATGTTAGGTTATCATATGTAATCATGTCATATTGTAATCACTATCTAACCCTGCCCTCCGGTCAGTTGAGGCACCGCTTCAGAAACTGAAGTCACTGTTGGGCGTGGGTTCGAGTCCCGCCTAAGGCATCCAGGGTTTTTGTACACATCCTTTCACTTATCATCGCTTCATCGTTTCATTATCACATTCGTACCCCAAACAACCTAGCTGTTGGTGGGGTCGTTGAGCAAACAATAATTCTTCATTACATCCAATTAGGAGTACCTGTCTGTACATGCTAACAAATATGTATAATTGACGACTCGCAGTCTCCGCCCACATGACGTCAGAAATTATACCGTCCAATCAACTGTAGAACTGTAGTGAAATTCAAATATCCAATCGGGATGTCTTGAAATTACTACAAATGATATAATCCGACTGGCTGACTGGTAAAGCTACGCCTATTTTGAGTCGTCAATTTCCCCCATACTGAAGTGGATTTTTCATGACAATAAATATTCCATGCACGTACAAAATTCCCGTTCCGTTTCCAGAGCGTTGGATGTGCAAGTACTGCAACGGCACGTACTCGTCAATGTACACCCTGAAGCTGCACCGCTGCCCGAAAAACGTGCAGCCGAGCCAACAGTTCGACTGTCCGCACTGCAAGAAGACGTTCACCATGGACGTGTACCTGAAGAAACACGTGGCCAACGTCCACGCCCCCACGCAGCGGTGCGCCGTCTGCGACAAGAGGATCGTGCGCAACGAGTTCCACGAGATGTACTGCAGCGAGGCGAAGGAGCTGGAGAACGCCGGAGTCGCCAAGTGCCCGCAGTGTTTCGACATGTTCGTCGACATCGTCGCGTACAGGGAGCACGCGCTCACGCACACGCACGCGTTCAACTGCGCCAACTGCGGCCTGCGGTTCGTTTCGAACAAATTGAGAGGTGAGTTCGCCGAGACGGGTCGACCGGTGTCACACCCGGGTCGTACGAACCAGGACGTACGTCACAATTCTGAAACTTGTTTTCAACGAATAATGACTATTTTACTCCCCTAATTTTAGAGAAAACTAGAAAATATCATCTCAATTACAGAAATTATAATTACTCTACGGTAATTCATTTGTCCTCCAGGACCCGGGATTTTTTTCAAGTCTTGACGTAGGCATTACTCGATTCTGTTTATATTACTATATACAGTGAAACCTCTATCCATCGTTTTCAAGGGACCAGGAAAAATAAAACCATCCATCCATCCAGGAGAATTCAACATTGATTATATAGGAGTGGGGTGAGAAAAAATGAATGATACAAGCAGGAAAACGATAGATCCGGGAACGTTGCATAGAGTTTTCACTGTATATAGATTTGATAATGCCTACGTCATGACTCGTGGTCTCTGGAGGACCAAACATTTATTTTTTATTTCTGAAATTGAGATGATGATTTTTAGTTTTCTCTAAAATTAGAAAAATACCGTCATCATTCATTAAAATACAGTTCCACTGTTGAGATGTCCTTGATCCTCGTTAGAATACAACCTTTTTTTTGGTTCCAATGCAAGGTACGACTAAATGAGTGAATGTCTTCTACTTTGATCACAATAAAATGGTGATAGTAAAAATGTTGCTGATCTATAATAATGAATGAATTATCTGCGTCTTCATGATTTCAGAGAGTCACCTTTGCCACCCGATGGCTTGCGACTTGTGCCTCCGTCAGTTCGATGCGTTCGGCGACTACAAGGCCCACGTTGCCACGCACGGCGTTCCCGCTTACTACTGCTTCGAGTGCGGCATCAGCTACCACACCGCGGTAGGTCTACCGGCACATGCAACGCCATCGCTTCATGTGTTGCGGGATGTGAGGGGCTGTCGGACTTGGTTCGATCTTTGAAGTTTTTTTTCATGGTTTCCCCCTAGTCTTGGCCAGGATGGTTTCTGTAATGTAGGCCACGACCGCTTCCTTCCCACTATTCTTTCCATTACCTAAGAAACCTTCATCTCATCGTCCTAACATCGTCCTATCATCTCAGTCATTAACCATTCATCCAACGCCAATAGATCTGATTCATCAATACAGTGCGTCGTTGAGCTCAATTTAAATGAAGATTATTGATAAGTCTGTATGAAATGAAACTTCAAAAGAAGTCTGTTTGACTCACAGGCGAGGCACTGATTTGAAGTTGCCGGTCGGGTGTGGGTTCGAGTCCCGCTGTAGGCGTAAGTTATTCAAACGTCCTTTCATCAATCAACACTTCATCGTTTTATTATCTTCTGTTCATTTTTATCCCATATAATCTAACTGTGGATGGGGTCAGTGAGCAAACAATGATCATCATTACCTATTATGTAGCCAACTTTCAGTACTGGTATCACTTGAAGTAAGCTTTTGATTTATCTACCAGAATTTTTATTTGAGTCTACTAGTAGCACAAATGATTCTTTCAATTTCATTTTTGAGCCCCCCCCCCCAAAAAAAGAAAAAAACTACTGGTACGGTAATTTAGACTGCATAGTGCATAGGCCTAATATTTGACCCTGCGCTCAATTATACCCTACGTAATATGTGTAATTTTTCATTTGTCGTGTTTTAGCATAACTGATTGTTGCTTTGTTTTCTAGGAGGGCTTGTCATCACACGATTGCGCCAATCAAGGTTACGGCGAAGTACGTAAATCGCAGACAGAGAATTCGAAGAAACATAAAGAGCCGCCGCTCATGTGTCACGCGTGCGGTTCAAACTTCCAGCACCCATCCACTCTCAACAAACATATGGACACTCACGGTAATCTCGTACGCTGTATTATCGAGCGCAGATTACCGATTGATCGTTCGTTTATCGTTCGTCATACTTTGGATCACTAATCAACATACATCAGCCGGTTGATTCAAATCGATCAGCAATTGTCTTTCATTTGATTATTTATTGTATCGAAACACTGTTCAAAAGTTGGCGCCATGCTTCCAAGACGAAAGTGAGTCGTCGGAGGGTTGATATCACGTGTAGCATAGCCACGTGCCTAGATGCCTACCATCATTTTTAATAACTGTTTGGACATATTTGATTGAAGAAATTTTTGTTATTTTTGTCAACTATTTTTCTAATCAATCAGATAAGTGATGAATTTTTTGTCGTAAAATAATCAAAGAAAATAATTCGATTCATCAATTGTCACTTTTAGATCTTGAATGGTAACCCTGCAATTTACCCATTTGCTACGGTAACCAGTATTTTGATTCCTACAATCACCATTTCGGAATTAACTTCAACTGGGAAATTGGGCTAGCTATTTAGTGACACTATTTTCACTTTCACTGTTGCCAACAGTCGTTTTCAATCACAGTAATTGTTTCAACAACGAAAAATAATGCCGTCTGATGCAAGATCGAGCTCAGAGAGGGGACGGCAATGGCTTCATTGAAATGGAACTAACTTGTATACATATGTTGATTGTACTTATTAAAGTAATTGTGATTCACTTACCATGTACAGTGAAACCTCTATCCATCGTTTTTAAGGGACCAGGTAAATAAAACCATCCATGCAGGAAAACGATTTATCCAGGAAAATTCAACGTTGTGTGTGGGAGTGGGGTGAGAAAAAATGAATGATACATGCAGGAAAACGATGGATCCGGGAACGATGCTTGGATGATTACTGTAAAGCCGTTGATTGTGTTTCGTTCTACACCAGAATACTGTAACTTCATCTTGGATTTTGTTGCCCATTTCATCTGTTTTTATCATCCAGACTGCTCATGTTTCATTGTATTTAATGTGTAAGCCTGGATACCATAGTGTATACATACTATTGTCGAAGTATTAATGCTCATTTTGCACTTGCAGGGGAACCGAGGTTTGCGTGCGATATTTGCGATAGGAAATTTCACCGTTCAGATCTGCTGAGGTTTCACAAGTCTGTCCACGAAGATACGAAGGTAAGCTCGAGAGGCTGTCTTTGTATTTGTATTTTATTAGCTGTCATACATTTTTCAGTATGTAGACATTATCATCAGATAATATTGTAAGTTATAACTGAAGGGATCAGAAGCAAAGTGGACCAACCCAAAAGTCAAAACAAAACACTTCCAATGTGGGTTGGTCCGTTTTGCTCCAAAATATAATGGGGGCCAGAAAGCTTGGTCCAGATGTTTAAACCTCTGAAACTAGTGTTGAAAAAAAAAAATAACACAATACGAATGAAGTGGTTCGAATAGATCATTTTGAGAAAAAAATTGGGTTGGTCCACTTTGCTTCTAATCCCTTCAACTAGTAGCAGACTTTAGTTTAGTCTAGTTTTTATTTGCCTTTCACTTCACCAGTATACATATGTAGAGGTTCTGAAACAAAACTTACATAAAGGTTTTAAAAGATGTCAAGAAAAAAAATAAGAGTTCAAATATTCACAAAGAATATGTTCATGTTAGCTCAGGGCCTGCTTAGTTCTTATAAGTAGACAAAAATAAAAGTATAGTGATAAAGGAAGGAACTTGGAATTAAATAAGAAGTGAGTAATATTAAAAATCGATGATAAGTATTTAAAGAACTGAGCGCGCTCTAACCTAATCTCTATAATGAAATTCCTCGTAATTATGAAACTTCTTGGAGGAGGAAGATCTTTTGCACGCGAGCATCAAAATGTTATCGATCGCCCTTGAAAATAGCGAGGAAAGAGTTTTCAATTACACCCCTGAAAATATTGAAAAATGTTTCATTTTTTGTTTGTTGATTCGCGTAAAGACCTATTATTGTTTTTTTGCCGATTCAGTGCAATTATTTCAGTCTTTATCATAAAAAATTCTAAATATATTTTTGATATTTTCGTATTAACCCTTTCTTGTCTCCCTACACGTCTGCGTTTTCCTAGTGTTACGTAAATATTCCAGGTGGATTACAGTTCTAGTTCCATCATTATTCTTTTTGCCGATTCAGTGCACAGTCTTCACGTTATAATTGAAATATGTACGTCTCTGGGATCTCGCTGATTAAAACTCGCTGATCAAACTGGCTGATTTTAAAGGCATTGGACTGCATTTGATGATGATTATAAATGATAGCCGTTAATAAAAATAGAGTATGGTGTACTAGTACGGTACAGTACATAGAAGAAACCAAAGAAATAGTAATGCACCCTCTCAAACCCAATATAAATCGAATGAATATAATAAGATGTTCGTCCCGTAATCCGTCCGTATTGTCTCGCAGGTGGCCTGCACGTACCCGAACTGTGGCGCCACGTTCAAGAACAGAAAGACGATGGCCACGCACCTGCGTCAGCACAAGACGGGCATGATGTTCGCGTGCGTCCACTGCGAACGGGCATTCTACCAGAAGGTGCACCTCGAGAAGCACATTCAGGTCCACAAGGCGGCGCGCAAGATGTTCAACTGCGACGTCTGCGACAAGCCGTTCAGCTCGCGGTACAGCATGGGCAAGCACAAGCGGCAGCACTTGACCGGCAAGCCGTACAAGTGCACGCGCGACAAGTGCAAGAAGGCGTACGGATCGGTGAGACAGTTTTTCAAAACGTGGTATTACGTAGTCGTACCGAGACGAGTGGTCGTGTGGCTAGAACGGTGGACCGTCGTTGAGGAGACCCTGGTTTGATTCCTGCTGTGGTTGACCAACCTGATGGTTTTATCGTGGTTTTCCTCTGTCGATCAGGTTGATACTGGGATGGTTCTTAACAACAGGCAACAACTGACTCCTTTCACCCATCTTGAAAGATTTGATAAAATATCCTTTTATCTCATCCCATCATCTCATGAATCATTCACCGACGCCAATTGATATTGGTCATCAGTACAGTGCGTCGTTAAACCCATTATAAATACATTACCCACTTGTGTCATAGAATAATGAGTTGCGGAAGAATATCACAGCTGGAGACATTTAAACTATGCTTTTATTCTATCTTTTTATAGCATTTAGAATTTGTAAATTTGCACTTTGGTGCATCTGTTATTTCAAAGATTGTGTTTTGTAGCACGAAAAATAGGTAAATAAAAATGCAATACGTAATAACAAATTTCTAGTTATCAAATTAAAATTTTATCAATTGAATTTTTGTCAATTTTTGTCTTGTAGCAAAAGCGTAGTCACCCGTTTGACAACTTCAGTTGAAGCGTCGGGCATGGGTTCTAATCTCGCTCAAGACAAGGCTTTGTAATCCTCGTCTATATTTATCACCAGCTCGTTCGTACCCCCAAAATACCTGGATGTCGATGGGATTGGTGAGGAAACAATAATCGCTGCGATGGCGTGGATAATACCGGTGTGATGAATGGGTGTGTTGTTTTGCCACCAGGAGGACTTTCTACGCGAGCACATGAAGAGTTGCCACGAGAGCGTCTACGTCTGTCCGTGCTGCAACAAGTCGATCACGTTCCGTTGTTCCATGAAGCGCCACCTGCTCAACACGCACAAGGACTCGATCGACAAGAAAGACGTGGAAAGTACGCTGGATCGGATCCTCTGTAAGGCAGTCGGTAGCGCCACGCCTCCGAGTGACGTCAGCGAGGCCAGCCGATGAAGTGTCGAGCAGACGGACGTGGTGAGAGAAATACTTTTAGAAAACACGTTTTTTCCGACTTGAACGGATATTTAGAATTCTTCAAATTATTTTTGTCAGATACTGATAGTCCACTTGGATGTTACAATCACGGTCATCTGGATCCACTAGAGACAAGTATTCTTTTGTCGGATCATTGTTGAGAGCTTGAACTCGGACCACACACGTAAATACTCCTGATTATATCAAGTTATATGTACTACCTTATTTATGTGTATGAATAATTCTCTTGTGGATACAAGTACAGTGGAACTGAGACGATTGGTTGACTGGCTAGCGTACTGAACTGTCGTTCATTTCCCTCTGTCGTTCAGGTCAATACTGGGATGGTTCCTTAACAACAGGCCACGACCGACTCCTTCCCACCATCCAAAACACCTAATGAAATAACCTTTCATCTCATCATCCCATCACCTCATTCACCGACGCCAATAGATCGTAGTCACCAGTAAAGTGCGTCGTTAAACCCAATATAAATGAATAAAAGTACAGTGGAATCTCTTAGCTTTTAATATTAATTGACAACTGGAAACAATTCTAGACAAATCATGAAATATTTTGGTAAGTTGAAAAAGTAAAAAATGGGTAAATTATGTTGCACTCATCAGTCTTATGTTTATCTGTCATTTAATTTCATAATGATTAGGCCATGGTGAATCAGTTTGGTGAAAACAGTTGTATTCGTCTTGAAATATAATTATCCGTTTTGTATTTTCATCGTAAAGAAACACGATCTGGTTGTTTTTAGAGAACGCGCGTATATTAAATTCATATTTGTTGTGTAATTTCCAGATATGGATCCGTGGAAGACTGACCGCTTACTTGTGAGGTGTGATATGTAGACTGAAAACCTCCGCAGACGTGGTGTCGACCCGAAACACTTCGGTACTCCGAGTACGTATTTACAACGTAGGCTCAGCCGACGTTCTTGTCATAGAATATCAACACTCGCATACCTAATCGCTTGCGCCCACTGCGAGCGGGCACGACTAATTTGTTTCCGCGTAATTTTAGTTTCAAGATTTGTAGTTAATAGTTGATAGTTTTAGTTTACTGAGTATTTTTTCATGTCGTTATGCAGTGGTTCCCAACCTTTTTTTGCTCACATACCCCAGTCAAGAGAGCTAATGTTTTGTGACCTTCATTTTTGTCCCCCCCCCCCCCCCTCTCCCACCTTCTCCAATCAACGTTGATTATAATACGTCTAAACTTCTCCATCAATAGTTTCTCAAGTGTCCAGGGTGACGCTATCGATGCAGTAAAATTTGAGACTGGTTATAGACCTACATGTCAGTAAAGGGGGGGCTAAATATAAGCAGGAAAACAAGGATCCGGGAACTAAGCCTGGAGGTGTCACTGCAAGAACTTTTGTTTGTGATGAAAATACTACTACCGTAGCTTATGTGATGCGAGAGTTGCCTTCTCGGTCAAGGCAGATGATTTTTTAAAAAAGTGTTTCATTAGTTGTACAGTCGAAGGATTAAGATGATTATTTTTCCGAACACCTCACTACCCCGTATCTCCATACTTCAGTGCGGGCTGTCGTTCTTTTTTTTCTCAAAGTACTTACGTAAGTAGATTTAATGTGTATTATTTCATGAGTATGTAGTGCACAGCGTGAGCCAGAAGTGAAAGTCTTTTTCTTTTTTAATCAGTCGACCTCGTTATATTGCGTGGGATTTGACTGGCGTCAGATGAACAGAAAATGAACTTTTTCTTTTGGTTCATGCTCTAGTGTAAGACCAATAATTAGTTGAAGAACTATAACTTCCCCAACCTCATGCAAGTTTTCCTTTGTCCACTGGTCATTGACCTACCAGTCAGGAACCACTGTCATATAGTATTGACAGCAAATAAGTAGGCTTATTGACAAAGCTCTATTCTAAGCTTCGAAAGATGCCTCGTTCCATTATCACTCTGATCGCTAACTTGACAGTGTTATAAAATGCAAACGTGGTGGTTTATAAATTTTTTTTCTTGTTCGATCAGGGACTGCGGTCGAAAGCCAAACCAGCCGTTTGTTAGTAAATAGTTTATAAGTCTATCGATACACTTCTCTCGGTAAATATAATACTTAGCCTACTTGTCAACGTTTTTCTCTCTTTTTCTCTACTTCTGACATTCTCTTATAGAATAGATTTGTAGGATCCGTCAGGGTTGCCCGATTATTAGGTCACCGACGGTACGAAGGTGCTAACTAGTTTGTTTTGTACTTGTTTTTCAGTGTCATTTGTACAATGAATCGTTCTTACTACGTATTATTACTATATATTAGATGTGATTAAAGACTTTCAGCTATAAACGCTGTGTACTGTTGTGAAGTTGAATGTTTGTAGGCCTACGGTATCATTTGGGCTTCCAAGATTTGTGTAATTTGTCGTGTAGCAGTCATTTTGTTCCCATTTGTGAAAATGATTACTTGATTTAACTGCCTGCTTGTTACGCATTATGTATGCAGCAACAATGTAGGTACTGTATTTTACAGTTCTCATAATCGTTTTGAAGAATTTGTGGGAATAGATAGTAATGTGTATTTGCATTCCAATAATTAAATCATTCTTTTGTATGATTCATTGTTTACAGAATTTTTATGCAATCTTTTCATTCTTAATTGGTCTTATGTTTTTGCTATAGGTATAATATAGGCCTGTAATGCCGCTTTATTTAAATTGTAAACCATTTTAATTGTTCGTTGAACTAACTTGTTCTTATTCATGACGTCACAAACCAATTTGAAATTATTCGTATTCGAACATTACTTATTTAGTAACAGTAAAAATATTTCTATAAATAGATATTACATGAATACACATAAATATTTACTTTGTGAGGTTTGTACTAGTGATAAGAAATGTTAGTTCAACTTCAAAGAGTTATCTCGATCTATGATTGTCAGCTCTACCTGAGATCAGTATTATAGAATGGTGTGGATAATAACAGTGAACTTGTGTCCACAGAAGAAGAATGTTCTCTGTACCAACTTGATAATTCCAAATAATTTTGTAATTCTCGATAAATCGATTGCAGCATTAAACATTCAGCGATATCATAAGATGTAGGTGTGTTTGTGGTCATGAACTTCATGCTGTATATTCGTAATACCCCTAAAATACACAGCTGTATGAATATAACTGAGTGATACATATTCAACTTTGGCAAGTAGGGCTGCATTTGAAGATTATCAATATGTGATAGATGACATGATAGATGGATGATACACAGTAAAAGAAACAAGTGATATGGGAAATAATGATTTGGCTAAAGGTTGGAGGAAGCACACGAAGAGAGCACAAAATGGACGTGACACAAGTTCTTGGAGGTAAGTTCCACAAGAATAAACAAACTTAAGTTTCCCACTACCTTTTCCACGGACTCTGAAGGAAATAGCCACAGAAACATTAATAATAAACTGAAACTCACGACATGTTTTGATCTTACTGGATTCAATAACAACGAATGCTGTGAGATTTGAGTCTCCATTATTAATGTTTCTGTGATTTTCGTGGCTATTTCCTTCAGAGTTTGTGGAAAAGGTAGTGGGAAACTCGAATTTATTGATCCTTGTGGAACCTATCTCCAAGCACTCACGCCCAGTCCATTTTGTGCCTTCTTCATGTGTTTCCTCCAAACGTCACTTGTGTCTTACTCATCGTTCATCATTCATCTCTCATGTCATCCATTACATATTGGTACATATTTATGTTTGTTGGGTTTGTGTAGACAACCTTTCGTGGCTGTGCAAGGAGGGCCTATAATAAGATTTTGCCCTCGACTAGAATAGTAGAATGACGTGCCCAGTGTATTTGGTTTTAGTTTCAAAGTGATTGAAAGTTCTGGGAACGGTCACTGAAGCACTGGTAGCTGCTTGCTATGTAATAATTCAAGTGCTTACCACCTAGTCATACGTAATTATTTTTGTTTCCAGTAATGATTTGTTCTTGTAATTTTTTAATGCAACTTTTAAGGCTTTTAAACAATTGCTTTTAGATGTATGTTTTCATTTATTATTCATCTTCAGATTGTATTTACCATGACAAGAATGTTATTCAATTATTTGGATTACTTTTGTATAAGGGTGTAGCTTTACTGAACAGGACAGTAATGTTTCATTTGGTTGTTCTTTTTGAGAATCATTAAATGTTTACAGTTGTATTGTTGTAATTGTCAGATGAAGACATTTTGTCCTATTTTCTTAGTTGTTCAGTTGTAATGCCGTGTATTGCAATACTTTTTTGATTCATCATTTTCCATTAAATATTTTGTAAGAATTTATTGGTGTTTTCTATCCTAAATTCCATCCCAATAATGAATTGTGTGTACCGTGTTCTGTTGTGTTAGCTGTACATCTACATATCAAAATCATTCAAGTCACGTTTCCATCTAGGCAACAAAGTTGAAAATATATTTTAGTCCGGTTTTATGGAAGATTGAATAATGGAAAACTGTCAGACCAACTTATTTTCATCATTGGTTACTAATGCTATTTTTGTGATTCAATGAATAATTAGCTCAATTAACACATTCTCATTCTTATCAAAATGCGGTGTTGGAATATTCAAATAATGATAAATGAATTGATTATTTAAAAAAATATGATCTTAGTTCTTAGTAATCAAGACTGGGCTATTTCAAGAAGGTCAGTTAATATTTTAAGGAACCATCTGCACTACTTTCAATTCTTTTTGTAAAAATTGATCTTTTTTTTCCATCTTCTATTTTCGAGAAACTCAATTAGTTCATTTTTCATTTTTTTAAAAGTCATTTCCTCAATTTCTATCATTAGTTCACGGTACATCATTTTCTGAGCAGACTCACTATTAATTATTTCAACTGTCAATTTTTCACTTATTTAATGTTATAGGTCTATTCTGTATTCCGTTTTCACTTATTAGACTACATTTTATTTATTTGTAGTTCAATGGTTAGTAGCCTGCCAACTTTTTGACGAGCCAGGGACCAAGAAAGGTTATTTCCATGTTATAATGAAAAAATGTTCGTTGAAAATTAATGTTGGATGATGAAAAAAAACAACATATTTTTTAGCCAATGCAATCTAGTTTCTCACTCGTCTCGATGTGGCAGTGAATCGTCTCGAGGTGGCAGTGACAGTTGACGCCTCGCTGGCTCCACGAGATAGCAAGGCACGTGACCTTGTGACGTAACTATCGCCTCTTGGCCAATCTCCGATCACCCGTGAAGGTCTTGGAAACAAGGAAGCGACGAGCGAACCAAATCTCTAATCGTATTTCTGGGTGGACTAGAGAGCTTAGCGGTCATGGGGGGCGCGGTGGCCATGTTTTTGCCAATCATGCCTTCCTATTGCTCATCGTAATAGCTCATTCTTAGGTCAAAATTGAATAAATGAATAATTCCTTATCGTTTGAATGTAAATATATATGACCGTGCCATACATGGCAGAGAATGGACATCAAAAAAGCGGCGACCATGTTCTTGCCAAAGAAGTTACTGTATGGCAACTCAGTGGCATGCGCACCTGTGGCTAACGCGATAAAACTGTCATTCAGGAGACCTAAGTTCGATTCCCGGTATAATCGACCGTCCTGACAGAGTTTTTTTTGTGGTTTCACTCTGTCGTTCAGGTCAATACTGGGATGATTCCTTAACAACAGGCCACGACCGACTCGTTCCCACTGTCCAAAACCCAAAACACCTGATGAAATAAACTTTCATTTCATTTGTCCATCATCTCATCCATCATTCACTGACTCCAATATATTTAAGTCATTAGTACAGAGCGTCGTTAAACACATTTTTGTTTTTTGTTTTTAATAACATCGAAACTTGATACAAAATCATTGTTCCCCATTTTAATTATTTAAAATCAATGAACTATATACAATATAAATATTAACACAATATAAATAAATACATTGAAATACTGACATACCATTGGTAGAGACCGTCAGTCCGACTCGGCCAGTGAATGTATTGACATGCAAATTGAAGTCAAGCCAGGCGTGGATTCGAATCCCGCTTAAGGCACGGATGTTTGTAAATAGCCAACGATCATCTATATATTCTACCCCCAAACAACTTCTCTGTGGTGGGTCGTTTAGCAAGCGATCATAGTGGGGACCAAGATGTTGGTTTGCTGTGTTCAACATAATTATTGTATGTATCAGTTGGTATCTTAGCGGGTACTAGTCGCATGAACGTGTCACATATTATTGAAAATTGATAGAAATTGTGCAAAAAATTGAGTAAATTTAAATATTTTTCATCCATATTCCAAGTAAACTGTTATACGTGTGCCTAACCTGGTTCTTATTCGGAGAGTGTTGTGAAGTAAGCGTCAATGTAGTAAAGAACCGGCACCTCCACCCATTGTAATAGTGTCAGTATCATTATTAAGAGGAGCAACAAATCCATGAACCAACCGTAACATACTTCAGAGAAGAGTACAACCTGGAAGAGATCGAGGTGATTGTCTGTTTGTTGGTGCTTGAGGAATCAATTAGAAGTTTTTTTACCGTTTTGTAAACGTTTTTTAAGGGGACATTGACAGCCCCATACCGACAATGTTAAATTGGCACTTCGCCGGTACCTGTTTCTCACAAACTATAGAAGGTACATGCACTTTCACAGTAGTTACTTAAGACCTTTGTACTGTACACTTGCACTGGAAAATAAAAAAAATTAAAAAAAAAATTACATGTAATTCAAATTTTTTTAGAAAGTGCCCCCAAAAACATACATTCTTGAGCATATAACAATTTTTATTTCTGATGATATTATGAGTATACAAAAAAAAAGCTCTACACAAGTATGGCACACTTGAACCTACACGTGGTGAAGATTTGAAAAAATTATCTTCAATAGTTTCAGAGATCCAGGTACCGGCGTTTGAAAAAACAATAATCTGAGATAAACGCATTTGAAAAAAATGTGTCAAAAATGGGTCGCATTGAAAATTGAGAAGTAGGCCTACAACGTGATCAATGCAAAAATGTATATAATTAGAACCACTTCGAATAATTTGATGAGTCTTGCAGCATATGATTATTGGAACATTATACTATCAATCGAGCGCAAAAAAAAAAAATCTCGAAATTATGAGAAAATAGCTGTCAATGTCCCCTTAATACATAATTCCTTAAAATATGAGATTGGAATGTCAGCCCTGAAGGATTCCATTCGAATATTGAGAAACCATCTCTATAACTAACTATCATCTATCAACGTTCACATTCATTTTATTATTTCAATTATCATTAGTGTCATAATTTTGTAGGTTATCGTTGATTTTTTAAATTTTATTCAATTTCTATATCATTTCAGTATTCAATTATTTAATTTCCTTTCATCATTTTTTCCCATGTATTTTATATTGATTGTTATCTTGTACAGTTAGAAGTTAGGGACCAATAAAGGCACTCAGTATTGTATTTCCTATTCAACTAGTGTATTATTAGAACTGTATAGTAGTGTCATCATTATTGTGTTGTTACACAAAATATTTACCGTAGGCCTATTCATAACATTGTGGTAAAACTTGGAAACTTTGATATTTATATATATATAATAGAACTTTGGAAAATAACACATATAAGTAATCACAATAATACGCATTTATCGCCGTTTCTCAAAAATAGCTTCGCTGGTGAGACGTCGAATCATGTGATTGGACATTACTATTTATAATTTGTTCAAGTAAACAAATATTTCTCATCAATAGACTATTTGAATAATATGTTAATGATATTTCACTATTTAAAAGATAATTAATATGGAAAAAGGCACAATTTTGTAATATATATTCAACTTTGATTTTATATTTAGGCCTACATTATGGCTTACATTATGACTTTATTTTATGACATTATGACAATTGATTTATCGCATACAGTTATCGTCAGTGCATGTACCTGAGCTACAGTTATCGTCAGTGCATGTACCTGAGCTACAGTTATCGTCAGTGCATGTATAACTGAGCCACAGTTATCTTCTTTTGCAACCACTCTTTCATCATGCAGGCATGTCTTGGGGATTCGAACTGGACTCAGTGCAGTTGTTTATTTCTTGACAGTTTGTGTAAATAAAAAAATGTGACGAAATTGTCATTTCCAATGTGAGATATAATCACTGTCACAATAAAGAGAGATGTATAAATATATTGAGTATATGAACTTAAATTTGTAGTATTATCTTAGGAAAAACTTAACAATATATAATGGCGAAATGAGTATACACGTGAGGTTACGTAAAGTGATAAAATTAAAATACATACGATGAAAATGTATTGAAATAACACAGTCTAAAAATAGCAGACAATATACATACACATTACACGTACAATGTGGAAAATTAGTGACTAAATATAAACATAATTCGTTTAAATTTAAATGTTAGAAAAGTGTATCTAATATACGACTGCTGTGGAAATCCAATGAATAACATATTTCAATTTGGACAGTAATAATAACTAATATATAAGCGTATGAGGTTAAACTAGGAAAACGCTATATACGCGTTGTTAGACGAGCGGAAAGTAATAGTATGTCGACTTCTTTGCCAAACTTTTGCCTACATTCGCCAATTGGGTGACATTCAAGTTATAAATGGGTAAAAACTGCTTCGAGTGGTACCAATTTAGCACATTTTATGGTTTATCTTCGAAATGCCTCACCCGATCAAGCTGAAAAATTTCAGAAATGTGTATCAAAATGTAAATCAACTTCACGCGGAATTTCATTTTTCTTGAAACTAAAAATATTTTCTTTTTTTTCCGCCGTGTTATTTTTAATGGGCATTTTTGAAATTTCTTAAATTCATAAAACAAAAAGTTTGCCACAAAACTATACAGATCTGAGTTAGATGAGGATACCATTACGAAAAAAAGTTTGAAGTTGATAGCTGTAGCCGTTTGACCTGTGGAGAACCGAAAAAAAAAAAAAAAAAACATAAAAACGAAAACCAATTTTTTTCAGTATGTCAAATTGAATCCTCGATAAAGCTCGTCTATTGAATATGTTACTACCGTACTGCGTACTTAGTATAACACAATAATAATGAGCAATATAATGATTCACTCTGTCATCCCATAACCAACATCTTCACCTGCATTCTAAAACATTGAAACCAGCTTGACAATATGTACACATTATTTCACGTAAACTCGTAAAAGTCGACGGTACCTATCAACTTCTCGATATAATAACGATAATATTTAAAAACAATAAACAATAAACAATAAACAATGCCCAGGCTGAAGGTCATTCAGTCCGCCTACAAGCCTGCCTTCACTTTCTCACCCGCTATTTAAATATTATCAGTTACTGCGATTGTGTATGTCAGTTACCGCGAGAAACAAGCCGATTATTCAACTCGACTCGAAAGTGAAAACAGTGTCAATAAGTCATAACTTTTTACGATATTATTTCAGTGTTCTGTCGACTGAAGGTGGAAAAAGTCGACTTTTTTTGGAATTCACTGTCGTGTTATTTTAGTGGACAATTTTAGCGTGTTATTATGTAGTGGAAATGTATGTTGTTCGAAGTGTCTTTTTGAATTAGTAATGTCAGTGTATAGTTATCAAGTGTATAATAGTGTATTGTAGTGATAGTGTAGTAAGTGCAGAACGTATTTATTCAAATTACAAAGTGAATATTACGTTCGACTTATAAATAAATGGATAAATGAATAAATATATATATATATATATACATATTTATTCATATATATATATATATATATATATATATATATATATATATATATATATATATATATATATATATATATATATATTTATTCATATATATATATATATATATGTTTGACTTTAAGCTTTCACAACTCATTATGTGCAATAAATTGAATATTTTTGGATGTAGTTGTGTAATGATGATAAAATAAAACAAACTCTTTTAATTTTATATTTAAAATAATTAGTTTTATTCTCGAAAGCTCAACGTTTCATGACCTTTATCGGTCACCTCTTCAGGAGCAATGACAAAAATTAAAAATATTAGAAAAACAACAATTACAAAAACAATCAAGAAAAACATTCATATGAACACAAGTGGCTGTGGTTTACTGAGCACGGCTTCTCAGATTGTATATTTTATTAAAACCAGAGTTCATGGATTGACCTTTCTTCTGATTCTCGGGTCCAGCTACCGGTTCATTTTGTTTCATTTCTTTCTTCTTAATCAATGCAATAGCTGTTGCCCAAGAATAGTAATAATAATACCTGTTCATGGAAATTGTCGAAAAGAAGGCCCTAGAGACATCAATATATAAGCCAAAATGTTGGTTCCGTTACGTAGATGATTGTTTCATTCTCTTCGGAGATGGTGAAGGTGAAATTCACAATTTTCTCGCACATCTGAAATCGATACACCCTAAGATACAGTTCACAATGGAAATGGAAGAGAACAACAAACTGCCATTCTTAGATTTGTTGATCGAGCGAAACGACGATGGTTCATGGGGTCATTCAGTATACAGAAAGAAAACGCATACAAACCGGTACCTACAAGGCAGTTCATATCAGCATCCATCTCAGAAGAAATCCGTGTTGACTAATCTAGTTCAACGTTCTACTGCTCTTTCTGATGACGATCATTTAATTTCTGAATTGAACTATCTGAGGAGAATTTTTTCTCAGAATGGTTACTCGAAAAAAGAAGTTGATGAAGCGTTTAAGATCAACGCAAAGAGACCAAAAGAGACAGAAGAGCAAAGTCCCACAACTATACTTCTTCCTTACATCAATGGAACAACGGATAAGATTGGAAGAATGCTAAAGAAGCATAATATAAAAACTATCTTCACAACAACAAGAAAACTAAATTCCTTTTTTACACCCGTTAAAGACGTTATTCCGCAGGAGAATTGTGGTGTATACAGGATACCTTGTGACTGCGGTTTGTGTTATATAGGTCAAACCAAGAAACCACTGATACAGCGCCTTAAAGAACATAGAAGGAGTTCACCTAATCTATCAGCTGTTGCCACACATGCAACATTGGTAGATGAAGGTGGAAGAATCCATAACATCTTATATGACAAGGCCAAAATAATCAATCACGAGAGCCATCGTTGGAAGAGAGCAATCAGCGAGGGTCTCGAAATTATCAAACATCCTTTAAATATTAACGGTCTCGATTGCGGATACAGCTTTTCTGATTCTTGGGCAACAGCTATTGCATTGATTAAGAAGAAAGAAATGAAACAAAATGAACCGGTAGCTGGACCCGAGAATCAGAAGAAAGGTCAATCCATGAACTCTGGTTTTAATAAAATATACAATCTGAGAAGCCGTGCTCAGTAAACCACAGCCACTTGTGTTCATATGAATGTTTTTCTTGATTGTTTTTGTAATTGTTGTTTTTCTAATATTTTTAATTTTTGTCATTGCTCCTGAAGAGGTGACCGATAAAGGTCATGAAACGTTGAGCTTTCGAGAATAAAACTAATTATTTTAAATATAAAATTAAAAGAGTTTGTTTTATTTTATCATCATTACACAACTACATCCAAAAATATTCAATTTATTGCATATATATATATATATATATATATATATATATATATATATATATATATATATTTATTCATATATATATATATATATATATATATATATATATATATATATAAATATAAATATATAAATATAAATATTATGACGAATGAGTGAAATGTTATGGCCTATTGTCGGGTTGACCCCGTTTGCTCTTTTGAGATAGAATTGCGTTTTCGGAACCTTGTCTTCTGTTCCAACATTTCGGCAGGATGTAATCTGCCATCATCAGGGATTCTTCGCAACAGCAGCCCTGAATGGCTTATTCACCTAAGGCACTGCTTTAGAAAATGAAGTCAAGTCGGGCGTGGGTTTGAATGCATTTGGATTGTAACATTTGCTTAATCGTAAATAAATCCCAAATGACCTAGCTGTTAGTGGGGTAGTTATGCAAACAATTTTGATTATTTGCTCCGACGTTTCGACAAGATCGCACTTGTCATCTTCAGGGATCCGTGTTGGTCAGCAGGCTGTGTGAAAGAGCAAACGCGGTTGTTCCGAGAAAAGAGTTCAACATCTAGATTCGACCGCGAGAACATCCGAAACAACATGTATATATATATATATATATATATATATATATATATATATATATATATATGTATATATATATATATATATATATATATATATATATATATATATATATATATATATATATATATATATATATATATATATATACATATATATATATATACATATATATATATATATATATATATATATATATATATATATATATATATATATACATATATATATATATATATATATATATATATATATATATATATATATATATATATTTATAAATTCATATATATATATATATATATATATATATATATATATATATATATATATGTATATATATGTATATATATATATATATATATATATATATATATATATATATATATATATATATATATATATATATATATATATATATATATATATATGTATATATATATATATATATATAAAGCAGTCAAGTTTCACATTTTATAACAATTGTTGAACAGCTACGCAAGCACTCGTATAAAATGATAGAATTCTTCAATACAATTATTTTTATAGATTGTGATGCAAACAATTTTGATAGAAGATGACGTACATTTCTGTTCGGTTGATGTAGATTTATTGGTGCAATTAAACAATCGAAAGTATCAGTTTCACAATGCAATAGTCTGTCTATAAATCTTTGATTATCTTTCGAGTTGCCTTCGAATCAATATCGACTCTTACACCTTGCAGAAAGAAGTTCAAAGAGTAAGCCACTGAAATTATTGGACGAAAAGGTAATAAATATGACATATTTCACACTTCTTTCGGATGTTAATAGGCAATCAAATGTCACATTGCTGGTATAGTAAATAACTCTCTCAACATATTTATACGTCTTTATTCACTTATATGGATCACAGGGGATTATAACATGCCTGTTATTTTACAATCAGTGAAATAATTTATAAACTATAAATATACGCTACACAATTAAAGAGTTTGTTGAATTGAAATTGAACCATAATGATTCTAAAATTTATTCTGTAAATGCACTCTTTCGTGAAAAAAACAAACAACAACAATCAAAGTGCATAAACTATTTCCTCATTTTCACGAGTAAAATATTGAGAACTACCAATCAAAATTTGTGTTTATAATATATCTTCCTAATAAGTTACTTCATCCCATCTAATATTTTAGACCAGGGGTGCCCAACTTAATTTAGAAGTGGGCCACATGACATAATTATCATACGTTGGTGGGCCACGTCAACACAAATGTATAACGATGTTTTTTTAAGCGATATCAAAATTTATGAAAAATTCATTGATATGGGACTAATTGAACTTGGTATGAATCAACACCATGATGGTAAGGTTTATTTCTATATTTATGATAAACATGTTTTCAAGACAATGCTATGCACTGGGAGGTGTGGGCCAGATAAAATGGCTTGGCGGGCCCCGTATGTTGGGCACTCCTGTTTTAGACAGAATTTGATTCCAGAATAACAATATTTATACCCGCGGGAATCATAAAAACAATATTCTCGTCTAAAAAGGCTAGAACTGAAATTACAATAACAAACAAGGTATTGTGAATCACCGTAGATAGCTGCTTCCCTCAAATGGTTTCTCAAACTCACGGAAGCGTACAAAACGAACTTTCCATATGTATATATTTCTGACGAATATCTAATTTTGTAAATATATGTAATCACGAACATTTTATCTGGAGATAAGATTTTATCTTACAGCTCGTCGGGGTCGGTTAGACAAGGCGTTGCCGTGGTAACTGAAGTCAAGTCGGGTCCGGGTTCGAGTCCCGCAGAAGGCATGGGTTACCATGGCTATACGAATGAGCAGATGATAATGAAACTATGAAATGATGATAAGGGAAGGGAAGTCTTCAAAAACCGATTCCTTATGTGGGACACAAACCCACGCCCAATGGTGACTTCAGTTTCTAAAGCAGTGCCTTAGCTGACTGAGCAACGGAGGGAGGCTATATATATATATATATATATATATATATATATATATATATATATATATATATATATATATATATATACAAATATGTATATATATATATATATATATATATATATATATATATATATATATATATATATATATATATTTTTTTTTTTTAATACGATCCAATATTGATATGTATAGATTTTTCAAATCATAAAAGTTTTGCCTCTACCGGGATCCAAGTAGTGTCTCGAAGATCTGTCTCATCATAATACCGTATAGACCCTACCTCTGTAGCTCAGTGGAAGAGCATTCAAGTGGCAATTAAAAAGTCCGGGGTTCGGATCCGGTCGAGATTTTTCTTTCAAAATTTGAAAATTCTATTCTCCATGACTATAAATAAATATAAATATGAATATAAATATATATATATATATATATATATATATATATATATATATATCTATATATATATATAAATATATATATATATATATATATATATATATATATATATATATATATATATATATATATATATATATATATATATATAATATAATATAAACATATTTATATACACGGACACATAAGCTCTGCTTAGCTCGAGTTTGGAATCGGTCGAATTAGGACGTAGCCTACTTCAAATACATATCAAAATTTATTGATTAGAAAAACCCCTCGTTGATAGTTGAGTAGATTATTGACGTTATTCTAGTGGACTAAAATAATCTCCTATTGACTTACAACAATAACAATGTATTGATTATTACCTGTGATTATCGACAGACACGGTTATCAATGACGTCATCAAGGAGGTTAGAACAGAGTCGTTGTGACGTCATGTATACGTCATAGCTGTCATCAAGAGCTAGCGTCGAATTGAGCTCGTTTACAGTCGTATTGAGATTATTCAAATATTGTGCGAAGTCTAGTGAAATATTCGTATTAATCTCTTGTTAGTTTGTGTTTGAGTGGAAATAAAGCTCGCGAGTCCAGTGTAGTTACGACACAAGGTCATTAGTATGGATCTTTGTTACACCTTATTAATGAATTAATGAATTAATCAATTTATTTATCGATTAATTAATTAACTTATTCTTTCATTTATTCATTTGTTCATTCATCTGTTCATTTATTCATATATACATTCATTCATTTTGAATATCCAATCGTTGATTATTAATTAATTAATCAATCAAATAATCAATAAACTAATTAATTAGTTAATGCACTAACTGATTAACCAATTATTTAATCAATTCATCTCCATTCATTTATTTATCTATCTATCTATCCAATAATTAATCCATGTATTAATTAATTCATTTTCATACACACATGACTATTGACTATTGACCTCACCATTCCAGTAGGAATAAATGATCACAATGTAACGCATTCAACAAACACCAATAGTAAGCCAATAGGATCAGGCATATTGAACAACTCGGTTCAAATAATAAGTCTATAACATTCATGATTATCAAAGTTCATTCATTCACCCTATATATGCATTTGATGGGTTCGAATAATTTAAAAGTAAATTGATTTAAAATCAAACTATACTTTCTTCCAGTCAAACTACTTTGAAATTCAAAATAAACTAGCTTCGAAATCAGAAATAAACGTAAATAAACGAATTCATAAAACTGATTTTTATTTTCGGGATTGGCGCAGTGAAAATAATATCATGGGTATGGCCTTCTGTTAGCTATTAAAAATGTCACAATTAACTATAAAAAATACAATTCACCAGTCATAATTGAAACGCCCCAAAACGTCACAAAACATAACATCCAATCAAGTGGGCTGTTTGTATGTGGAAAAATTGACTAGATCAGCCAGGATCTCTGAATGCCCACACGATCTAAATAGCCTACTGATAAGCCACGCCCATCATTTTCTCACTTGTTCAATTGACGACTCACAGTGTCCGCCCCCTTGACGTCACAAATCATACCGTCCAATCAACAGGGCTGTTAGAACTGTAGTGAAATTCAAATATCCGAACGGGGTATCTTTCAAATGATCACAAATGATATGATCCAACTGGCCAAGTGGTAAAGCCACGCCCATTTCAAGTCGTCAATAATTGACAGTGGTTAATTGAGATACAATTGGAAATAATACAAGTCGATTGAATGAAGGCTGAGCTGAGCATGGTTGATTGAATAGGCAATAAAATAGGAAGCGATTAACAGTGTTATGTCATGACATGGAGCTCATGTTGTCATTTATCCGTAACCGTAACCAATTATGAAGACAGTCATCTTTATATTTGTCAGGTTACCATAGAAACAAGAAGAGTTGGAGCAGGTAAACTGACACTGACGTTGTGATTGGAGTACACCATTTTGGACACATTTTTTGTTAACTTCTCACAACAATTTACCCGTTACCGTAACCATGGAGATGTGTATCTTTATTTTTGTGAGATTGGCACAAATATAAAACGTTGAACAGTGGCTTTTTCTAAATTGGGATCAAATAGTTTGTGCAAATTAGTTTATAAGATGGGGTTGGCAAAAATCACCTTAATATCTTTATTCAATTGAACACATGCACTACATGCACTATACTGTCATACATAAATATAGTATAAATGTACAATTATGTTATAGAACTTATCATATGATACAAATAAAATATTGCACAAAAAGAAAAAAAACTGTTCCATGTAATCTTAATATGGTTGATGATCAAAGTAGTCATGAAGTAGAAGCAGGAAATAAATCAACAGATATATCAGATGTGAATTAGTAGTTGGTGGTTACATTCCAATAAAATATATAGGGAAGTATTTTGTTTGTGAATAAGTTTACTCGAGTGATTTTTTGTGAAGTTCCTCAAATTGTTTCTTCAATCACAAATTGTTTTCCCACAACTTTCCTAGTTTCTATGGTACCTTGTTAACATGCCGTCTCTCTAAATACTTTCTGAAGCCATATCACCCATTGTTGCGATAAGTGAACAACAATGTCCCCAAATCGTTTTCTCCAACCACAACTTCATTATCAAATTATCCTCCCGACTGAGACTATTGGCCGAGTGGTTACTACACTTGACCGTCATTCAGGAGACCAGGGTTTGATTCCCGCCATGGTCTGACAGAATTTTCTCGTGGTGTCCCTCTGTCGTTCAGGTCAATACTGGGATGTTTCCTTAACAACAGGCCACGACCGACTCCTTCCCACTATCCAAAATCACCTAATAAAATAACCTTCCTTTCATCTCACCATTCCATCATCTCATTCATCATTCTCCGATGCCAATAGATCGCAATCATCATTAGAGTCTCTCGTTAAACCCAATATTTATATATATATATATATATATATATATATATATATATATATATATATATATATATATATATATTTATATATATATATATATATATATATATATATATATATATATATATTTATATATATATATATTTATATATATACGGTATATATATATATATATATATATATATATATATATATATATATATATTGAAACCTCCCCCTTCGTTTTTAGTTGCCATGGTGACCTGACAAAGTGCTGTTTTGTAAACCTGACAGTTATTGCACAAGGGTGATGGACTCGACACGTGAGCAGCGGCAGTGTTTCAAGTGGTGAGAGACTGACAAGTGGTGCGAGTGAGACGAAGTGCTAGTTGACACTGTGGACAGAAGTGAGACAGATGCAACATGAGAGTGTATCACATGAAACATGGACCAACCAATCAGTAAGCCGGACAAGCCGTGGAAGTGCCAGTGCGATGGAATCAGGAGTTTCTGGTCGCGAGTGCAACGCTACATGGTAAGCTGGTCACGTGATAGATTATGATAAGTATGATAGGTATGATAAGCTGATAATGATGGAAAGTGCATTGGAGTCTATATAATGAAATATCATTTTTTTTCTATAATTCTGGAACAGTATGATATTGATGTGTGATAATTGAAGGGATCAGAAGCAAAGTGGACGAACCCAAAAGTCAAAACAAAACACTTCCAATGTGGGTTGGTCCGTTTTGCTCCAAAATATAATGAGGGCCAGAGAGCTTGGTCCACATGTTTAAACCTCTGAAACTAATGTTGAGAAGAAAAAAAAAACAAAAAAAAAATAATACAAATAAATACACAATAAAACAAATAAAACACAATACAAATGAAGTGGTTCAAATAGATCATTTTGATAAAGAAATTGGGTTGGTCCACTTTGCTTCTAATTCTTCAATTATAATAGGCCTACAACATGAATAACTTCAACATGTATATGTAAGAACGGTTCAACTTATGTAGTATAATATTGAAAGATATTATAGCTGAAAAGTATAGTGGTTTGGTTGTATACAGCTAGTTTACCAGTAAAAATTATACCATTTTAGTGGATTTTAATGGTTATGATTTTGTCATTTGAATCTATCAAAGAGTTTTTATTGAACTAGAATGTTGTATGTCATAGCGTCCAGAAGTTATCAGAAAAACTTTATACATCGCTGAATCTTTTACATTTATTTTTCATCCATTGCCTTACTTGGAGAACAATGATTTTTTTTCAAGTTTCGATACCATTTAAAAGACAAACAAACATTTTTTCAGAACCAATTATAGATTTTTTCAAACCTCTTTCTCAAAGAACCTAATAATGTTAGTCAAGAAGGCGGTGAATCTAAGGATCTCTTTGAGGTTCAAGGTCGTTTAGGTGAGGGATGGAGTGAGCGAGAGGGGAGATGGTTATAAATGTGGGTCAAGAGATGAAAGTGACTCCGTGTGTCATTTCTTTTCTTTATTACGTGTCGAACATTCAGTTCTCATCAAAAATAAACAATCCAACCGGATTCACTGATATTCAGTTGCTAAAATATACAATAACACAAATATTACATGCCATCTCCTCGGTTTATTGCTATCGTACCGACGTGGAGCCACTATGTACTGAAAATCAAACATGCACAGCTCTACAAATTACACTGGTTTTTCCTACAATACACTACGTGTCTAACGTTTATTATTATTATTATTTTAATCATATCACTATCTCACTTGACTGATACATAATGTCACATGTATGGAAAGTCAATCGATAATTAAAACACCATCGCAGAGTTGAAACACAAACAATGTTATTATTCGAAGTCTCATAAAAAATAATTTATTCTTTTGCATATTACACAGAATTATCTGTACTCACATTATCGCATGATCAGTTTGAAATAAGAAAAGTGTAAAGGACAGTTTCAATACAAATATGCGTAGCTGAAGTGTTGTTATATAAACTTGAAGACTTTAGTTGATTTAAATTATTTCATATACCAATATATTTGATTTCAATTTCAACAATTTATTTAAAATCATATACTTTATAACATTTTCATGTGAAAACAAAAAAGGAAAAATACGTGTTCACGTAATGTTTCAAATCTTAGTTATACCTTAGTGACGTAGTATATGCGTTGTAAGATGAGCGATAATTTATATAAAATATTATGGAAAGCTATATACAAATCTTGATTATGAATTTATTTACTCACTGCTTTCCTGATTTACGTATTCATTATATCAATCGTTTCAGATCTAATTGTTTTCACGGTTTTATCAATCTTAGTTAGGGTGCTAATTCACTAAATATTAATTAAAGGTACGAAAATAACATGTGAAACCAATGGTGATAACAAGTTAATCCACTAACTATTGCTTAATCCAGTTTCGTAAAACCGGGCCTTAATAACTTCAAGTGATGGGCCTATCAATTCAATATTTGAACAGTTTTCTCCGGTTTATGTGACACTTTATAATAATATTCATTTGTGTGCTTAAATTACGTAGAAATTTGAATGCATTCAAAGAAAATATTATTTTTAATTTTTTCAGCTCCGAGTTATTCTCATTGGTGTATTGAAAATGTCGAAAGTTTGTCCTCGAAGCCGATTGGGCCTCAAGAATATAAAGTATCGAGATAGATAATTGATGAGCGTAGCGAAGTCTCCATCCCACTCTTATAGGGCTTTGTCTGTGTGTTTTTTTTTTTTTTTTTTTTTTTTTTTGTTTGTAAGCACTCCACAGGTCGCAAGGGTTGACTGATCAACATGAAACTTTTTTTGTACACGCAAACTCATCCAACTTAGAACTGTATAGTTTTTGGGATGAATCGGTCGGACCGATTTTGAGAATCATCATCTCAAAGTTTCTAAAAACCCCATAAGATTTGGCTGGGCGGAAAATGTTGAAAAATAAAATCTTTCCAAATGGGATGAAATTTTCTCTAAATGTGTATACATGGATTTTACACATTATTACGATTTTTTAAGCAATTCTGATCAGTCGTTTTGGAGAAAAAAAATAAAATGACTGATAATATTCATAAAATATATCATAAAAATTATGACAGAATTAAGTTGTCGAGATTCACTGCTTTCTAGATTCAAGAGTTGACCAACAATGAAGTATTTTTTATATGCGTCAAGGTGTGTAGAATACCAGAGTCAATGAAGTGGCAAGAGTAGAACTTCTTTAACGACTTTTATAGCTTATTCAGATATCAAGGTGTGTAGAATACCAAAGTCGATAAAGTAGCAAGGGTAAAACTATTTCAAGGACTTTTATACCTTATTGAGATATCTCGCTCATCTTACAACGCATATTTCGCGTTTGACTAGTACATATATACGTGCATGCAATGTTTCATCAAAACACTTTCCTCCGTTTAATCTGTCGATCGCCCCCCCCCCCCCCAGAAAAAAATAGTTTTTTAAGTACAGTAAAGTTAGCTCATCCAGAAATATCTCGACCTCACTGTCTTATCTAAATCAGTATCTGAATCTATTGGTTTTAATCGAGGACTTTATTCCTGCTTTGATCCTCACGCCAATCGTCGATAATCGCCGTCCATAAACCCTAAACCTTTAATAGCTGCAATAAACCTGTACTGGTGACACAATTAATCGTTGATGTGTGCCAATTCACTTCGACCTATCGCTTGTGAAATGACATCGCGTTCGAGGAGGTATTGTGAACAATTTCGATTGGAGAAAGATATTTTACCCTCTATTTGGAATCTTGATTTATTAGATAGGGTTGCACTGGGAGGTTTCGAAATGTCAATACAAAATTAGTGACTCCTCCTCACCTTATATTAATTATATTCTTTCTTCTGCTCAAGATTTTAGTGTTAATTTGTTGTCATATGAAATAATTCTTTCTGAAATTAAAATTAAAATAAAATCTGCGCATATCTTACCATCAACTTGTTCATATAGACTGTACTTGGTGTATGTTTTCTTCTTCTTCTTCTTCTTCTTCTGCTTCTTCTTCTTCTTCTTCTTCTTCTTCTTCTTCTTCTTCTTCTTCTTCTTCTTTTTCTTCTTCTTCTTCTTCTTCTTTTTCTTCTTCTTCTTCTTCTTCTTCTTCTTCTTCTTTCTTCTTCTTCTTCTTCTTCTTCTTCTTCTTCTTCTTCTTCTTCTTCTTCTTCTTCTTTTTCTTCTTCTTCTTCTTCTTCTTCTTCTTCTTCTTCTTCTTCTTCTTCTTCTTCTTCTTCTTCTTCTTCTTCTTCTTCTTTTTCTTCTTGGCTTTGGGTAATAATGCACATTGTATGTTACACTATGCATCTAATGTCAGTAGTTTTCTTCAGGGTACATTTAACAATGTGGCTTGACCGACTACTCCATGTGACGGCAAGTGTACCTTTCATTGTTTCTCATTCACATTACACAGTTTTGACAGATCTGGAATACAAGATAAGTAGAATTGCTCCTATTTTTCTCGTTCACTTCTTCAGCCTGATTCCCGTGCATCTAAGCGAATTGTTGGATCCAGAATTAGTACCTTTTTCCTGTAATTCCTAAACTGACTATTCAGTCTACTCTTCTTTGTAGAACTATATTGTTCTTTTCAAGATTTTCAGTCGATCATTCAGATTAATTCATTTTTATTTTCTGATTACCATAACAAAATAACAAACATTTCGTGCATTTCGTCCAATAAACTGCTTGGCCTGAGCAGCTAGTACGAACTGAAATAAAGAAAGGGAGAATGAAGCTGACAAGCACTGAGAAAGTGCCATAAGAGTCGCATGGAGGGCTCCGATAACACTCATCTAAACATTCTTGGAGCCGGTTGCAGTGATGATTAGTGAATAAGGCAATAACAAGCGAATTAACCTGTTATCACCCTTGGTTTCGCACCTTTATCAATAATCAATCAACTAATTACTGGTTAATTATCATTTGGTAGAGCCGGATCTTAGTGCCTATAAATCACCAATGTGGGAGTAGCTCTAACTAGCAGTTAAAGTTGTTATCACTATTGTTATCCGTGCTTTTTGTTTTTTATCAACTCTCAGTTAAAGACTAACTGTACTAGTTAATACAGGGCCTTACATAATCAATTGACGACTCACATTCTCCACCCCATTGACGTCACAAATCATAACAACCAATCAACAGGGCTGTTAGAACTGAGGTGAAATTCAAATATCCAATCGGGATATCTCCAAATCACCACAAATGATATACATCAAACTGGCCAACTGGTAAAGCCACGCCCATTTCGGATCGTCAATTACTTTTTTAAATAATTAATAATCTTATACTCACGTTTTACATCCAAGTTCATCTTGAATGACTGCTTTTTACAGGCAATAACTCGACGTTATCTTCCCACCCTTTGCGCTATCATCGTTGACGCATTATTTTCATACGTCGCACGATAAGCCCAGGTTTCTGGCGAATTACTTACTGATAATTGTCCCAGGTTACTATCTCACTAGACGTACTTACCTCGCATCAGTAGAGATAATATTCAATAATGTATCAATTGCTTGAAAGTGTTCGGAAGCTTAGGTTCATGTGCATCGGTTGTCGTGTTGTTATGGTGATAATGCCATCTTTTCTTTGACTTTTGGTGATAGTTGGGTGATAATTGGTGATTGACAACTAGTTAGTGATGGTGAGTGATATTTTATATTATTTTATTGTATTTGTGAAGTACTTGTGGATTGAGTTAGAGGGATGAAGCTGGAAGAAATGGAAATGATTGAGATTTCTCGATGAGTTGGTAAAAAATGCGAGTGATTAGTTTGGATGATTGTTATTATGTATTAGTTGATCTGGGAGCTATTATGAATTACTTTGTTATTGTTGGTACATGAGAGGAAGATGCTGGATATGAGTTGTACTTTATGCGAAATATTCTAATGAAAATATAATAGAAATCTATTTTCAATGATTTTCAATCAAATCGAATTTTATGGATGAGCATATAGTTGAGTCTTCCATTACACTTACTGAAAAAAATCGGGAATTGTTTTTATTATTTTTATTTTTGTGATTTTTTGCGCGGCATACAGGTCAGGGAAAGTAACCAATCGTCTTGAAACTTTTTTCTGAATATTTGTGTCTCACCAGAATAGACTGGGATTGTTTTTTTCAGAAAATCCAATCATAAGGCATTTCGGAAAAAAATCGGAAAGTTTGTAAAATACTCTTGAGACTAACTCGGAGGGAAAATACTTGAGAAAAAAAAATTCTTTAAGAGCTCTAAATATTTTTAGTGAATATGAAAACCACTATCACACATTTTATGTGTGACCTAATGAGGTATAACGAAGAAAACGCATCAAAAGTATATGCATTTTATTTTCTATTAGGATCAAAACGTGTTGCATGATCACATTATAAACACTCAACAGGTCGCAGGATATAAATATCAACAGGCAGAAGGTATAGGGTCTTTAAACGTCTGAAGTAATCCAAGGTCTGTAGATTCAGAGTGAGCTGACAGAACATATTATTTCATTCTAGATTTGTATACTTTAAAACTAATCTCATGACGCAATTACTCGGTTTTCCTATAGTCTTATAAAACATCTCAACATTTCAAGTTTATCGGATTAATATTTTTCCAACTTTTTTTCGTCTTGTCATTAGATGAGCGTAGCGAAGACTTCCATTCCACATAACGAAAAAGTCAGGAAATGTAACAAATCGATTTGAAGCTTTTTAGGAACATTATTGTCACACCAGAATAGGATGAGATTGTTTTTCAGGAGAATCAATTCAACGGCTTACTCGGAAAAAATTTAGAAAGTTTGTAAAATCGCTAGGAGAATTTCCGATTTACAATTTTACAATTTACAATTTTCGAATTCATCCGTTCGCAATGAAATTTACACACAATGTTGATATTATTGTAATACATATTTCTACTGGGTTTGAAAAGATTTGAAGTCGTTTATGATACAATCAAATCATAATATTGAAAAAAATGACTTATATTGACATCACTGTTTGTCAATGGCATGGCTCCTGTCACATAACAAATGCCAAACAATCGTTACCATAGCAACAGCGAACTGGTGGACTACCAAATATTCTGATTGGTTAATTCCAACTGGTGGACATTGTTGTCTGTCTATTTCAACAATGAGTGACGTCACTTGACAGAAGCCTATAGGTTGAACGACTATGATTTATAAGAATGAAATGATACGAATGAATGTGTGCATAAGGAAGGCTTGATACATTTCAGAATCAAGGTGTGTTTATAGCTTGCAAGTAAATATTTCACTTATCTTACAACGCATACGTTCTCCTAGTGACTATTGATATTTTCAAAATTCAACCATCGACTAATTGAATGAGAGTAGCGAAGACTTCCATTTCACTTACTGAAAAAATCTGTCGTCTTTTTTATGTTTTTTTTTGTGTGTTTTTTATATATTTTTTTTCCGTAAGCGGCAAACAGGTCAGGCAAAGGAACCGATTGAATTGATTTTTGTTTGCATATTGGTGTCTTAACAGAATGGGTTAAGATTGTTTTACAGAAAAATCGGTCTGAGGTTTTTTTGGAAAAAAATATCGGAAAGTTCGGAAAATCCCCTTAAGAATAACCCGGCCGGTGAGAAAATATAAAGAAAACTAACTTACTCAAAAGCTCTGAAATTCTCTTTGAATATGAAAACCACTATCATACACATTATCAATAATGTTTACAATATTTGGATGAGAAATAACGAAGAGAAAGAGAATGCAATACATTTTACTGAATATTAGGCTCAAAAGATCAAAAGGTTGCTTTCCAGTAACACACTTAAGTTGACTCAAAAGTTAAGTTTTGAATCAATCCATGGTCTAGTAGATGTCGAGTGGGTGGACAGTATTTTTTTCAATTTTCATATTTGATCATCTCACAGAGCGCTTAAATACTGCGTTTTCCTTCCTACAGGTTTGGAAAATTGTAGTTCAATACGTAAATTCATGATTACATTCATATATTGATAGAGTGATGATTTTCTGATCGAATATAATAATTGTTGATGCACTTAATCTCGGAGGCAGTGACCATTGTTGCAGTATAGCAGACTCGTTTTTGAAAATGTTTCCTTTTTTCACTTTACTATTTTCTTTTTCTCGTGACTTTTTACATCAATTTCTTCTTCATTTGGGCAAAATGATTATTTGTTTGGAATGCATTTTGAATGTTTTACATTCAAGATTGCTTCTCAATTTCAATTTCGAATATGGATGGCTTTTAGTGCTTCGGTTAATTCTTTATATATTCATAAAGAATATGTAGAAAGAATATATATATTATATAAGATTGAATGAATAATTTGTTTACGCGCTTTATTCTTAGCCTTGATGAGAGAACAATAATTCTG
>OZ023336.1:29523561-29566061 GCA_964007535.1 Brachyptera risi
ACATTTTACTCACAACCTGTATCTGAATAACGAGAATCTCAGTATATTGATTTATGTTTTTTAAATTTATTTCATTTCTTCAATAAATACACATAAATTACAAATTCGACATTCACTTGGCAATCTCCACAAAGCCCCATAAGGGCTCAACTGTGGCGTTATAACTGATATAATTAAATAAAAACTGTCTTTCTTCGTACAAATGAAATAAAAAAGTCATTACTTGACGTATTTGAAATATAAAATAAAATGCAATAATATATAAATAGATCATATGGCTATAATATGTAGGTGTTGAATGAGTGATAAAATGGAAATAATAATAATAATAATATATTTATTCAATTGAACTCAGTGTCATACATAAATATAGTATAAATTTAAAATTGTGTTATAGAACTTCTCATATAAAGTAAAAAAAAATAGAATAATAATAATAATAATAATATATTTATTCAATTGAACAGTGTCATACACAAATATGGTATAAATTTACAATTGTGTTATAGAACTTGTCATATATAGTAAAAAAATAATAAAATAATAATAATAAATTAATAATACAATATTGCACAAAAAGAAACAATCTCGTTAATAATAAATGATACATTAATAACTGTACTACATTTCTAGAGTAATATATCTAAAGATTGGCTGATAAATAATGAAGGGTGACATTTACCTCTATCGATAGCAGGACATGGAAATTGGTATCGACTTGGCGTGATCGCAATATCTAGTTTAATAATTCAGATCTAGTTCATTTCGTCACGTAAATCGTACAAGGGGTGTACGGGGGTGGGGAGAGGGTAGTAATTATTACGGTATATATAAATGTCACAACATGAAAAAGTCTTTGTTGTGACGACAAATATAATAGAGTTGCAGTCGGTTTGCGATCGGTCATTCACGTAGAGCACCAATCTATCGCTCTACAATGTAAACACAAAGCCACATGGTTCGTTTTTTTGTGTTAGTTGTAAAAGAAGTGATCAATGCAAAGTGAGAGTTGATAATGGAAAATAAATTTAATTCTGAAAGCTTGTTCATAAAAGAAATATTAATTTTATACCGGTTGACTCGATGTATAGTGTAGCTGTTGTTAGTAATGCAAAATCGTTTTTTTGATAAATTTGCTATCAATGAAATTTTCATTCTAATACAAGAGAACAAAACATTTCGCAGATATTTTGTCGTTATTCAAAGCTAAGCTTCATGTACTTGTATCTACAAGAAAGAAAGTTGTGTACCAACCAAATTATCGTAAAAATTTTGGTGATTGATAAGAAATCCACGGTAGTTTTGAGCATTTAAACATTTCGAAATACGTAATTGTGTTTGTAATAATTGTAAATCTCGTTCTAAAATACAATTTCAATCTCAAAATACCAGTTATACATAAATAAAAGGGTGATTTATGTTTGTGTTATGTTTGTAAACAACTCACTCCTCTCATAGATTCAAGTATACATATTTTCACTTGCTCGATACATTGTAATATTAATTTTTGTTTTTGAATATCGGCTCACTTGAAATCGTCAAGGTTACGCGGATGATTATCTCGCGTGTGTTGGTAGTGTCGCTCTGAACAAGTTGGTAAACATGACAGTGATATCGACAGTTGACATAAGATTGAAGACAGCAACTTGAACTTGTAATCGAAGAGTCGAGTGAGTGTCAATAGACAAGGAAATGTGCCGCACAATCGAAACAAGGGAGAACTGTCATGGCGAGCATCGATCGCGTTCATTGTCCATATTCAACCCTTGAAACTGTGTTTTCTGATAGATCTTGAATGATGCAATGGCACACCGAGAACCGGGTTTACCAACTGATGAATAAATAGTAATTGGTTAGTTATTAATTAAGAGACAAAAATAGTATACATAACCAAGGGTGATAACAAGATAATTCGCTAATTTTTGCTCAATTCACTAATCATCAGTTGGTACAACCATCTCTAAGAATTGATAACTTATTATTCAAATGCTTAGAATTCACCTGAATGCATTTTTTGGTCAAAGCTCTGTCATTTAGGTAAAAGTGTACCAGAACAAATTAAATAGCAGGTCACTATAAAGCTACGCCTCATTCATAAGCCGTGGTCAGAAGTATCTGAAAAAAAATGGAGGCGCGATTCTCAAAATAATATTTTATAAAAATTTGATGTAGATGTGTGATGCGTTTGAAAAGTGACTGGAAAAACTCTACCGAGATATGTGAGCTATAATACAAGAGATATGTGCTTATACAAATCGAACTGGGAAAACTTGATGTAGATGTGTGAGCTATACGAGAGATGTGTGCGATATGTGCTTATACAACTTGAACTGGGAAATGTGTTTACAAATGACAACATAAATGCTGCGCGCGCGGCCCTATTCCCTGCACGGATCTCCACGCCCCATCTCGTGGAGTAGGGTAAGACATTCTATTATTTATATTGTGTTTAACGACGCTCTGGACCCTCATTATCGAGATTTATGAAATGTGGAATTGATGGAATTCCCGTGAGATTCCAATAATTCAACTGAAAATGAGTGATGAAGCTATCTTATCTCATTTCACAAACTACAACTCACATCTTATGTTTCTCGAGAATAAGGGTCCTGTACTGATGACCAAGATCTATTGGCGTCGGTGAATAATTAAGGAGGTGATGAGGATTGGGAAGATGAGTTGAAAATATATGTTATTAGGGGTTTTTGGATAGTGGGAAGGAGTCGGTCGTGACCTGTTGTTGAGGAACCATCCCAGTATTGACCTGAATGATGGCTGGGATTTCCTGAATGACGGTTCAGCGTGCTAGCGACTGGTCCACCCACCTCTTTGAGATATTATATGTGATTAGAAGATTTTATTACAGTTGTCAAAACCAAAATAGTCCTTGTTATATATATGTATCTTTATTCAAGACTCTGTCTTACATTATAAGATTGCAAAAACACAGAATACAAATCAATTAATTAAAATATAAAAAAAATCATCGATAACAACATTTTAGAGAATAACAAAATAAATTTAATTTGACTAGGTTTGAATAATAACATTACACCCTTTATATACTGCCCCACTCAGCAAGAAAGCACTAACTACAGAAAACCATGTATTCCTAGATATTCGAAGAAACGTAAAAAGTGAAATGCTGCTCCGGTATGGTATGGATGGTATGATCTAGTATGGTATGGTGGTCCTCTCTTTTGTATGGATTACTTTCAAAGGTATTATTTATAATGCCATAATCATACAGTATTTTATTATTTTACTAATAAAATGCACAATTTTAATTTCAGTTTTTTATAGCCGTTACGGTTTTTATCAAAGTAGTGAAGTAAACTTCCTAAGAAGTTAGGAGTGCATGCGAAAAAAAAAATACAAAATAAAAACCATGATGAGAAAAAGTATGAAGTCAATAGCTGTAGCCGTTTGACCTGTGGAGAACCGACAAAAAACATAAAAAAAAACCTAAAAACGAACATCAATTTTTTTCAGTCATGTCAAATTGAATCCTAGCTAAAGCTCTTCTAATAAAATGCACAATTATAATCAATCTTCGTTTTTTTATAGTGATTACGGTTTTTATCAAAGTAGTGAAGTATCATAGTTAGATGTTAGGAAAAAATGTGCAAATATCAAGCAAGAGTGCCTTATATGTAAAATGGAGATAAGGCTTTTTTCCTTGGTATAAATGTTAGTTGGGGGATCTTTTATCTCGGAAAAAAAACAAGTAAGTTTATTCATGTAAATAGGGCAAATGTACGATTTCATTTATTTCTAATCCAGATAGGGGTTTCTTGCTTGGTGAACGTTATCTTGTGAAGATAAATGCCCCTAACTAAAAAAAGTGAAAAATGTAGTTAGGGCCATTTTGCTGTAGGTATGGCAGTATAGCCTGTGCAGAAAACAATGATTGTACACGTGTGTATATACACGAAGGCAATAAGTTGTCTGTCAACTGAGTCATCATAAAACCCACGTAATTACATTATGCAACACAAGCTCTTTCAAGATTCAATGCATCTGATTTATAAACGCAGTTGCATTTCTTTTCGTAAAACCTCGCCATTAAAAAAGCCCAATACTACCAACGATATACTAAACAAATATAACTTATTCATTTATTCATTCTTCTATCGTTGTCGTCCTTGGTTGCCATGGATACGAGTGTTTGTTTGGTGGTAGACAATCCTGTAGGCTTCTGTCAAGTGACGTCACTCATTGTTGCAAGAGACAGACAACAATGTCCACCAGTTGGAATTGACCAATCAGAACGTTTGGTAGCCCACCAGTTCGCTGTATTGCTATGGTAACGATTGTTTGTAATTTTGTTACTTGACAGAATCCTATAGTCTATTGTGGATAAGAGAATATTACCAAGTTTTGACATTTTGTACGTCAAATCTTGACTTGAACTACAATATACAGAATACGGAACTGACCATGATATTATGATAGTAAATGGAAAACCTTTATAGATTCACGAAGAACTTTCATACAATATTGTCTACTGAATAGTGGATTAGTAGTCATATGCCTAACTGTACCACCAATTCAGGCCTCTCACTTCTTTTTTCCATTGTAAAATGATTTATTTCACATCTGCTGTTGATGGAAAGAAGTTAACATTGCCCAAGAGACTTGGTTCAAAGTGAAAGATATCAACATTCGTGTGTTCAGTTTACTCATAATACCAATGCTGATTATATCCGGATATATCACAAAAATGGCTTTCACATTTAATGTGCTCCGGAATTTTGGAAACTTGGAAATTTTGGAATCTGCGGTGAAACAGTTTGGTTACAGTTCAGGGCCGGATTCACAAAGAGTCCTATCTTTAGGACGTCCTGAGTTGGGACCAATATTGGTCTTAACTCTGAAATAGTCCCAACTTGAGACCAATATTGGTTCTAACTCAGTAAAATGGTCTTAACTTGAGACGTCCTAAAGTTAGGACTCTTTGTGAATCCGACCCTGGTGTCAAAGCTCAAATTGTTTTATCCAAAAATAATAAAAATGGAGTGGTAAGATCGCCCTTGTAGTTCCCGTCCAAACGATCCTACTTCAATCCATAGCCTCAATTATGGAACAATGATTTTGTAAAAATATTCGATGTTAATAGAAAAAACATATAATCAACATGTTCTGTTTTACTCTTAAATCGTGTGATAATGATAGCAATAATGATAATACAAAACGTATTTACTAAATACAATATCAAAATTATGAGATTGATAACCTATGTCATAGTCGTAAATAACGACGCCGTGTCTACTTCTTGTTGACACAACGACGCCGTATCTACTTGTCTTGTCGATACAACGACGCCGCGTCTACTTCTTGTCGGCACAACGACGCCGCGTCTACTTCTTGTCGGCACAACGACGCCGCGTCTACTTCTTGTTGGCACACCGACGCCGTTGTCTACTTCTTGGCGGCCGGCCTCGGCGTCTTCTTGCCGGCGTCGGGGTTGATCGTCATGGCCAGCGTGAGCAGCGCCTTGAGCTCGGCGGCGTACTGGCTCTTGCTACCTGTTGCCGGGGACGACGACACGGCACGGCCGGCGTACGTCATCACGTCCTTCTCGCACTCCTGCAGGGCCGTGCTGAACCTGCAACCACACTTGACCTTCATCACGTGATGCACAACCTTTCATCACTCTAGGGACAGCTTATCCATTTTCCAGTTGTCCACAAGCTTCAATTTTCCGGAAAATTGTGAACCATTTTCTCTTCATTCTAGGGACAGTTTATACAATTCACGAGGTTCAATTAACCGGAAAATTGTGTATCATTCTCTCCCAAAGCTGGACGATTAAAGGAAAATTAAAATGATAAAAACAAACATGTACCATATATTTTGGTCATTGATCGGAATTCAATGGAACATTTTGGTATTTCAGGCATCAGTTCATAGGTGATGGTTGTATTTGTATTGGCTGCGAGTTTGACCTCGACGAGTCTGAGTCCTTGTCGACGAACTGAACGCCAGACCAGACACACTCGAGTCACGTGTCGAATAGCAACGCCGTCTCGAGCTCAGAACTGCGGTCGAGACTCACTTCTGAGTGAATGAATATCATGCGTTTTAAGGCGCATCGACAGCGAGGTCATCTAGCTCACGACCCATGACCCTCGCCTGACCTATGACCTGCACTGACCTGGGTCTTCCTTCTCCCATGTGACCTGTAGTGATCTGATACTTCCTCTTCCCATGTGACCTGTACTGACCTGTGAGTAGGTTATCTAACGCAAGAGCCAATGTTCCACGATCGACCTGTGATCCGTACTGACCTGAGTTCCTCCTCCCATATGACCAGTAGTGACCTGGGTCTGACCTGGGAGTAGATCATCTAGCGCACGAGCCAATGATCGTCGCTTGACCTGTGACCTGTACTGACCTGGGGATGATGTAGTACCAGGCGCCCATGTTCTTGTGCTCTTCTTGCGCCCAGCACAGCTCGGCCTGCTTGTATTTCTCCACCTCGGTCTTCAACAGGTCAAACGGAAAGGGAGAGATTTGTTCTATGCGCGTGATGGCGATCGCCTCCTCCAGCTTGGCTGCTTTACGCGCGTTTCTGGAAACAAACACGTGACCATCTTTCACAAACAAACACTCGGTACGAGCCATAACAAATATGACATGATAAACATCACACAATTGGTAAAATATATGATGGATGAGATGAAAATAATAATATGGTAATTACAATAATGCCAATTTGAAAAGTGTAGTAAGAAAATATAGGTATAAGCCCGTAGTGACAGTCCTTTTTTTTTAATAATATCGAAACTTGATACAAAATCATTGTTCCCCAATTAAGGCTATGGATAAAAAGTAGGATCGTTTGGATAGGGCACCACAAGGGCGATCTTACCACCCCATTTTAATGATTTAAAATCAATGAACTTCAACACCAGGACTGCGATGTCAGTGACTATAACTTTCCGTCGCAGATAAGCGTCTTTCAGTTTCCGAAAGTCCTAAACATAAACAGTCCTAAACATAAACTAAAGCATAACTAATATTGCACAGTTTTAAATACAAAAGATGATGGGATTGATTGATTATTGTTTTCTTAACGACCCCACCAACAGCTAGATTATACGGTAGTACGAATGAGCGTGTAATTTTTTTTCAATAACACCGAAACTTGATACAAAATCATTGTTCCCCAATTAAGGCAATGGATGGAAAATAGGATCATGTATTTATGTAATAGGAGCATGTAATTATGAAACCATAGACTTATAACAGAATAAATTCATGATGAAACTATGATGTGATGAAAAGTGAAAGGACGTTCACAAAAACCCATGCCTCATGCGGGAATCGAACCCACGCCCAACGGTGACTTCAGTTTCTGAAGCGGTGCCTCAGCTGACTGAGCTAGCTGCTTCTTCATGGATTTTATGCTCATAATAGATGCGGTTATTTTATTTTAAACTTTAAATACTTTCTATGAACTTCGTGTTATAAACTTCGTATTGAAAATCATTTCTGTCAAAGAGTCCTACAGCTATACAATTATAGCGTTGAAACTTGTGTTTATTCTGTTTGGTAGATAAGGTTCTTCTTTTGAGAACACAAGTGTAGGAACCTTAAACTCCTCTACTCCTCTACTCCTCTACTCCTCTACTCCCCCACTAACCCACTCACAATGTTCAAATAATCAATCCACAACGTTTCATTCGCGTGCATCTAGAGCGTTTTCTCACAACAACTTTCTTATCTAGTAGATTAAAACATCTACACATTTATTACCTTGTTGCAATGAAAATTGTTCCGCACATTTTCGCAACCTTTATTTATAATACCTTTAATCCGAGCATACAAAGCCATCTGCTAATCCAGTGCGGGCATACCGACCCACCTCTCTCTCTATCTCTCTCTCTCTCTCTCTCTCTCTCTCTCTCTCTCTCTCTCTCTCTCTGTCTCTCTCTCTCTCTCTCTCTCTCTCTCTCTCTCTCTCTCTCTCTCTCTGTCTCTCTCTCTGTCTCTCTCTCTCTCTCTCTCTCTCTCTCTCTCTCTCTCTCTCTCTCTCTCTCTCTCTCTCTCTCTCTCTCTCTCTCTCTCTCCCTCTCTCTCTCTCTCTCTCTCTCTCTCTCTCTCTCTCTCTCTCTCTCTCTCTCTCTCAAGGTGATATTTACCTTGGGCCGATCAAGTTGTGGCGATAAGCACGCCGATATGACGTTTAGCGGAGACAGTCAATAGATGGGACTTATCAGACAGCATTGAAACACTATCGACATTTCTAACCTTGGCCGGACGAGATCTTGCGCGAATTTCCGTAAAACTGATAGACATGTCAGGATGTAGCGATACCAACCTATTTTATCATAATATAAAGAAGGTGACCCGACTCACATACTAATAACATGTTGGAAGGCATTTGTAGTTTCTTGCGGTCAGTTCAGAGCCAAAGGCCCGATTGCCTGTCACGATTTAGCGGATTCCCTTATGAACTAGATGTAGATAAGAGTGGCTACGGTACCGGTGGCATTGTTGAACTTACAAAATCTATTATTTTCGTAAAAAAACAAATGCATCTACCAACATTATAATTCTACTGAGCCGTGTATAGCATTGTTGAGTATTGAAGTTCTATATAGTTCGATATAAAAGCGATAGTTGCGCTACAGGCAATCGGGACCCCGGACTCGGAAACTGACCCCGGAAATACTTCACTTTCAAGACCCGAGTTGGGTCACCTTCTTTATATTATGGTGAAATAGGTTGGTATCACTACATCGTGCACATGTCCCATCGCTCTACTCTTCTATTGAATTAAAACCTTCCATTTTCCATCCCACATGAAAACTAAGAATATTTTCAACCGGCGGGAAAATATCTTGTTAAGATTCCATGAGAATCTATTCAGCGAAATATCAGTCTTTTTGTGATAACTTTTGAAGAATATGAGATATCAAAATTCTAATGCGCGATAAACACAGATAATTATGATAGCTTCAAGATGATAAAAGTTATAAGTATTCAAGTCATGCCGTATAACTGTCAAGCGTATATACAGCTAAAAAATGTGTTCTTTTCAGCTGTATACGCTTGACAGTTATGCAAAATATTTTGATTGAATAGTTATAACTTATATCATCTTGAAGCTATTATAATTATCTGTGTTTCTTGCGTATTAGAATGTTTATATCTCATATTCGTCAAAAGTTATCACCAAAAATCTGATATTTCGCTGAATCAACTCCCATGCACTTAAGTATATGGATGGTTTCAGAATAATTCATAATAGTGTGTATCTATAATATATATGATTTCTCAACTATAAGGATTATGATTTAATGGTACACTTTTCACTTGGTTAATAGCTAGGTTATATGGCTGGCCGAACAAAGAGATAACTTTGTTGAAACCGAAATTGTTATTTTCATTGTGGCGCTCTGAACCGTCGCTCGGGGGTAGGATGTTGGATGGAAAATGAAAGGTTTCAATTCAATAAAATAGTAGAGTGATGGGCTCTAGTTTAAAAAACATCACACAAAAAACTCTGTCTTATCTTATTCTGAGAATTGATTGAACGTCATAATTTTTTCACCGTCCTCGCTTAATGAACAAACAATTCACCACATCCTCCCACTACATCAATACTGTTAGCTGACATCATGGGCTTTGTTCAAGTGACGTCACGCATTGTCTCATTCATTTTATCTCATTTTAATGCAGTTTATTTACCAGTGTAGATATAGTGAACAGGCCTATTCTGTCTGTTGTAATGATGAGAAGGAGGCGGTCGTGGCATCACATTAAGAAGCATCCCATTATTCTCTCGATTTTTTTGGAGAGATTTCAATTTTCAATTTTCTTGCTCAGCCTAATCTCATGGATTTTTTAGAAACTTCGAGATTACATTTTTCAGAAATGATTCAACCGATATAATTCAAAAGCTATACAGTTGTAAGTTGGATAAGTTTACGTGTACAGAAAAAGTTTCATGTCGATCATTCAAACCGTGCGACCTGTGCAGTGCTTAGAAAAAAAACACCCAGAGCTTTATAAGAGTGGGGTGGAGTCTTTGCTATCGCTCATCTAAAAAGCTACCAACAATGACAATATATTATAATAACAAATTCACGGTCTCTTGGGCGGAATCATTCATCACATTTCCTAGTCTACCATGTAAATACATGGAAATACACAGAGACCAGACACGGTGCCATGGCAGGTAGCTCTCCTAGTGTACCAAAGTCCTAGCCTGTTGGAGCTAGCCAGCACAGGCAAGCGTGTTGGAGGGTAGCTCACGTGAGGTCGTAGTAGACTTTGCCGCTGCAGAAGATGAGCTTCTTGACGTTAGCGGGGTTCTTGCTCGCCGGGCCGCTCTCGAAGATCATCCGCTGGAACTCCGTGCCTGCGGGATAGCAACAGGAACATGAGGGAGTCTGATTCCTTCACATAGCTATTTCATTCACAACTTGGGAATACAAATTACCTAGTACAACGGCCTAGTATCGATACGATGACAAATTTCCGGTGGTTGCAAGAATCTGCTGCTCCAAAAGTTAATATCATAGACTCCAATCTTTAGTCCATGTGGTGAAATGAAATATTTGTGGGTTTTAGTTTTAATTAATTTGTCATTTGAGCTGCTTAATTGCGTTACGTATCCTTAAAGTATATACCAGGGCTGCCATTCGATATTTAAACATCGATATCGAAACATATATATCTAATATTGATCGAAATATATCGGAATATTCAATTTTCAATTTATATCGAATCGAATCGAGAAAAATGCGTGTTAACCAACGCACCACTATATGAATTGAAGTTTCCGTTGGGCGTGGTTTCGAGTCCCGCATAAGGAGTGAGTTTTTGTTAAACTTCCTTTCACCTATCATCACTTCGTGGTTTCACCATCCCCTGCTCGTTCGTATCCCCGTTCAACTTGGCCGTCGATGGGGTCGTTGAGCAACTGAGAACGTTTTCATCCCTCACCCTCCATCATGTCGCTGAACGAGGACCTGCACTCCGGGTGGCGCAGCAGCGACTTGGGGCTCATCATGATCAGCGGCTTGCGGAACGGCAGCGCGATCTGTCGGCGGAGGATGTGGAAGTAGTTGGCCGGGGTCGTGCAGTTGGCCACGATCCAGTTCGTGTCCTTCAGTTGGTTGACGACGAAGTCGGGGGCGCTAGTGTCGGGCAGGGTGTCCGGGTCGTCGTCGCTCATCAGAAGGAAGCGCTCGAGACGGGCGGACGAGTGTTCGGGACCCATGCCTGGATGAGTGGAAACAGCTGATCATTATATCTGTCACTGAGACGAGTGGTCGAGTGGCTAGCACTCGAGACGGGCGGACGAGTGTTAGGGACCCATGCCTGGATGAGTGGAAACAGGATCATTATATCTGTCACTGAGACGAGTGGTCGAGTGGCTAGCATACAGGAGCGTTATTTGGGAGATGGGGGTTTGATTCCCGCCATGTTAGACTATCTTGACAGGCATTTTACGTGGTTTCCCTCTGTCGTTCAGGTCAATACTGGGATGGTTCCTCAATAACAGGTCACGACCGACTCCTTCCCACTATCAAAAAACACGTGATAAAATAATTTTCGGATCTTTCGGATAATCTCATATATTATTCACCAACGCCAATAGATCTTACAATAAATAAGAATTAATACATCTATTTCGTTTTGGTGGAAGTACCATGCAAGTTGGCGTTTCGCAACGAGCTTTCAAATAATCTTGCTTTGACTTATCAATATTGGTGGTGGTGCCAGGTTTTACCTGCATTCGAAAGCCCTGCAGCCAATGCTATTTAGCTCGATTGATTTATATTATTGTGTGTTACAGTGAATGTATTCACTTGTATGATGGTAGTTTCAACATTTATACGTTTACCATATACTGAGAGATTTACACACTGTCAGAGTGAGTAAAGTGAGAGATAATTCACGTTATATATCTCGGTGTTTCGCATTTAAACCTGTGGATAAGCGGGCCGACTTTTTGAACAGTACTAAAACTCCCAGAATGCAATACCAGCGATCTCGGCCGCTTGGAGGCGGGACACGCCTGCGCATTGAATCATAAAAAGGGTCTATTCATGGCGTAGCAACAATAGCATAGTAAATAAAATGGCAGAAAGCATAACACTCATAGAGAGCAATAGCTCGGAATAAACAAAATTTCGAGTAAAGCTGGCCTTCCATGGACGCGGTATTCGCTAAGCGAATTCGCCAAGCGTTTTTTTAACCGCCATGATGATAAAACGACCAATCAATGAAGAGAGTTACGCGATTTCTGATTGTTGAGTTCGCCTCATCTTCACCGCCTTGCGAAAGCGAAACGCAAATCGCGTTCATGGCAGGCCAGCTTGAGAATCGTAGCCCGAGTGAACAAAGAGTTGTGTGAGTTGACACGCACCCTCCATGCCGTGCGGATTGAGCATGACCAGGCCCGTCTGCCGGATCCACTTGCTCTCGCCGCCGGCCAGGAACTGGTCGATCATCACCTGGCCGCCGTTGTTGAAGTCGCCGAACTGCGCCTCCCAGAGGATGAGCGCGTGCGGGCTGGTCATCGAGAAGCCGATCTCGAAGCCGAGGACGCCGAACTCGCTGATCGAGCTGTTGCACACGTTGTAGACGGCCTGGTCGGGGTACAGGTGCTTGAGCGGGATGTACATCTCCATGTCGCGGCTCTGGTGGTGGAGCACGTGATGCCGGTGCGAGAACGTGCCTGTGATTGGTGGGATGTGTTAGGCGGACATGCTATTGGTCGACACGCGGCTCTGGTGGTGCAGCACGTGGTGCCGGTGCGAGAACGTGCCTGTGATTGGTGGGATATTGTGTTAGGTAGGCGGACACGCTATTGGTCGACACGTGGACCGTGGCTGGATGTTGTGAATTAGATATAGGACGTTATTGTTTAATTCTCGAGCATTTTTATTATTTTGAGTAACGTTATTTTGTGGATGCTTCAAAAATTCAATTTTTTCACTCCAAAAGTAAGCTATGGTAAGTTCCGTGGAAAGGAACAATTCTGAAATTTGTGTTACAAAAAAGAAAATTTCGATGATCTTTACTTTACATCAATTCTTCTTTATCTGCTTCCCTTCCAATCTCATCAAGGAAACAAAGTGAAGCACAAATAGAAGATATAGTAAACAGCACTGTGGTCCGGTTCTATCAAGCTTTTATTCTTTAGGTTATCTCAAATCTGAGTTCAAGATTGTAGATCAGCTTGTATTTCCCTCACTAATCCCAGATCCAACGTTAATCCTCGAACTAAAACGTCGATGAAACCGGCACTAACCTCTTTCAACGTCCTGACCCGACAGCCGCACGTGTATCTTCTCCTTCAGCAGACTCCCGAACGCCATCGCCTCTCCCAGCGCCCAGTCCACCGTCTTCGCCTGCACCATCTCCATCCTCTGGCGCAGCACGCGCTCCAGCCCCTTGTGGCACTCGAAGTTCAGCTCCTTCGGCGGCGGACTCGCGAACTTGACGCCGATGTGCTCGAGCACCGCCTCGGGCACTCCCGTGGGCTTCACGGTGAGCGTCTGGGCGCCGGCGCCCGGCTTCGGGAAGAAGTTCTTCCAGGGCGAGTCGAGCCAGTCGCGCCATTTCACGACGGTCTCCTTCTGCGCTTTGGCAAAGTCGTCCTCGCATATCTTGTCGTAGTCTTTTTTCTCCTGGACGACGTTGTCATTGGATAATCAAGTATATTAGGCTCGAATACACTAGAGGAATGTTGATCACATACAAGATACTCATAGAACTTTGAACTTGACATGCTGTCACTTGCAACAGAAAACCAGATAAAGATCAAAGACCCCACTAACAGCTGGAAAGTTGTTTGTAGATCGAGTGAGCGGATTATATATAATGGTGATTAACAAAAACCCATACCTTGTGCGGGACTCGAACCCAGGCAACGTCTTATAACGTCAGTTTCCAAATTATTACTTGAACTGATTGACTCACTAGAAGGGGGGGGGGGGGGGGGGGGGGGGAAGTCGATATTCATATGCAGGTATTTACGAAATTCAACATCCGATTTCATAAAAAAAGATTCACATATCCAAAATCCAAAGACTGTGAGAATTCCAACAACATTTTGAATAGTATTTTCATAGACGAGAAATTCTGTTTATAATATAATAAGGGCCAGTTTTTAAGTAGAACGTTATAGGGTTGAATGGGCTAATCAATTGGTTAGTCAATAAAATAGCACAGGTAACCAAGGAGATGACAAGTTAACAGTTCATCAACATTTGAACGAACCACTGAAGAAATCGGACCTAGTACGAGCTGAGAGTCATCATCTGCTGAAACCACAAGCGCACCTCGTCGATATGACAGGAGATCGTCGACGGTCGTCCTCGTCCTCTACCATTCATCTCTAACCACCATCAGTTTCGATCCTCCAAAACTTTTCAATCTCCAAGCCGAGTACGAACCACTCAGCTTACCTTCGTTTTTCATTAATTTATTTATATTGGGTTCAATTATCAACTTTAGTGATGACTACGATCTATTTACGTCGCTGAATGATATATGAGATGATGGGATGGTGAGGGGAATGGTTATTCTCTTCGTTTTTTTCATAGTGGAGAATTGAATCGTGTTTTTTTACGGTGCTTCAACGACGAGGTTATTCGTGCAATTATAGTGGGGAGAAATCGGTTTTGACATGTTGTTAAGCAACCATCCCAGTATTGACATGTGGAGGAAAACCACGTAAAACCTCCGTCAGGATTGTCACCCACGGCTGAAATCAAACCCCAGTCTCCTGAATGACAGTGCAGTGCATCAGCCACTCGACCGTTCATCTCGATCTCACCTTCGTCACCTCCTCCAGCGTGACGACGCCCTCCTTCAGCAGCTGCTCGGTGTATTTCTGCAGCGTGTTCGGCATCGACCGTATCTTCTTGTACATCATCGGCTGCGTGAAGCTGGGCTCGTCGATCTCGTTGTGTCCGTTGCGCCGGTAGCAGACGATGTCGATCACCACGTCCTTCTTGAACTTGTTGCGGTACTCGACGGCCACCTTGACGCAGTACATCACCGCCTCCGGGTCGTCGCCGTTCACGTGGAAGATCGGCGCCTGCGTGACGCGGCCGACGTCCGTGCAGTACGCGGACGAGCGGGAGTACCTGAGCGGCAGCCGAATGGAGTTATCGATGAGTTAGGTTAGGTTAGAGAGGCTGCTGGACCCTTACCTAATAAATCTCGTGCTAGTGCTAGCTAGCTCCAAGAAACTAGGACACCCATTGGTTAATGTTCACTATAAAAGCTACCAACAATGACAAAATATGATGAAAACCAATTCACGGCCTCTTGAACTGAATAAGTCATCACATTTCGTAGCTCACCTCAAGAGCAGCTCTAAGATGTTGTGCTAACAACAATGGAAGTACACGGAGACCAGACATGTTGCCATGACAGGTAGCTCCCCTGGGAGATATTTACCAATCAAAGTCTTGGCCTCTTGGAGCTAGCTAGCACTAGTACGAAATTCATTAGGTAAGGGTCCAGTAGAAAGAGAGTGGCTAACCCTCGCTCAGGACGCCATTTTTTGTCCAATCTTCTGTCCAAAAGTGTCTTTTATTTTTTGGAGTAAAGAGACCGTGAGTATTATCTCGTATTGTCACGATATTTATCTCTCCTGGAGGACGTTATTCAATCAAAGTCCTCAGTCTCTTGATGCTAGCTAGACCTGAGACGTTATTACAAGTAGTAAGGGTCCCGGACGGCGATACCTGGGATCTGTGGTGAATCCTATCTGGTTGTTGACGACGATGTGTATGGAGCCGTGCGTGGTGTAGTCGGGCAAGTCCGACAGGTGGAACGACTCGTAGACGATGCCCTGGCCGCAGAAAGCCGCGTCGCCGTGGATCAGTATGGCCATCACCTGGTGAAAAAACTCTTATTGGAGTAATTTGAAAGAAAAAAAAATCGAAATATCTTTCTTACAGTTAATTGGTTCAACCAATTGCGTCTCAAAACTGGACATTATCGAGTTAGATGGTGACATGTGCAAGCCACGTTTTATCAACGTTAGTATTTTCGTTTGACCTGTGGAATGCGTACAAAAACGCAAAACAAAAGATTTTTTTTCGAGTACGGTAAAATTGAGTCTTTGCTTCGCGCATCCAATCAATTAATTAATTAATGATTGTAAATTAAATAACTTAACGAGTCGATAAGATTGATCTCGACATTGAAGAATTTTTCTTACTGAGGATATTTCAACCTATAAGTGCATAGGGTATATAAGGAGGCGCTGAGGAGCGTATACCGAAGTCAAGTCGACTCGGTCGTGTGACATGGGCTTCGGGGTTCTTTTCAATGGAATGTGGTTATGGTTCCGGTAAGAACCGATACCCAAACCCATGTCACACAACCGAGACGACTTTATTCCGATATACGCTCTTCAGGCGCCCCTAGATTGAGAAATATTCCCCCACCTTGTCGCCGGTCACGTCGTTGATGTACAGCTGCTGAGCCCGGGTCTTGCCGAGCACGACGGGGTCGACGGCCTCCAGGTGCGAGGGGTTGGCGACGATCGAGATCTTCACGGGCTTGTTGTTGACGCGGTTGATGCGCTCCACGTACGAGCCGAGGTGGTACTTGACGTCGCCCGAACCCTCCTCCTCGGCCTCGAGCGTCGCGAACTAGACAAGAACAACCCTCATGAGCTAGATTTCCATTCGCTAAGCTGTTTTTCAAGCCGCCATGATGATAAAACGACCAATCAGTGACAAGAGCGATGCGATTTCTGATTGTTGAGCTCGCCTCAACTCCACCGCCTTGCGAAAGCGAAACACAAATCGCGTTAATGAAACGCCAGCTTTATATTCACAGCGAGGTCGAGCTCGATCTAGTGAGATCGTTGAAAGAGAAAAGCTATATTTCAATTTGTCGTGATTTTTATACTGTTTTTTTCTAAGCGATGCCACACATTGTTGTATTCTCCAATCACAATTTCAGTAATACTTTGGCAACTTTTCTTGTTGCTATGGTAACCAGCTATCAAACATGCAAGCTATTTATTTTTTTATTATCATTTCTTCATTTTAGAATCAAAATTTCTAGTTGAAACGTTTTGAATGAGACTACTTGTCATTTTGTTTGAACGAACAATATTAAATTACAGCTCGTTATTTTGTATAACGTTTCAAAAATAAAATGCTACTGTGCGGTCGGTCGATGATTGTCCCCGAAACAACATCTACTTTCATTGCTCGAGAATTATTTTTATATAATATTTTCAATAATCGATCACGATTATTTCCTATAGTGATGTCAGTATTAATTAAAGCGTCTTGGACATGTATCCATGAGTGGAGAACAACTTGTATATACACATATCCTAGATATCTTAAGATAATAATGAATTATGAAACTTGTATAAGTATTCATTGAATTGCCGGTGTCGGCAGAGATTACAAAGATCTTGGGCCCGGCGCTAAAAAGACCGTTCAGCTAACCTCCTTATTGGTCAATTGATAGCATATCGAAGGAGATAATAAGTTCAGAGCTGTTAGACTATTATTGGATCACTGAGAAAGCAGAGCGAAATGGTTCGGAGTTTCGTAACGAGGATGAAAACGCGATGATAATCATGTGCAAGGTTTTGGTGGAGGTGCCGGTTTCTTACGCTGTCTTATAAGCCGAGATTTAGTACATCCCTTGGAAGGATTCGAACGCCTTGCCGTTGTGTGGGGGCTTGCGTGGCTCTGTGATCTCCACAAATCTCTCACCGAGAGGAATGTATTCACTCCCAAAAGGGTCACCCATGGCAATAACGTCTGGAGTGAGGGCCCAGACCAAGTTCGGACCGTCTCGGTCGAGTGGAAGCCTTTTTTGACCGGAGTATATTGAGAGAGTCCTGAACCTTGCGTTTGTATTATATTTTATTCCATTTTCTCCTGGCTTTTTTCCTAAACTATCGTCTTTCTTTTTTTCTTTTATATAATCTTTTCTTACTTTTCTCTTCATTTGCTTAAAACATCCACAAACGATGACAACCATGTCGAAGTACACGGTCATGATCATGGGCGCAAAATGACCCAACTGCCGTCGCTTCTTTAAACCCTCACACTATAGCTCCAGTAAAACTATTATCTTGATCCTATCTTTCATTCATAGCCTTAATTGACGACTCGCAGTCTCCGCCCCCTTGACGTTACAAATCATACCGTCCAATCAACAGGGCTGTTGGAACTGTGGTGAAATTCGAATATCCAATCGGGGTATCTTCAAATGATCACACATGATATAGATCCAACTGGCCTACTGGTGAAGCCACGCCTATTTCGAGTCGTCAATTGGGGAACAATGATTTTGTATCAAGTATCGATGTTATTAAAATACCTGTGAGAAGAGCTTGTAGAGCGGCTGCCTGAGGATGTTGGCGACGACGTTGAGCCGGCCGCGATGAGGCATGCCGATAGTGAAGTACTCTACTCCTGCGCCCGCCGAGTGGTCGATGAGGTCCTTGATGGCGGGGATCAGGACCTCGCATCCCTCGAGCCCGAACCGCTTCTCGCTGACAAACTTGCGCGCGAGGAAAGCCTCGAACCCCGTGGCGCGCACTAGCCGCTTCATGATCAGTCTGAGACAAGCAGGGAGGAGTGATTAGTGGCCCCCACCACGGCTTGGATCGGTCGGGGTACGAATTGCGGTCTGATGTCCTCACTATTACATTCCATCTTTATAATCCCTTCCTCAGCACTTATTTCAGCGGTGTATACTTTCTCAATTATTTTCAACTTCATAGTACTTTCACTTTTTCTTGTTTAACGGTTTTCTTCTTAACTTTAATTTCCATCCACCACTTTTTTCTTTATTCTTCTTATCCTCATCACCACCCTCGGTAGCTCATTCAGCTGAGATGAACTGAAGTCACCGTTGGACGTAGGTCGATTCCCGCATAAGGCATGTGTGTTTGTAAACGTTCTGTCTTTCATCATCACTTCATAGTTACAAAATCCACCTGATCATTCGTACCCCCATATAATCCAGGTATTGATGGGGTCGTTGACCAAACAATAACTAATCTTATCCTTATATCCTTTTTTTTCACTTCTTTTTATTTCCATATGATATTTATCTTCTTTTCCAACTCATCATTTCCCCATTCTACCTTCCTATAACTCCTTATCCTTCCTAAAAATCTTGCCCTCATCCCTCACCCCTTCGAGCTGTTCCTCTTCCTTCCCGCTCACCTCTTGTTCGCCCTGGTCGACTCCTGGATGCCGGGCGTCTCGAACTTCTGGCGCAGCCACTGGCACTTGGTGAACGAGTTGATGAACATGAACTCGACGCCGATGTGGCGGCAGTAGGCGTTCTCCAGGCGCTCGATGATGACCTTGAGGCTGAGCGACCTGTCGTGACCTCCGATGAACGTCGTGGCCGGCAGCTTGTAGATGGCGTTCATCGAGTCCTCGCTGGTGCCCAGCATGTAGTCGCGGACCACGCGTTTAGGAGGTTGTCCCTGTGTGGAGGCAGGAAGAAAAGAAGGTTTTCTGGATTTTATTCCTGTATTGGGTTGACGACGCATTCTAATGATGACTCCTGACTATTCAGTCTCATTTTAAGATTTTTTGTACTCGCTCACGGCTTTCCGGTACCTGCCATGGTGTCCTCGACAAGCATCATCACCGACCGGAGAGCATTTTGAATCGGTTGAATCTAGATTTATTCCAATTTTCTAATGAAACACAAAATTGCTTTGTCCAGGACAAGGTTTACGCTCTCATCAACTGACACGTCCAAGGTGATAGTTAGTGGATTAGTAAATGGTTAGTGGATATTTTGTGGTAATTCTCTATACGGTAAGTCCGCGGATCAAATCTTTGTTTCCTTTTTGAATTGAAATCGAGTATATAATGATAATATTTAATTAATGAGATTATTGGAATAGTTTATTTTTTTGTAAACTATAAAACCGAACTTCTCTGTGAAGTGTAATTAGATGAGCGTAGCGCAGACTTCCATTACACATAAAGAAAGTCAGGGTTCATTTTTTTTCTTGGCTTTAATTTTGTACGTGACATACAGGTCAGGAAAAAATGATCAACTTGAAAAAATTCTGCACATCAGTATCATACCAAAATAGATAGGGATATAGTTTTTCAGAAAAATCGGTCGAACGTTTTTTTGGGGGGGCCAAATTAGGAACATCTAACAACGCATATACTGCGATTTCCTAGTATATTTATACACCATCGAAGCGAACTTGTTTCCAAGTATCAAGAAACGATTGCGCACGCACCTTCCGGTTGACGTAGGACGTGTGCGAATAGAGCTCGCCGTAGCGCAGTTCCAGCGGGTCGCACGCGGCCACCAGGTGACCGCGGATCTGGTACGACCGGATGATGTTCTGCACGGCCAGGTGGTCGTCAAGGTAACGGTCGTAGGCGACGCCCATCCTCGCCGGATCGGTCGACGCGGTCGGCAGAGGGATGCCGACGCCCATCTTGGACAACAGACATGGGACAGGGATGAGGGAATGGTGGATTCAGAATATCTCACCGGTGGTTAACCAAGAAGTCATATAAATGATATATATATATATATATATATATATATATATATATATATATATATATATATATATATATATATATATATATATATATTTAATATATTCATATTTAATATATTCATATATATATATATATATATATATATATATATATATATATATATATATATATATATATATATATATATATATATATATATATATATAAATTCTTCCGTTATTTGACCTTTGTTATACCTGAGTGGCGGGTTTGCGTTTTCCTGACGACGGCAGTGGCGTGATGGTCGGCGGCGATGAGTAGGCATGTCCCGGCTTGGCGCCCTGGTTGACGGCCTTGAAGTACGCGTCCCACGAGATGTGCACACTGCCCTGATCTCGCAGCCACGCGTTGTACATGGTCTCGATGTACGTCGACGAGTTGGGATTCATGAAGCTCTCGCGCATCGTGTTGGCAATGCTGAAAGAGGCGGCTATCCTGGGGGACTTGAGGAGGCGGTGGGGGCGGGACAGTACACGCAATGCCATCTTGACGGCTGGAAATATCAGAGTACGGTCGACAATGTGATGGATACAGATTTTATTATGAGATTTTTTTACTATTTTGGATTTTTGATTGAAAATGATTGACAAAATGTAGCGTTGAAATTGATCGAATTGTTTGAGAAATATGTTACATAATTTGGACATTGTTGTCCACTAATTATAACAATGTATGACATCACGTGAAAGAAACCTATACCTTATTTGGGAACCCTAACCTTGGGCTAAATGCGTTTGCTCTGTAGCTATTCTTATTAAAACATACAAACAAATAACGATCTGGTTACATTGTTAATAGATCATAATCCACTTCTATAAATAGCTTATAATAATATTGATCTAAAGCAGAATCTTAGAATATGTCTATTGGTTTAATTGAAAAACTTACTTACGGTAGGCCTATACGTGGTACAAGTATACGAGCGATAAACCTGTATGTATTTAATGTACGCGATAGTGTACGTAATCTGGATGATAAATACACACTGTACTTATTGTTCAAATGATGGCATTATCGCGTCTTTACTTGGAAAAACGTTGTCCGTTGTCGTTTCGAGTTGATTGTTTTCGAACAATCGTCCAAACTAGTACAAGGATAGCTCAGTTCACTGCGCCCTAGATGACTAATAATATCCTGCGCGCCCTGGAAACATTGACAGGTTAAGTATCCATGTGACTTTGTTCGAATATCTTCCAATTCAACAGGTTACATATTTTAAAAATTGCTTTTAGAGATCATATTATTCTGTTCATACCAGAGTCGATAAGGTAACAGAAGGTAGAATTGACCACTAGTGATAGGCGTGGCTAATCGCCAGGCCACCTTGATCATACTTCATGTGGGAATTTAGAGATACTGTGATAGGTAAATGTAACATTTTCCCACATAACAAAGCCCATTTGATTGGATGTTATGTTTTGTGACGTTTGTGAGCGGGTCAATCATTAGTCGTCGATTGCTTTATCCACTCTGTTCATACCTTATACCTTCATAGCCATACAATCATATCATAAGGTCTATAACGCTGAGGTCAAATGGTCACACGGTCAACACATGAGTTATTTTCAACAGAAACAGAAATTATCAGCAGAATTTGGCCATTACTACTCAATAATTAGGGGAAATCGAATTCTAAAGTGGAAGAATGGAATGTAAATAAAATATAAATGTTGAATGATGTGAGAAATTATTTTCATTTCGAAACAATTCTGTCATAGTCAAGTTTTTGACTTTTTGAAGTTTTTGAATTTTTTTGGGGTGGTAAGGTCGCCCTTGTGGTGCTCCGTCCGAACGATCCTACCTTTCATCCATAGCCTTAATTGGGGAACAATGATTTTGTATCAAGTTTCGATGTTATTAAAAAAAAATAATAATAATAATAATAATCAAGTTTTATTATTTCATAATCTTCTATACATTTTCTATTGCTACGTATTTTACATTTGTTTATGATTTATTCATTCTTGTAAATAATGAGTTAAAACTTATCAGCAAATTACAGAAAAAATTGTAACGTTGTTTGGTAATCATTCACCTTTTCCGTTCTTTAGGCCAATTAAGGAGTGGAAAAGATCAAACGTATTTCATCTAGTATTCTTGAAGCTTATGGACAAATATTTTTTTCATTCCATTATATAAATCCCGGATAACTAATAATTAATTGGGATGGTTTGGGGGAAGCTCCGATGGCAAATCTAGAGAAGGTGACTCTGAGCTCGAAGTCTTGACATCTCCGATTCCTTCCCTTCTTCAGAATCGTCATCGCCCAAACCACTTTACTCTCCTCTCTACGTCCAACTATTACTTCTTCCCTCTCTCTCGATTTTCCCACCAACGTCCACCTTTCATATACTTCATTTAATTCCATGCCTACCGTCTTTTTCAAACTTCCTCTTTCAGTTGTCAACAACGTATATATAAATCTTTATTAGACTATGTCATGGTACACATGATTGGCTTTTGACACATAATAATAATAAATCACACATGAATGATTGATAAAAAAATGATTGTAGGAAATAATGAGAGAGTAATAAACAGTAGCCTGATATGAAAAAGTAATAATATGAACAGAGATATGAAAATAATATAGAATTAATTTAAAAAAAATGAAGAATAACTATGCTAAGAATGTGATGAGTACAAATGGTTTCTCAAAATGGCAATAGATCCTTTCAGGGCTAAAATACCTATCAAATTGATGAAATCACTTTTAAGACTAAATTTCCTACAAAATTCTACAGAAAAACTTGTGATAGTGCCCCTAGCGTCTATCAAAAGACCAATCACGGTGATATTTGAAATATTGTAGGTGGTTTTCAAGTATGAAGATGTTGTTTCATAGATGTTTATTTTTTGAACATCCACATTCGTTGCTTGATATATCCCTAATTAACTAATTATAATATAATAATTACTGATGCAATATCTGTTCTGTTGTCCAGGGTAACCGTGTGTCCTCTGTGGGAGACACAAGGACGATATTCGTGGGGGTCGGCAGTCAGGACATTCCAGAGGAACAACAGACCACATTCGTTGACAACAGGATAAAAACCTGCAAGGTGAGACCGACTGATTAAATTCATATCTTATAAGTTTATACTGGTATTAACTTTCACACAATTTCTTCTGTTTAATTTAAAATCATATTTGAAATTTCAATTTCTTGTTATTTTTTGTATATAAATGTATATTTTTTTTTATCGTTTTTCATTTGTATTTTCATTTGACATGTTCGATATCAGTTTTCAGATCAATAAGGATACAATAAAGATATTCTATTCTATTCTATTCTGAATAAGATACTATATAGTATGTAGCATGCACGGAAAATATTTATTATTTTATCGAAGAGGCTATAGACACGAATTTTTGGGGCACGAAAATCTTGATTTTTATTGCATTTCTTGAATATATTTCGCCTGATGTCACATCTGAGTCGCATGCATGCTACCTGTCAGTTCTATGTTCTCACGTTCGGAACAACAATGAAGAGAAATAAGTTTTGGTGGAGGTGCCGGGTTTGGCAAGTGTAACATTTTGCCTTTTTTCTCGATCACAGATTCAAATGTGCAATCACAGTATTCAATAATATTGATAATTATTTCCTTTTTTCTTCAAGATTTTTTTTTTCATTTGTCAATTCAAGATTATACAGAAAAGTTCACAATATTCCACAAAGCCTGTAAACAGGCTTATCTGTGGTTTTCATTATAATTATCATTTTGGCATCTATTTTCTTCCACATAAAGTAGAGAACAAAGTAGATTGTACTAAGCCATTTTAACTACTGCATTTGATCCAACTGTTGTTCTAAATGAAACTTAAATTTGAATAAGCCTATAAGTTACTTCACATGCATGGTATTTTACTGAGGCTCGTTATTACCAAGCCCGGTTAGCCTGTATCTGAGAGTTAGTCAAAAAAATTGCATGGGTAACCATGGTGATACCAACTCTAAACTGCCAGTTAGAGCTACTCTCACAATAGTAATTAGTGCACTAACTTTTTAGAGTTATAAAATTATAAGTTAAAATATATTAAATTGAAAAATAGAATAAACAAAGAAAATATAAATTTTATTTGAAAATGTAGGCCTATTCCATATTTGCACGTTTTCATTGTGTCCAGTTAGTCCTCTTTATTTATTGACGTAACACAAATAAAGTAAAATTGTATCATTTACTGCAGTCTCATTAGATGTATATTCTGCCTTATAACGTGCCTTATGTCATGTTCTGTTTTATGTCTTATAAGATTTCTCTCTCTCTTTTTGCAGTACACACTATGGAACTTTGTGCCAAAGAACTTGTTCGAACAATTCCGTCGTATTGCCAACTTCTACTTCCTGATCATGTCCATCATATCGGTAAGCTCTTTGCAACCACCCCAACAACATCACTACATACAACTGCATCACCTACTGTTCATTATAGATTATTATTATAGATTATATTATAGATTATAATATATTATTAAAATCATTATATCATTATATTATAGATTATTCATAGTTATGTATGACTGTATGTTATATGCATGTATGTATTGTATGTATCATACATCTATAGTAATATGGTAATGACATGAATGTCATTTAGGTTCAACTTCAAGGTCAACTTCAAAATTTGGTGTCAAACAAATCAGAATGCTGAAGCTGTGATTGGAGAACATAATTTGGAATGTGTTGTTGTTCCCCCTTTTTTTGGGGGGGGGGGGGAGGGGGGGGGGGGGGGTGACGCCGACAGCGTGGTCACTATACAACAATGCGTGATGTCATTTGATAAGGCCGACATGTTACTTCATTTACTTTCGTACCAACTAGTGACAAAACGTTGAAATAATATTTGAATGACAAGTTCTGTTGTTATACTAACTTATATTATATACATCTATCATGACATCTTTCTATTATTACATCTATATTTTTGTATCATTCATCCATAGCCGTAATTGTGGAACAATGATTTTATATCTCGTTTCGATGTAGATGAAAAAAAGTATATTATTGTATTGAATCGGATTATTTTAGATAATATATTCCAACTTCGAGTCTCACCCTACTTCGTTGATCAAAACCAATTTTTACCGACAAACGGGTTTTGAAAATAGAGTTATTGGCAGGACTTTCTTTGCACGATTCTTTCTTGTATTTCTTTATACTGTGCAATCGTGGTATGGCGTAGCGAGATGGCTAGAGTGACGTGTGTGTGATGTTCTTGTAGGTGTCTATCGAGAGTCCGGTCAGTCCTCTGACGAGCATCCTGCCGTTAGCGTTCGTCATCCTCGTCACCGCCGTCAAGCAGGCCTACGAGGACTGGCTGCGCTATCGCACCGATAAAGAAGTCAACTGCTATCCCGTCACGGTCATCAGGAACGGCTGTTTACAGGTGAAAATTCATCTCATACACATTATTCTTTAGTATGGCAAAATATTTTACAATGTCTCTTTTTTCTATTATAGGGACTAATTTCCTCGCAATTATTAGTTTCCAAAATCTTCTGAAATCTTCTGGTCTTTTTTTTTAGTTTTAGTTTTTGTATTCATAAGCATTTCATAAACACATTATTTCACACATATGATTAATTTATAAATGCTACTTGTCAAACTTATGAAAGCACTGACACAATATCGTATGGCTACACAGGATATAAAAATTCATCACAACTATATTTAACAATACTATATTGGATATAATGAATTGTTATATATATGTATATATATATATATATATATATATATATATATATATATATATATATATATATATATATATATATATATATATATATATATATATATACAGTATATATAAAGAATATAAGATATCCTGAAGCTAGAGAGTAAAGTTGTTCCCAATGACCACACAGAGAGAACAAGGAGAGAACAAGGAGAGAACAGTAATGAAACTGCATTTTCTTGTTCTGTGACAGGAGTTGAAGGCTCAACAGGTGCGCGTGGGCGACGTGGTGAAAGTCGTGTCCGACACGGAGATACCGTGTGATCTCGTGCTTCTATCAACAAGTGACACGAGTGGCAAGTGCTACATCACTACTGCCAACCTTGACGGAGAGACCAACCTTAAGGTGAGACATTACCTTAAATGACCTTTAACCTTGTGAGACGAACACAAACTTGAGCATCTCTCGTTTAGTTTTTCGTGATGAGGCCGCAGATTTTATCAACATTTCAATACATGAAAAGGGTTTGACATTATATTCAAAGGGTATTTACTATTAAGTGTCTATTATATAGTCATATCCAGAAGAATTTGAGATTTTTTTCTATATGCTGCTACAAATTTGAGAAATATTTTTTAATTTGCATACTTTCAAGAAGGTAACAAATAAAAATGCTACAAACAGTTGAATAGTAATCAAATAATAATAAATAATAGTACCAGTAATATCTGGATGTTGGTAATGTAACTATGGTGAAAAAATGTGATTATACCTGCTTCTTCTTCATCTTTTACTATCAAAATAATCTCGAACGTCTCTGTCCCACGCAAACAGACACTATTCTGTCCGCGCATGCTCCGTTTCGTCGCCGTCAACAACGAACTATCTCAACTCCGTGCCTGTGTCGAGTGCGAACAACCTACCTCCGACCTCTACCACTTCTTCGGCAAGATCCTCCTCCTCCCATCGACAGACTCCTCCGCCGGCGACGACAACCACCACCTCGACGCGAGCGCAAACAACCACGGCAACAATCGGCACAGTCCGCGCACGTCGTTGAACAATGCGCGTAACAGCAGCATGAAGAGTCAAGGTCGTCGACTCAAACAACACCAACGCAGCGTGAGTTTCGTGATGAACCAACGCGGCGACGAGATCCATCAACGTAACGAACCTCGTACGAGTATCATGAGCAATTACAGTGAGCGAGGCGTTGATACTAATGAAGATGACGTTAATTTGAGAGGAACTTTGGAGAGGAACAGTGAGAGAGGAGCCAACTTCAGACGTGAGTTTCATGTGATATAATGCCTCCTTATTGTAACCATTTGCGCTAATATAATGACATGTCAATTTACAGGTTATGAGCTTATAATTAATGTTTTATGGTGAATATCAGATACCTAAAGCTGAGTATACTCGGGCATTTAATTGTTGTGAGTTTCTACGAGGTGAATTGTGACAATTTACTGTAAGTGAGGTACTTTAATTTGAAGATATTTGAATAGTCAAACTCTTTAATGCTCTTCAAATCTTTGATATGGACTAAAATTTATTGGAGAACATTATATGCAGCACAGTAAAGATGTAGATAATGATCAATAAAATATTCATCATTAGAATAATATGAATCTGAAGAATTCTGCAATAGCCAGAGAATTGGTGGAAATATTGTATTCTTCATAACAAATTTACAGATTTTCTACAAATTGTAATGCCATATCAAAATGGTGCTGATTTTCATCATTCTTGATCTGTAATGGACACCTTGACTCAATGTCAAATTCACAATATCAATCATTCAAAAAATATTCTTTCCAAAGAATAAAATTAGTACCAGTAGCTTTTCTTGGTAATATTTACATTGGGGCCATTTGGCTTGATGAAAGTGTATTTTTAGTGGAATCGTATACATTCTCAAAATTATAATTGCATCATACAATTTATAAAGATATTTCATTTCATTGTGTACTCATAATAATCATAATCATAATAATAGTAATATTTATTTATTCATTTTTTAACCATTTGTTAACGGTTGATACATTCAAAATTAATGTAAACTGTGTAAATGTTGTCAAGAACAGTCAAACTTGTTTCAAGTAGAATCACTACAAGCATACTAAAATGCATGCTTTAAAAAATCATCAATAGAGTAAAATGAGTGTTTAGTAAGAACCTCTCAAAGTAGTTGTTCAAAAAATGGTTTTCCTCAGCACGTTCATTTATCTGTTAATTCATCACATATCAAAGCAAATAATCAAATTTGCCTTATAATGATATTAAAATAGATGTTTGAATTGTGTACCAATCGTAATCGCAGGCAACCTCAGTAGACGGGCGAGCATGCGTAGTGACGTCAGACGGACTGTCAAGCCGAGCTTCATCCAACAGGAAGAGGTAGATCCGGAGCCAGCGGACAATCTCAAGAGAGCCTCGGTGAAGGGAGAGAGCGCTCCTCTGGGAACGGAGAACTTGTTGCTGAGAGGTCACAGGCTCAAGAACACCGAGTATGTTTACGGTGAGAGGACGAGCGTGTATATGTCGTATAATCAGATAGTATTCAACCTGACAACCTTATAGTGTTGTATACTTGTATTCCGGAGAGAAGAAGACTTGAACCACCCATGCTTTAAGGGTGTGAGATGTTAGGACAGTCTCATCTCTGTTGGACACAAGCGTAGAACGACCTTCTTTATTCTATGATGAAGAATCGCACATAGTAATAACACAAAAATGTTGAAAATCTTTATTATAGGCCTAGTTGATAATTAAATTATTACATTTTTTCCTCAATTTCAATTATTCAAGATAAGCATACAATATTCATTTTTATTGTTCCTTTTTTAAACATCTCATTTTGAATGAGAATAGAAATGGAAACTAAAACATTTACCGTACAGCTATTTATTTATAGGTAAATGATCAGAAGAAACAATTTAAACACCAATATTGTAGTAGTATATATATTGTATATATATATATATATATATATATATATATATATATATATATATATATATATATATATATATATATATATATATATATATATATATATATATATATATATATATATATATATATATATATATATATATATATATATATATATATATATATATATATATATATATATTTATTTATATATAATATATATTTTGCAAACATCAATAACGATCATGAGCAATGACCAATGATGAAAGTTAATGACGTTTGTTGTACGTTTGTGTTGAATCGACACTTATGGTTCTCCGTCCTTCCACAGGATGCGCTGTATACACCGGCCAGGAGACGAAGCTGGCTCTCAACTCGAAGATGACGAGCATCAAGTTCTCGTCGGTCGAAAAATCTATCAACAGGTTTCTACTCTTCTTCTTAGCGCTCCTCATCATTGAGGTAGCGCTGTCGACGGCACTCAAATACATTATGGAAGCAACTACAGACGATTGTAAGTGGCTACTAATTTTGTGCAATTCGACAGGAAAAGTAACAACATAAATGCGCTTCTGAATTCTAATATGGCTGACCAATGGTTACAAAAATTCAGTCAACAATGTAATATTCCAATCAATGTCATTGTTGAAAATATGGTGCGCCTAATTTTATGACTTTTCTCTAGTTCCACTTTTCAACACTAACAGTGTACCTGCAATTTTTTCTGGCAGATAGACACATTATACCCTCAAGGATGGGTACCAAGAACATGGTAATTATCCTATGAACATATTTTCAATACGATCGCGTATTGATAACCGTGGATTTTATATTCACTATAAAATGGAGAATGTGATTATGATGGATTAAAATGATCAGGATCAATAATAATATTTTTTACAATTTTATTCTCTTTTTCTAGTAGGACTCACTTATAGGATTTTTTTTTCTGGTTATAAAACTGCTGGAACTTTTTTCAAAATTTTGTTCTTTTCCCAAGAGAAAATATTCAATAACCTGAATATAAGGCCCTATACTGAGTTGAAAAGATCAAGAACAATCCTAGCTTAACTATTTATTCGATTATATCGAAAGTAAATATATTTTTTTCATAAAATATATATATATATTGCTTATTTCAACAATACATTCAATATGAGATGCTAGTAAATGAAGTCAGTTGTACTTTATGCGATGACGTGTATTTTCCAGCTGTGTTCTGGTATATCGGTGGCATAAAAGTCAAGACGATTGGAGTAGTCGCGCAAGATGTTTTCTCTTTCGTCATTCTCTACAACTACATTATACCCATCTCGCTCTACGTTACTATTGGTGAGTCGGGAAATAGTGCTCTCTGTTCTTTTTCTAATCTAGGCAAGACGATTGCTTGTAATTTACGTTTTGAAATAAGTCAAATTAAATCCTTTCTTCTACGTATATTTTGATGATAAATGAATATTCGTTATTGTGATAAATATTCATATTAATTCTTATTGAGACTATTAAAAAAATCATTTCACACTTACTATTACCACACTGCTGATTTTTCTTGCCAGGATATTTAAAAAGATGAAATAACGAATCATGAATGAGATTTAGTTTTCATTTGGGCCTATAAAAAATTGAAATTGAAGTGAAACTAAAAAGTAAAGTGAAAAGTAAAAGTAAAGTAGAAGTGAAATTTCATCTATTCAAAAAAAGTATAATATTCCACTTAATAAATATTTACACAACATATAAGTTAGACGCGTCACTTTTCTCACTCACCCTCATACATGTCTAACTGCAGTGTTTCCTTGTTACCGCGTAGAGATGCAGAAGTTCTTGGGTACGTTGTTCTTCGAGTGGGACCTCGAGATGTACGACGCTACGATGGACGAGGCGGCCATTTGTAATACGTCGGACCTTAACGAAGAACTCGGACAGGTAAGCAAACTTTGGATACTTTAAAGGAATCAGCCTGTTGCTTACCAACAAGTGATGTCTGTGTGAGATAATGTGGCATCTTGGTAAGCTGTTGGTATATAGAAGTATGGTCGGTGGTATGTTTCTTTTTTTATCAAATGAAAAACAAGTCATGTACGATGACTTGGTAGAATGATCAGGACGAGGCACCACAAGAGCAATCTTACCAACCTGACGAAATAATCAATCATAATGCAACTCATCCAACAAACTTTGAATAATATACTGATAAGTTCAAGTCTATTATTAATTTGAGTTGGGAAAAGTAAGTTGTTTTTGTGTTGGTAGAACTCAAATTGTGATTCTTAGTGTAGCTAGAACCTCATCAATACATCTCTCAGGTCAGGGAACCAGACTGAAAAAAGGATGAATGTGAAAGATTCATTAATGAAACTATTCACCATGGAAAGCATATGGGTGGGATTAAAAAAATAAAACTTATGAATGTAATTACTAACGAATGAATGAAATACGAATATATGAATATATATGAATATATACGAGAAACGAGGAACTCATAAATGAGGTTCTAATGTATAGAGATTGTTGGATTCATCTTTCTAGAATTGCGTAATCATTGATTGTGTGAAAGAAATGGTAGAAATTGGAGAATATAAAAAAAAAATGGCAACGGGCTTATACACTTGAAAATCGTTACTTAATGAATACTTGGCAAATCATATCTCTCCGTTTCACTTCTGAATGGTTTCTGAAAATACGATTGCTTGTCTGCACTTAGATCCAGTATCTATTCACGGACAAGACCGGAACGTTGACGGAGAACACGATGTGGTTCCGGAGAGCGTCTGTGAGCGGCGTCTCGTACCTCGAAGTCGACGGCAAGCTGTACACAGTGCCACCTAGTGGCGATGAGAAACACAAGAAGCTTGTCGAGACATACCCAGTGAGTCAACGCTGCACTTCTTATTTCACTCGTTAGATATGTGCTCGTGGTACACTATTACCGTAGTGTGTGTTTATACGAGAGAAACATGCATATTTGAAATATTGTAAAATATAGAGCTGAGTAAGAATTTATAGGCTATGATAAAAGTTAACAGTTGAGAGATACGGGAAAAGAAGAAAATACTGGTACGATGAGTCAAAGAAGAAACAAAATACAAAATGGCCTAGAAAGTAGAAACTGAAATTTGAATAACCAGACCAGACATAAACAATGAAATGTATTTATTCTTGTATATTATTTGTGAACAAATACAAACCAATCTGATTACACATTTTTCATACATGTGTAAGAAATTTGGTAAGCATAGTTGTTGTTGTTGTTGTCGTTTATTGGTCCATTACATGGCAGTACATAGAACAACACTTTCATAAGATATTGGACTCGTCAATTTTCATGTATATAAAACATAAATACCAGTTCGCAAGATTGAGACAGATAGAAACAGCACTTGAAAGTGATTTAATTAAAGGGTTCAGAAATAAAATCTCTCGTGTTTAAAATCATTCATAATAGCAGTACTCATATTTGCATTATTTGTGTCAATTTTCAGAGGATATTCAATCTTGATTTTTTCTTGTTCTACTTCCAGCCTGACCTTGAGCAGTTCCTACTAGCAATGGCAATCTGCCACTCGGTTCAAGTCAACTCGTCTAATGCGGCTAACAATAACAGCAACTCCGTGGACATGGACCCGAGCGACGACTTGGACTATCAAGCCTCGAGTCCCGACGAGAAGGCTCTTGTGGAGGCCAGCGCAAGGTAACTACTATTACAAGGCACAACCTTATGCAGGTCACACGAATCATTCACTATAAGTCTCAAAGTACGTAGCAAGCGTTACGCGATTACAAGTTACAATCAAGAGATGTGTATAATATACTAAATGAGTGAACAAATAACCTAAAAAAATGATGAACAATCAAAATTATATTCTTATTATAATAATCATATATGAGTGTATTAATTATGTATTGATAAAATTGATGAAAAACCAAGATATCTAGAAGTAAATAGTGAACCTGTTTGGAGGGCTACTGTTGATTGAAAATAACATTCACTTATGAAATCAAAATTTTTAATTTCATATCGCACATGAATAATATGAGCATGAGGAACGAACCATGATCAATATGTTTTAAGAAATGTATAATGAAGTAATAAATATATTCCCATTTTATTGAGCATATATTTGAACATATTAATTATGTATTGATAAAATTGATGAAAACTGAGATATACGTATGTTGAAGTTAATAGTGAACTTGTTATTGTAGGGCTACTCTTGCTTGAAAATGAAATGAAATCATAGAGTGTCCAATTTCATATGGCACATGCATTATGAGTATAAGAAACAAATTATATATAATGAAGCAGTAAATAGGAGCTTACAACCAAATGAGTCTGTTTTATCATCAGGCTCGGTGTGACGTTCCTCGGAGAGAAAGACGACGTGATCTACGTGCGACACCATGGTAAAGTACGTCAGTTCGTGACTCGCAACTGCCTCGAGTTCACGTCCGACCGTAAGCGCATGTCCGTGATCGTTTCCGACGAAGACAACGTGGTGTGGCTGTACTGCAAGGGGGCGGAGTCACACGTGGTGCCGTTGGTTACGGCGGGCGGAGTGGACGAGACGCTGGCGGCAGTCAGTGAGTTCGCTGTCGTGAGTATAAAAAAATTAAAATCAACCAACTTATAACTTGGAAAACTTGTGGAACTTATTGAACTTGTAGAAGTTTTTCACGTTTCTGAATGATCGTAGAATTTTCGTGTGTTCCTGCGGTTATTGACGCCAACTCTTGGATAAACCATATAATCAACCACTAATTATAATTAATGATGTGGTAATGAATCTCATTTTATGTATATGTTACTTAATGTTCATCATACATATTATATCATCTGTCTTTTTCAATTATCTCTTTCTGTTCAGTCATTTTTATTTTTAGTTTTGAGTTTTGATATTTCCTATATTTGTACTATGTGAAATTTTTGGACCAATGAATAAATATGTATTAGTTCATAATCTCATATTCCATGTGCAACACAGCGGATTGTAAAGGGAAGTTGTGCAGTAAAAAATTTTTTTTTTTTTTTTAATAACATCGAAACTTGATACAACATCATTGTTCCCCAATTAAGGCTAAGGATGAAAAGTAGGATCGTTTGGACGGGGCACCACAAGGGCGATCTTACCACCCCAAAAAACCGTAAAAAAATGATACGTTCTTGATACATGACGAATTTGCAAGCACAAAGTGAATTTTCTTCATCTCGAAATGTCATTGGACACATGAAACAGCGTTTTCGTTTTTTTCATCTCACTTCTTGTTTTTCTTAATAATCATACTAGAAGGACTTCATAGATCCTTTGTAGTATTCTGAAAATATAATAAATTCTCACGTTTCAACGTAGGTATAGTATATTGCTATTAATATTCTCTACGTTTGTCTATTTCATGTTCTTGTTTCAGCGCGGTTTACGTGCGATGGTGATCGGTTTCCGTCGGCTTGACGAATCAGAATACTCGGTGTTATCGCAGGCGGTGGACACGGCTCGACAGAATCTGACCAATAGGAGAGAAGAGATTATAGCGGCCAGCTACGACAGTCTCGAGTCCAGCCTCACCCTGTTGGGAGCTACGGGAGTCGAGGATCAACTGCAAGACGGAGTCCAAGAGACTCTGGAAAGTTTACGAGCAGCAGGAATCAAGGTATGATACATATCACCTGAACTTGTTTGATCACCTCTGTTTGCTAGCTTTTACTGAATTACATTGATACTGGTATCTTTCTGTAATTATTACAAATATTTATGAATAATTTCAACATTCAGAAAGAAGATTGGAAACTTTTTTCTCAACATGACTTTTGAAATTTGAACTTTCTTCATTTCTTAACTTATCATCATCATTATACTTTTTCATGTGTTGAATAAATAAATAAATAAATAAATCTTCTTTATTTGCATATAAGAATACATATACAAAAAGGCGATGTTCAGTGTATGACACCAGCTTTTATTCTGGTGTCACAGTGACTGGTCTACCACATAACCCTATATTTTATTTTATATTTAAGATGACCAAAAATGTTATTCACTTCTCTTTTGCTGTGCCAGCAAGTCTGATTTTATTTGTGATTTAAATGATTTGAGTGATTTGAATGAGCTATCTATATTACATCTAACAATTTCTTTGGGGTGGTAAGATTACCCTTGTGGTGCTCCGTTCAAACGATCCTAAACTTTCATCCTTTGCCTTCATTGGTAAACAATGACTTTGTCAAGTTTTCGTGTTGATGTTAGAAATAAAAATAAAACATGGTTACTGCTCACTCTGTATTAAATTTGATATATAAAATTCTGAATGTGTCAAAGTACACACATAAAATTGCTCAAGATGATCATGAGTCTGATGTGAATGAATGTTGACTGTTGCAGGTGTGGATATTGACGGGTGATAAAGTGGAGACGGCTGTCAACATTTCTTTCTCGTGCGGTCATTTCAAGCACGGCATGACCCTACTCTACTTAAGGGATCACAAGACTCAGGACGATTGCAAGCAGGGCATCATCAATCTCAGGTAGAGAAAATAATACGTTTAACAATATTCAACTCATCTTTCATGTTTAATGTACTTATATTAATTATACTATAAATATAATATACCATATTTATAATATACTTATTATGTAAAACTACTGCAATTGTAATTATAGTGTGTATTGAGTTAGTGTTTTGGTACACACATATTCCATTACAGAGAATTTTATTCCTTATTTCTTTGATACTGGCCTAAAATCGAAACTTAATATAAATTCGTTGTTCCCCAATGAAATTGACAAAGAAATTCAGAGCTTATACTTGAGGAAGTAAAAAAATTGACGGAGGTTGGTTTGAGGCTAGTTTTTCAGCAGTAATCTACTTGTCTGATTAGTCAGTAAAATAGCATGGGTGACAGCAGGGGTGATAGCAGGGGTGATAGTGAGTTGAACGTTGATTCATTTTAACCAACTACTGGAATATCGGGCCTCAATCTGTGAAGTGAAGTTGAATAGCGAAATTGAACCAGCTGTCGTAGAAGGACTGAGAACAAAAACAACAGAGAGATTACTCAGACCCTTAGTCATACAGATATTATTGAATGCAATGTTTATGTTGACACTTTCTTGATTTATTTGTGAAGTTTAAAAAAAAGTACGAAACTTTTTCTCAAAAACAGTATTTATTGGAATTTGAAAAGAATAAATATTGTTAATAATATAAGAAATGTGCATTTTCTTCATCTTCCCAAAAAATAATGCTATAAGACCAACGAGGAGATTAGTGAAGGAATCGTTTGATTGCAGGAAACGAGTCTACGAGGAGAAGCTAGAGAATTACGGACTTATCGTCGATGGCACCTCGTTGGCGTTTGCACTGAAAGAGCCGGAGCTGTTCTTGGAGCTGTGTCAATCGAGCACCGCCGTCATATGCTGTCGGATGTCACCTCTACAGAAGTGTGAGGTGAGAAACAGAAGTGCTGAATTTGCCACTTACTGAACTTACTACATATCAGTTTAGATCAGCTTTGTATTCTAGTAAATAAATTAAATAACTGTTGGTTCAAAATGAATGCTCCCAAATAAAGGCTGATGAGGATGATAATATGAATCATATGATATCATGTGATCATATTGATCACCCAAATGAATAATAATAGAAAAAAAATACATTAAATCAAAACGTAATCCAATTATTTATATGTAGGTCTACAGGGAAGATTAAAAATTCAATACCCCACTTATATTGATTCAATTATACTTACCTCTGCGATACAATGAATAGCATAATCCTGAAAGTATGCAAGTAGCAAGTATGTAGAAATATGCATGAAAGTACGCATTAACAGCAATACACAATGGTAATAATGGTAATAAAGAAGCGAGGACGGTTGAAGCAATAGCACACTTTTTGATGAACTACTTCCTGAATTTGGAATTATTTTCATGTACATCTTTGTCCAATCAGGTTGTACAATTGATGAAGAACTCACCGGAGAAGCCAATCACAGCAGCAATAGGTGATGGAGCCAATGACGTGTCTATGATTCAAGAAGCCCACGTAGGGCTCGGTAAGTTTGACCACACTGTTGCGTGGTTAGTTTGTACAACTCAAATGCTACTACTGTGCATATTATGTCTTGTCGTCGTATACTCATACGGTTACTCAAAATCATTCGAAACAAATAAAGATGCACATTATTCATCAATAAGAAAATAATGTGGCGAGATGAAGATTTTAATATTTTGTAAGTCTGTCATCAACACGAATAGAGTTGAGCATATCAGGTATTTATCATCAATAATATTTCATAATTATGGATAAAAATGAATGGTCGATTTTTTGTTGTAATCGATCGAAAATTGATGATTTTACTATGGAAAAATACTCAATTGGTAATTTATCATTTGATTACTTGATTAAATAATAAGAAAAATGAAGAATGAAATAACCATCATTTCCAGTATTATGTTCGAACAATTACATGAAAATAGAAACAGAAAATAGTAGGCCTGTAAACATAGCTTTGGCCTGTGTTACTTTGATACCAAAACTCAGCCATACATCTTTGAAGCACAGTATGAACTTTCAAACAGATTATCTAAAGATTAATCTATATTCAAATGATTAATAATCGTTTTCACCCATTTCAATCTATTACTGGCTGATGCAGTTCGATTAATTGATAAATATCAACATCCTCACTATCCTGATCTCCTGATCATCAAAACCTTGAATTGTTGGCTTATTAACGCAGCCATAGCAGTGATCAATGTACGTTGTTTTCTCCGCCAGGCCTGATGGGTAAAGAAGGTCGCCAAGCTGTACGATGCGCTGACTTTGCCTTCGCCAAATTCAGATTCCTGAGACGTACTCTGTTAGTGCACGGCAACTGGTACTATCTGCGCATTGCTACGTTAGTGCAGTACTTCTTCTACAAGAATATTGTGTTCATCACACCGCAGTTGTTCTTCGCTTTTTATAATGCGTACTCAACACAGGTAAACTTTCATATATATTATATAGTTGTATAGTTGAGGTTTTAATTTTATATTTTACTATTTTATCTCTATATCTTTTTCTTTTTAATCCTTTGATTGAATTTTTAAATTTTTTCAAAATTTTTCTGGCTCAACATCAATATTTTTACACCTAACCATGCTTTTGCAGTCCAGCTAACTCCAGGCTCTTTTCACATTTTCTATTCATGATGGATGTTTTCTATCAAGGTAAGCTGATAGCTCCGTTTTACTCCCACAACTTCTAGCAGCGATCATGATGCGATTAGATGATGTAATCTACACCGTTGGTATATTTTATTCTGTATATAATGCTTCATTCTTAATTTTTGGGAAACAAGTACCACTGTACCACTTCAGTAATAAGTTAGAGGGACATATTTTCAACACTTTCATTATGAGTTGTAAAATAATCATTTTCATCTCATTGAAGTAACTGGAAGTACACTAATGTACACAAAATAAAACCTAATCATACAATTAACCCCTGTTGTTTCAGTGTGTTTCCAATTGAAACTTTATCACGCTCATCTCGCTAACAGTGTTGTTATTGTTCTCAGCCTCTCTATGACAGCTGGTTCCTAACGCTATTCAACGTCACGTTTTCATCGCTGCCGATTCTAATCTACGGGTTATTCGAACAGAATCACTCAGCGCAGGCGTTGCTCGACTTCCCGCAGCTGTATCAGAAACAGAGCGGCGATGCGCTGATGACGTGGCTTTGTTTCTTCAAGTGGAATGCTCTGGGTAAGCAGGATGGTTGTCGTGATGACCAAAAACACAGGCTCCAGTAAACAGGGTACAATGTTATTGATTATTGTCTTCTGACAAACCCCACCAACAGCTAGGTTATTTGGGGGACGAATAAGCAGATCATAATAAAACCGTGAAGTGTTGAGAAGTGAAAGGATTTGTACAAAAACCCATGCCTAATGCAGAACTCAAACTCACACCGGATGATGATTTCAGTATCTGGAGTGGTGCCTCAGTTGGCCAAGCTATGGAGGGTTACATAATATTATGTGTTTGTTCCAGTTGTTTTGATTACACTGTACGCGTCAAGTTTGAATTAAATAGTCATATCTCACCATATTATTTTATTTGCATTGTATTCAATATTGAATAGTGCGTAGAAATAAACAGTCTTGTTTTCCGTTATAAATTTAAGTTACATGGCAATCAAATTATAACGTGCTAAATAAAGTAGAGAAGAACCAGCAGCTTACCTTGTATCATATTTTTCTGAAGAAAATGTAAATGCAAAATCAAATCGAATTCTAAAAGTTTTCCTACTGGAGGTAATTCTAAATGGTGTATACCTAAAAATACAGAGCAGAAGTGATCACATAACCTTACTATTTCTAGGCGTGTGGCATGCGGTGATAGTCTTCTTCCTTCCTTACGCCATGATGCACACCAACGACGCCATGCTATTGGACAGCACTCCCATCGACTACTGGGGCTACGGCACAATCGTCTTCCACGTCGTAGTCTGCGTCACAAACCTTAAGGTACCGACACTTTCGACGTTTTCTAGGAAAAACTTGACAGTGATAATGATGATTTTCTCCTAGACTGATCACAAATTCGATCAAAGACAATAGATTATTCGTTATATTTGGTCCTGCAAGCTGGTTGCTGCTACGATTTTTCGTTTTAGAGAGTGGAAAGTAAATATCAGACCGTTTTAATTTTGTTGCACATATTATGCTGGTTTCAATATTGCAAATGATAATGTGTTCAATAATCAGTCTACAATAATTATATAAATTCAAACCAATAAAATATTTTTTTGTTCCCTTAATTAACATAAATGCTTAGCTATTATATGAAATTTGATTTCGTTGTCTACCTCTGAATCTCTTAGATTACTGTCTGAGTCAGAACACAGACTAAAGCAAAAGCACAGACAAAATAAGATGTCTGAATTAAACTCACATGAGTGCAAATGTTGGCATTTTGCTTCCGCTAGTGTAATCCGACGCAAAAACTCGGAGGCAAGTTTTAGTGCTGTTAGGAAAATTGTAGAACCAATCAGTGACTTGACACATTCTACTGAAATTTTTCATAAACTTCAGCTCTGCCAATTAAATTAACGTAAACGAACTTTTCAAACACGGTGTTACGGTTGCTTGCTGGATAAAGTACCCAAATCTAGATTTGAACATTGGATTCGGCGGTATCGTTCAGCTTAAAACGCCCAACCAGAGCTCGGACAGAGCTGAACATTCGACCGCCACGTCACTGATAGATGGTTCTCACAATATGCTGGCTGAAATATGCGCTTTGCGTTTTAATGCGAGTCTACTTCGAGAATTGTCAGTCTATACAAATGTTTCTTGTGTTTGCAGTTGTTGATCTACAGTCGTTATTGGACAGCGGTCTACCTAGTCTGCGTATTTGGTTCCATTGCGCTCTTCATCACATTCGCTGCGGTTTACTCTGCCATCTTCATGTACGTACAGTCCTGTCTGAGTCTCTAACCTATCAACTTGCGTTGGGTTTGGTTGAAGTGATTGATTGAATATTATGTGTAGAATAATTTTAAATATAAAATAACTCTGGAAGTAGTTTTCCATTAAAGACGGATAGGATCAAGTCATTTATACATTGAGGTTGGTTTTAGAACATGAGTAAGAATAATGCAAAAGTGCGAACGCATTTAGCTAATTTAAAATAATATGATGAATACATTTTTGTTCATAATTTTTGTTTCTTCAACCATCTTTTTCCTGCCATTTAAAAAAAATACCTATCCATGTTTCACTCGTACCTTGTATATTTTTACCTATTGTAAAATCAATTATCCAATGTATCTAGCTCAAATGAAAATATAAAACGCCTTTCAGTTTCCATTTTGCTTTATAAGAAGGGCTGCCGTTCAATTTCAATATTTTCCATCGATTCAACATTTTATTACTTCGATTCAACATTAAATTGGAATATTCGATGATTCAATTGATTCAATATGAAAACAATGATCATTATTGATTAAAAACTTGTGAATAACCGAAATAATAAATAACCAAGTAACATCTGAAATGAATCAAATTAAACTTTCAAATAATGATAACATAATTGTCATGTGACCCCTGAGTCAGCCAGTCTCAGTCCATGGACATGGTTGAGGAAAGAGCTTGATCGCGCTCCAGCGTTTATATATAACGTTGTCGTGTATTATTGAAATTAACACAGTATTATAAAATCTCTGAAGAAAATAATCGTGCTCTTGATGACCAAAGTTGTAAGCCGAGTGTAAACTCACTCCCCCCCCCCCTCATGACATGCAGTTTGTAGCATTTTCATTACTCATTTCTACTTTTGGCAATTATAATTCTGTATTTATAGTAAGCTGAACTTTTACGGAAATTTATCATCAAAAGAAACAGCCATCATGAATAAATGATTTTCTCTCTTAAAACATAAAACATAAAACATAAAACTCATAAAACATAGTCAAGATTTATAAATTCCCATGTTGTATTTTTTCTCGATTCAATTCAATACTGATTGAAACATACAAATTTCAACATATTTCGATCACAATTTGACGATTAAATATCTATATCATTTTCAATTTTTATATCAATCAACAAGCCTATTCATTTTCAATGTACTTCTCATCTCTGCCAACAGCCCGTCTTCTAGCAACATGTACAATGTCTACATTCAGCTGTTGTCGTCGCCAACCTTCTGGCTGCTCACCATCATGTTGGTAGTTCTGTGCTTGATACCGGACGTCATCGTGTCCGTTCTCGAGCCGTTCCAGGACGCGATGAAGCGTCGAGCCAAACGGCTGTACCGACGTACGCGACGGAACAGCCTCATTAGTAACGGATCGTGGCTGAGCAAACGTTCGGGCACTTTGAATATTACGGAGAACAGTCACTTATAACAGTGGTGGACTTTAGGCGTGTTGGGTTCATATGTGATTACATGAAGTAGTATTATTTGTCACGAAGCGATACGTGAAAAGTTTGGAATTTACGAGAAAAGTAAATTTAGTTTTAAATTTACTTTCTCACTTTATGATGGAATAAGAACTTAAAATTTCATTAGAGTTTGCGTGGTTTTGTCACCTGAATTAAGAGTATTATTTAAAATACCTGTTCTATAAATGTTTTTACCATGTTTTTATATTATCATGGAAAACCTTACGCTGAGTCCGAGATAAGGTAGAATCGTTCATGCGGGACACCACAAGTGCCACCCTCAAAATTCAATCTAATAACTGAGAGAAATCAGAATCTAAAGAAAGAGAAATATATATTTTTAAATAATTTATTTTGTTGAAAACTTTGAAGGTACATTTTTTTCTGAGACACAG
>OZ023336.1:29568561-29588561 GCA_964007535.1 Brachyptera risi
TTCTAAAAAGTAGGCCTACTTCACATTTGCCAAATCCAATGTATATATTTTAATATTTTAATAATATTGCAAATTAGGCTGTAATTTCAAATGGAAATACGAAAACATCCGAAGTGATATTTTTTATTATCTTTTATAAACAAGTGTGACATCGTTTCTTATGGGATGTTTGTCAGATTACCATAGCACCAAGAAATACTCGGGCGGGGGCGAATAAAACAATACAAATTCGAGGATATTGTTGTTCACTCATCATACGATAATGTGTGACGTCACTCGAAAGAATCCTATTGGTGAATATAGAAATGTTCAGATACCTAAAACCTCCGGGATATTATTATTATTTAAACTCTTGCAATTGCACATAAATGCGCGGTGGCAAGTTCCCCAACTACCCCTATCTCACCACTTCCCTAACCTACATCTGACATCTATTGTCTATTATTATTATCTATCTATTATCTGACATGAAAATTTTAAAGAATATATAAGAAATGTTTATATTGTTTAAGTCTTGAAAAATTGTCCTAAATTTAAGAAATTGAATACTGACTCTAATTGGCCTGTATACTTAATCTAATGCTTCAATAACTCTATTACCACTTATTCTATAACTATAATACTATCATCTTGTATATTATATTTGGTATTTTCAAAATTTCAGCCCACACACAGATAATTTTCTCTATGTGGGCTTCTTATCTTTATTAAAAAATTATGAAAATGAAAATTGTAACGTGTCTAGAAGATGAGAATAGAATGAGTTTTAAATAAAAAATAGTCATGAAAAATCTGAACGCACAAAGCAAACTAGCTTCTCATATCACGGCCAGTGTTATTATCTTCTTGATCTCACGTTTTAACGTACATGTTACATTTTATATGGTGTTTACTTCATTCAGTATCAACAAGTAGTTTTGTCTTGTATTTGTTCTTATTTCATTTCATTTCATTTATTTTCTTCAAAATAAAATATTACAAAACATGTTAAAAACAATATATAATATATGTAATATATATGGAAAGTCAGATTATATAACACACAGTATAAATTACGTGAAATATTTAAAATAAATATATCACATTATCATGCATGGTGAAAAAATGATATGATATGTGAAAACAGCAAATACAAAATATAAAATATCATAATAACATAATATAAAAAATGACATAATATAAGAAGGTCAACAAGAGCGTATAATAGTCTATGTACAATAACATGTGTGGTTACAAGCAATGAAATATTCGTCGAGGTTGTAAATACATTTGTTAATAATATTTCAACTCCACCTTATGGGATTGCGTTTTTCCACCCCGAGTCATCCAAGGCACTGCTTCAAGAAACTAAAGTCAAGTCGGGCATGGGTTTGAGTCTAGCATGAGTCATAGGTACATGTGCACATCATCCACTCATCCCCCCGAATTACCCAGCAGTTGTGAGGTCGTTTAGCGAACAAATATCATCTTCATATATTTGTGAGTAGACTATGGGCCATATGAGAGTCACACCAGCGTGTGAATATATTATACTATATAATTCTACTGAAGAAGGGGAGTGAATATAGGCCTACTCGATGAGGAAGGGGGTGAAAATGACGTATGCAACTGGTAAGTATTTGTATTTTGTATTTGTTTACGGTTTTATGAAAACATGATTACATGTATAAACCAAGTCAGAATTAAAAATAAGTAGTCTACAAATAGTGTTAACGAGACGAAATAAATTTTGTTTCGTGTATTGGTATCACTGGTATTTTGTTCTAACATTTCAAAGACAGCACATTTCAGAGTTTCAGCTCCATCAACCTCCATGGAGGAACTTGAAACGTATCTAAAGTTCAAGTCAGCAGTAAAAACATTCTTACTTGAAGTAATAGTATTGACGACTATCTGAGGATGAGTATTAATTTATTCTAAATTTGAATGGGAGACAGTATGTTTTAAGACGTTACAATGACAACAATAGAATTTCAAAGGGAGGGCAAAGGGGCAGGGTAGACAACTACAGGGGAATCAGTTTAACGTCACATGTATGTAAGATGATGGAAAGGGTAGTTATAAAGAGAATAATGGAGAAAGTAGATGAACATAGGGGTATTTCGGAAGTGCAGCATGGGTTTAGGAAGGGGTATTCATGTGAGACACAGTTGTTAGGTTTTGCGGAAGAGCTGGCAGGGGTAGTAGACAAGGGGGGCTGTATTGATGCAGTGTTTTTAGATTTTGAAAAGGCTTTTGACAAGGTAGATCACTCTATACTATTAGGGAAGTTAAAACTGTCCATTGGGAATGCTGGGTTAGTTAATTGGATTGGAAACTTTCTTCAGGATAGAGTTCAAACGGTTCGAGTAGGTTCGGAGGTTTCAAGTGAGGTTAAGGTTACGTCAGGAGTTCCACAGGGTAGTGTGCTAGGTCCGTTATTATTTGATTTATATATAGATGATCTGACTAGGGTTGTTAATTCGAGAATAAGGTTATTTGCAGATGATTGTGTGGTTTATAGGGAAATCAATACAGAGGAGGATGTAGTAGCTATTCAGGCAGATTTGACGGCACTTAATTGTTGGGTTCAGTTGAACAAGATGGGGTTAAATGAAGGGAAGTGTAAGTTAGTCACCTTTGGTAGGAGGAGAGTGAGGGCTGATGTAGTGTATGATGTAGGAGGGAAGTCACTTGAGTCAGTGGAAAATTACAAGTACTTGGGGGTGGTATTTGATAGACGTCTAGGGTGGGGGAGTCAGATTGAGAGAATAGTAAAAAAGAGTATAAATGCACTAAACTTTGTAATGAGGCAGCTTAGGGGGACAAGTATGAAGATAAAGGAAAAGGCTTATTTCTCGTTAGTGCGTCCCATGGTGGAATATGCTAGTTCAGTTTGGGATCCTTATAGATTAGGTGAGATAAGGGATGTGGAAAGGGTGCAAAGGATTGCAGTTAGAAGGGTTACAGGTAGGGTTAGGAGGTGGAAATGGGGGGAGAATGAAAGGGGGGAGAGGGTGAGAATATTGGAGAGTCCATCTGAGATGATCCGAGACTTGGGATGGCGGGAATTGGAAATACGGAGAAAGGAGGATCGGATCTGTAATTTCTTCAGGGTAATGGAAGGAGAAGGGGGCTGGGGAGAGTTGAATAGGTTGATTGTAAGGAATGAGTCAGGGTATGGGGGTAGGCGAAGTCATGATAGAGCAGTAGTTATAAAGGGGGCTAGATTAGATGTCGGTAAGTTCTCTTTCTTGAATAGGACAGGTAGGGATTGGAATGGGCTTAGTAGAAGTATACTTGAGGAGGATGAAATAGGGTTGAAGCTATTCCGTCAGAAGGTTAGGGAGGCGATAGGATAGGATTGATAGGGAACTTGCCACCGCGCATTTATGTGCAACTGCAAGAGTTAATAATAATAAAAAAAAAAAATAGAAATATGGGAGCAAACAAACTTGTACTAATGTTATCATAAGAGATTTCGAAGAATAAAAAACAATCGATTCCTACAAGATAGGAAAACACAATTCGGGTCATTGTTGCCCATTTATTACAACAATGTGTGACTTCATTTGAAAGAAGTCTACATAAGAAAGTGGGACAAAAGTGTGCAAGTAGGATATGCATTCGCACGTGTACGACGACGTCGGTTGTATTATTGTTTAACAACTCCCCATGTGATCAGGTAATGAGCTAAAACACAAAGTACCACGCATATTCAACTGTCACTTTGCGATTTATCACTCCCAGTTCGAATACAATGTAAGAGGTTAGTTGACTGGCGAAAACACCGAATCGACGATGTTGTTATTACCGACGATTGTCTGTCTAAATGTCGTAACATGTGTGTCGGTATTCTAATGCATTTCGCATTCTTTAGTGACTGTTTTTGTTTTTTTCTTCTATTATTTTAATAATAAATTTAGCGCTTTTTCGTTCAGTCTGTTTGTTCCCGATTGTTGACTGCATTCTTGTGTCTAATCGAGTATTCGACTGTTGGGAATCGATACGTTCGAGACGTTCGAAATTCAATTTCTTAGAATTTCTTCCGATCGAGTTATGTGAGGAATTTGGCCAAGATTTTGACATTCTTAAATGACTGAAATACAAGTTGAAATTTCATACAATTTATTATTCCAATCAATTGGAAATGTTTTGCTTAAATCGGTAGACATCCTGAATATACTTTCACGATAGGTATTGGTGTTTATGTATGATATGAAGTCATATTCAAGACTTTTGTACCATAGTATGGAGCAATTTCGTTAAAATAGAAGTTCAAATATGATGATTATTGTTTGCTGAATAAAATACCCCACCAACATCTTAGTGATATGGGGGAGCGATAAGTGGATGGTATCATGAATGATGTTTACAAAAAAAACATGAGTGCGGGAGCTCGTATTATATTTACAAAAAATGAAAAATAATAATGAAAAAAAAAAAAAATATGTAGGCCTATATATATATATATATATATATATAAATATATATATATATATATATATATATATATATATATATATATATATATATATATATATATATATATATGCATACATCTGTATATAATGACCATATTACAATTACATACACTACATAAAAGCACATATTGTTCTTCGATTAGAAAATAATTACATAGGAAGTGAGTTAAAAGGTGGAATATAACAATATACTAGGCCTAATTGCACAATAAAATATATCTACAACTATTAAGAGTAAGTGATACACTGACAAATGATGAATTGAGAGTAAATAATAATAAATACTTGAAAAAAAATCAATACCTTAACAATTGGGACATAATCGTTGTTCCCCCATCAAGGTATGGGGATGAACCGATGTCGAGGGTGGATCATTGGGACGGGGGCGATCTCATCACGTCAAGAGAAGGGAATAATATTGATCAATGATCATAGTGTATGGTGCGACTAATTCAACTTACCGTGAAAACAATGTGAACATTCGAATCGGGTAGAATATAATCTTCAATAATATTATTGTCTTTTTATTATCTTCTCTTCTCTTATTCTTTCTTTTGCATAAATGTAACTGAAGAATTTCATAGAATTTCTTATTTCATTGAATTATATTTCATTTGATAAGATTTCATTTCATTTTTTAATATATTATTTCATTACATTTTCTCTCAATCTATTTCAATTCATTTCATCTCATTTTGTCTCATTTTATAATATTCAATTCCATGGCTTGAGAGTTTTCAAAATAAATAATTAAATAATTATGAGAAATTAAAATTGTCGTAATTTAAATCTCGCCCGAAGGCCCGACAAGAGGTCTAGTAACTGTGCGAAACACAACCAGTCCTGTGATCTCGACACAAAGCCACGTTGTGTGAAGTAGCCTCGTGTACCGTGAATAAGGAATGAGTTAGGACTAATTCTCCAGCTTCTTGTATTGTTGATCGTTTTTGTCCTCTGCTTTATAAGGTTTGATAAACGTAACGTGCCGCTTTTCTCCGTTGGGTTGGAAGACCTGGCTTGTTTCACGTCGCTATCGTCATGGTAACACGACATATTAATAACAAACAAATCTAATCACACACACACACACACACACACACACATATATATGTATATATATATATATATATATATATATATATATATATATATATATATATATATATATATATACACATATATACATATACATATGTTCATATATATATATATATATATATATATATATATATATATATATATATATATATATATATATATATATATATATATATATTATATCTATCTATCTATCTATATATATATCCATATATCCATACATATATATGGTTTTTATTAAAAAAACACTGCCGACAATACGGTTGCCACGTGGACACAGTATAACAAATAGCAAATAGCAACAAATTTAAAATAATTTAAAATATAACACATATACATACATATACATATATTCATATATATATATATACATATATATATATATATATATATATATATATATATATATATATATATATATATATATATATACATATATATATATATATATATATATATATATATATATATATATATATATATAAATATATATATATACATATATATATATATATATATATATATATATATATATATATATATATATATATATATATATATTCTCTTTCCTCAAGTTTTCTCTTTTCATTTCATTTTCTTATTTTCTTCCGAATCTTTTTTACTACTTTCACTAAGAAATTCACTCGTGTGGTGGAAAAAAGTAACTTCGATCTTTTCTCCGACGTTCATGTTTATTTTCTTCAATTCGCATTTTTTTCCTCATTTAGAAAAAAAAGTCTTCTTTCCTTCGTTATTTCCTTCGTATATGTTGCTGGTTGTTTGCTTCCACCAACGGCTAGGTTATTTGGGGGTACGAATGAGCGGATGATGATGGGTGAATGGTGTTTTTAAAAAGCCATGCCTTATGCGTGATTCGAACCCAGGTTCGACTTGACTTGAGTTACCATGGCAACGGCTTGACACGGGCGTCTCATCATCATCAGTAATCTCAAGTTAGTGGAGAATGTTAACTGTGTATTAGGATTCACTTTTTAAATATTGAAATAAATATTGTTGATGTTCATTTGGTAGAATTATTCAAATTTCAATTAATAATCGCATCTCATTTCGTCAATTCAGTATATCAAACTATAAATCAGGAATGTGATTTCATTTCATTTCATTAATTACCTATTTATAGCTTATCTAAAGATCTTATTATCTGTATAAGTTGGATTTTTCTAACAAAGCTAGAGAATAAGGTACCGTATTTGCTATAGCTTATCTTTAATGTGTGTGTTTTTTCTATTTTTATTTTTTATTTTAATAAATCCAAAGATTTGTACATTGCACAAATATAGGAAGTATAAAAACTAACAACTAGATATAAAAATGAGTTCAAGTTATTCTAAAGAAATACTATATTTTCAGTGTAATATTAAAGTTGGTTAACAACCACAACCAGCTGTACTGACTGATTAGTGAATTGAGCAAAAATTGGAGAATTAACTAGTTATCACTCTTGGGTCCGGTATTACCAAGTCCAGTTAGCAGTTATCTGAGAGTTAGTGAAAACAAATATCTCAGGTAACCATGGTGATAACAACTTTTATCTGCCAGTTGAAGCTACTCCCACGTTGGTAATACCGGGCCTTGGTCACGTATATAGTATTTTAGTATACCTTGAGTAATAGTCAACTAATAAATATTTAATCATCAGTTAGAACCAACCGAATCCAAATTAATTATTCTGTAATTAACTATTACCTTTGGTGTAGTAAATTGCCCTTGTGGTGCCACGTCCAAACCATCCTACTTTTCCATCCTTAGATTTGACATAATATTGAAAAAAAATTGTCATGCATATAGGCTACTCATGAATTATATAAACGTAACTTTCATCATATTTAGTAAATATTTAGTTATTTCGTAAATAATTGTTTGAAAATTTCGTTATGAAGTGAATAGTTGATTCTATAGATTTATAATTAGCCATGACGCTTGCACTACAAGGGACGTGAATAATTCAATAATTATTTTTCATAAATAATAATGAACATACTACATTTGAAAACGATAATGGATCCATAAAGTGATCTGATTTTCTTCTCCTTGTTATCACGGTATTTTGTATATGCGTAGGTCTATGTTATCAATAATGCATGTGTTTTACCTGACTTTTCTCATATTACTTGAAATCAACCAATATTAAAAAACTTTTATTATCATTATTATATATAATGTATAATCTTAAATTGACAAATAAACATCTTGGAAAAGAATTATCATTATTATTATTATTATTATTATTACTATATTCCACAGGCAAACCCTCCATGGATTTTGTGGACACTCAAGAGTGAAAAAATGTCTTGTAATAATGTACACTTATTGGATGAAAATAAAAAAATAATTAATATACTGAACAGAAATCAGTCTATTCTATAATAAATACCGTTAACAAAACCATTGAACCAATTTCCTTGGTTTAGTCCACTTCAGTGGATTCTGTGTTGGCAGTCAGCACGATGAGGGGGTCGCGGTGTTGGCGGGGGGGGGGGGGGGGTGGGCTCTTGACAAAACACCAAACAGCCTTATAAGTAAATAAACTTCCAACTCTGCTGTCCCGTCCGATAGTCAGACAATGTAACTCCTCAACTCGGATTACTGTTCGCCAAATTCTAAACACAATGTCTTTTTAAGAGACGAAAAGGAATTTTAAATCGTATTTTTATTCAAGTTTTAAATCTTTGGGGGTCTTCCGAGACGAATGGATTTGTCAGACAGTTGGAATGTAGTTGTCGAATACACCGCTAGAGTGTCGGGAGGAGAGAGTTCATCCCACGAGAGGGCGGTCTTCTTTTATATATATATATATACATATATATATATATATATATATATATATATATATATATATATGTATATATATATATATATATTTATATATATATATCTCATATATATATTATGCTATATAGGGTAGCGCTTGAGAGAGAGAAAAAAGAAACGATGGAAGAATGCATTAATTTGCAATTCAAATTACGATTCTATAACAAATATTTGACCTCACCCAAATCAGTTCAAGGTCGTTACGATTATTTATCAGACACAATGGGTTTTGCGAAAGTTGATACGAAAATGGAATTGGTGATTAAAAAGAAGGTAGACGAAAAAGAATGGGATGTTTTTATTTTTCGCGTTGGGTGTGACTAGATATTATAAGCGCCATCAGAAGGGTTCAAAGGTCATATATTGTAGGCGCCATCATCACCGATTAAATAAGATTTTTATTACTTCAGATACGTATTATGATTGGTTATATTCTAATAATGGCCAATCTGTTAGACCGGAAGCCTGTTTATAGGTGTGTACTTATTTCCACGTGAGAAGAAGGTTGTCTACCAACTGAATAATTGTAAAACTTTGGTAATTTTCCTCAATCTCTTTGCAACTTTAAGTAATTGGCGATTTTGAAAGATGCAGATGCGTTTCTTATCGTAAATCTTATCATGAAAAATCACAACCTCCTAAAAATAACTCAGTAACTGAAACACAACGGAAATATTTGAACTAGTTGTGTTGGTATACAGACGATCTTCTTCCTGCGTGAGTGGTTATACAATTAGACCCGTACTTGTGATGCTTATTTTTAATGATAATTAAACTCTCCCGATTGCATTTCGTTCAGAGGCCTATAATATGGGCCTATATATATAATTGTAGCTACAATTATTCTAGCTGTGATTAGGAATATGAAGTGGGTGAATAGCCTTTAAATGAGATATGTACTTTAAATCTAATTGTCTTTACTTGATTTGATTGCTTTTTTAAGAGTGTTATAATATACTCTTCAAATGTTTAATCGGAAACACTTGAAGGGGCGTTTAAAACTTTAAATGCCCTACACCTAAAAGTGTTTTAAAAATGTATTCATGTGAGATTACGGCTTCGATCGAGTGTCTCCTTCATCATTACACCACTAACGCACGGGTAGTTCGCGCCTTCATAGTTCGTGAATACAAGATGATTATTGTTTGCATATAACGACCCCACTAACAGCTATGGTTATACGGGGGTACGATAAAGCGGGTGATAATGAAACTATATGGAGTGATGACAAGGGAGAAGATGTTTTCAAAAACCCATGCCTTATGCGGGACTCGAACACACGTGACTTCAGTCTCTAAGGCAGTGCCTTAACTGACTGAGCACATATATATATATATATATACCGGTATATATATATATATATATATATATATATATATATATATATATATATATATATATATATATATATATTATATATATATATATATATATATATATATATATATACATATATATATTATATATATATATTATATATATATATATATATATATATATATATATATATATATATATATATATATATATATTGGATTTTAACGACGCACTGTGATGATGACTTAGATCTATTGGCGTCGGATGAATGATTAATAAGATGATGGTATGATGAGATGAAGGTTTTATGGGTACGAAAAGGATAGTGGAAAGGAAGCGGTCGTGGCCTATATTGTGGGAACCATCCCAGCATTAGCTTAGACTACAGAGGGAAACCACGAAAAACCCCTGTAAAGATGGACGGTAGCGGGGATCGAATTGGGTCCGATATGCACACTACCTCCCGGGTCACATGAAGCAAGTGCGTTAACCACTCAGCTACATGTGTCGGTGCGTATAGTTCTTAATATATATTATCATTTATCAAGATTCGGTCAATGTTCTATCTAGTTTTAGAAGATCCAAGTGGAGTGAGCGCTGATTTATGTATTCTATAAACGTCATCCTTGATGGTAATAAACCGATTTATCGAGAACATCCCACAAAATTGTCACCATATAAATTTGTGTGGCCAACTTTATTATCATCGATATTATTCTACACAATTCACATTTCTGATTGAGTTGGCGCATTTCCCATTCGATCCCAAACAATAAACCTCGAATAAAAATAAATCACCACATGCAACATAGTAACAAACGAACTTAACCTATCCTAACTTATTTTACTCCCTCCGCCATTTCCTCACCCCCCCTCTTCACAATCAGTCCGGTCACGGCGTATCTGCCGGCAATTTGTCTTCTTATAGTGCTTACATCAGCTATATAGTTACGCCCCAGCTTTTTGTGTGTAAAATGCGCACAACTGGTGCATGATTTGTACGGCAGAGCGCAGCAGTGTCGCGACATCATGGCGGGCCGACGCTAAGGTCAACTGTCAGGGTCGTCGAGTGTGCGCAGTTGCCCGGATGTGTTTACGATCAGTTTTTTTTTTGGCTATGAATAGTGTGAAATATAGAGGAAGGGTTGATATTAATTTTGAATCTAGTCAGGGTGAGATTTATAAAGATATGTTGTTAATGTAGTGCTTTATTCCCGACATTATCAAGTGTCTAAGATCATTGTGTTTCGTCTTGACCCGCCATTGAAAAGCGATGCGTACAGGGAGGTGGCAATGTTTGCCAGATTACCATGTAATGATTAGACAATAATGGGAACAGATAAACTGAATTATATATCAACATATTGATTAAGATGAACTAAAACAAATGAATCATTATTCTCTAGATTTGCAAAGAGTGGAGTATAGGTCTATGAAATTATGGTTATTTCACTAAAAATGCCTTATTGCTTCTCCCAAATCACCGTTTTCTCATTCCATGTCATTCCACATAGACATATCACTTGAGAAACTTACGATCTATTTGCCAAGTGTGATGTCAAAATGGATTGTGCACATTTTATTGCATATATGCCTATATTGCACAAAACGTCATTATGCACAGCACTCGCGATGGCCTTGCATCACTGTCAGTAGAATAGTTAACTAGAGAAGGCGGTGACTCTTCCGTTTACACATTCACAGACTGCCATTGGGTAAAATTTGTTGTATTGTCTAGTGAACTTACATGTAATGAAAATAAGTTCATTTAATTTTCATGATTTTTGAACTCAAGAATACAGTAAAAATCTTGAAAATTGTGGTAAAAGGTGGAATGAACAGGCAATTCCACTCATTCTATTTCAATTTCATGATTTTCAGGATTAAGGCTCCTGAAGTTGTGATTGGAGAAAACAATTTGAGAAGTATTTCGCCGCCAGCGCCGCCTAGACAACAATGTGTGACGTCACTTGAAAGCACGCCGGATATCCAGTATGGCGAACCAAGATTAACCCCGACCAATGGACGTCAGGAAAGCGTCTATTAGTAGGCCTACGTTCAGCATAGAAACTGAATATTTCGTATTAGAAACTGAGGCAGGTGAAATAATTATAAAATATCCATCCAAAAAATAATATTTTACACAAATCATTTCTCCCGATGACTTTATCCCCCTCCCCCCTGCACAATTTTCAGAAAATCATATCTCAAGATATCATTTCACAATTTCTTCGAGATATTTCCAAATTTCGTATCTCGCTCACTCTTTTTCACATCTGAAATATTATACTATTCCCCTAACACCGACTTCAACGCTTACTGCTGGTTACGGTCGTACGTCTCTCTATCTATAACCACTAACGCTCAATCGTTTCGACCTTGGATTTAAATAAACCTTGCCTTAATCGTCATACCATAATAACAACTTGTAGTTCCAGCTTTCAGCGTAGGATCACGAGTCGCCGGGTCCGAACATCCGTCCCGCCCATCTCTAACCGTTGCCGCGGGATAGTTCCGAGCTGTCAGCCGGCGTGCTGCGTGACTATTATACTAATCAGGCGATCAACAACAGTACAATCATAAGAGGACGAATGCTAATGCTCAATACAGGGCCCTGTGGCGCAACGGTAGCGCGTCTGACTCCAGATCAGAAGGTTGCGTGTTCAAATCACGTCGGGGTCAAATAGTTTTGTTAAAATATAACAATTTATTTGAAGAGCAGAGAATTTATCGAGCTTTATTACGAGGTTCTACGTTGTTCCGTTAATTAGTGACACTTGTTTTAATTTTAGATATTTTATTTATAATTTGATATATGTCAGTTTTGTAGCCAACTATCCAACAGTTGAAACAAAGTGAAATAAACTGAAAATAAGTAGTAGGTTAACCTCGGAACAGTTTTAAAGTATTAAATTTTTGATAAGTTGGCAAAAAGTTCTGTAAAATGTCTAACGCACCGGTGATTAAATTCAAACATAAGTCAAATAATAATTAAATAATTATTAAATAATCGAATATTTATGAAACATTTTGTCATGTAAATAGTTTGAACGGTTGAACCAATTAAGATGTTGCACGGGGATGTAAGAGGGAAGTTTTTATAAGATTTCGTAGCCAGCTTTGGATAAGGGCTCAGTGACCTCCAGGGGCAGACTTGACCCGGCGTCGCGATGCCCTGTTCTTCCCCTCAGTCCTCCCGGATGACGGTACAGGTACGCATACTCCAGTGTGTCGGGGCACTCCCATTAGGAAGAAGAAGAAGAAGAAGAGAGAGAGAGAGAGAGACTCTGTCTTTGGATTATTAATTGCTCTATAGGGTGAGACTTTTTTAAAAGATTGTTTGTTCGAAAACATAATTGTTATTTTTTAACTCTGCAATCTTTATCTTGCATAGCGTTTTCCCACTTCTTATCACGTATCAGTATATCAGTATATATCAGTATGTAATCAACTATATAATCAGTAATAATCATCTCTCGAAATTAATAATGAACACTGTAGACGCTGAATATATTTAAAAAAATCTTAAACAAAATGTATGTTGAGAAACATTTTAAATCGCGTGTTGTCCTGTAAGCGATATTTTGAATTTATTTTAAAATTATGGTTGAATTTTCGTCAATTTGAGCATTACTGTGAATTCTACACAATTTCTTCATCAAATCAATCCAGATTAATTCCGGATATTCAATTGTTTCCTTCATATTCTAGTATTTTATTCATTATTCAAGCTTCAATTGGGGAACTCATGATCAAGCTTTTTGAATAGCTTCAATATAAGAAAAAAAAATACGTTAAATTAATCACTTTGAACGGCTGATCCACTTTATATAAAACTTTTACAACTTTTTATTACAAAAAACATGAAATTTGACATTCTAAAAAAGTACCCCTAATATTTATTATTTCTGTTCTTATACCAACAGAAATAAGTGATGAACCAGTAAATTTGATCACTAAAAAGTTTGTTGAATAACGCATATGCATCATAATTAATTATTGCCTTTGAGCTGGTAAGATCACCCTTGTGATGCCACGTTCAAACGATCCTACCTTCTCATCCTCACCCTAAATCAGAAAACTATGACTATTCATCAAGTAAAACATTAAAATAAAAAACATTATTTTTTGTCATATATAATATGAAATAAGATCCTTGACATGCAAGATGAGTCAAGTCGCATGCACAGACAAACTAAGATCTTTGACCTGCGAAGATAGCACGATAATATTAATGACGTAATGCCAACAGTCTTTATGGTCTCCAGACAAACGTTATCTTTGGAAAGTTTTCTACTTTCTCGTGATCAGAAAGTAGATAACAGTTATATATTTTATAAAGTTACAACCGCAATTTCTCGGATCTGTTTCATTTGCGATGAAATGGGATTTACTATCAAGATTCTTTTCATAAGTTCAAGTTTTATACACAAGTTAAATCGAGTCTATAAAAAATTATCCACACAAAGTTGATAATTTATTTGATTATTTGTTATATTAATAAAAATAAGTGGACTTTTTATTATTGCAGAGCCAACACGATAGATGCTTCTTCATAGTACTTTGGAATGTGAATTATACGAGTGAAGGATTTTTTTTCAACTTAACACAAAGTTAACCTCAGGTAGGATCGTTGGGTCAGGACAATACAGGTGACATATATTTTTTATTAAATCGTCAGTTTTATTACAATCATGCATGGGTTCCCAATTAAAATTTTTTTAATTGTTCACCTATTGTGCTAAAAGATGCCAGCAAACTAGATTCTAAAATAGTATTAAAAAAAAAATTACGCAGTTATCTGATTGAAAAATGCTTTTATAGGTTAGATGAGTTTTGTTAAAGTGTGTTCATATTGAGATTTTTATATTGAATATTTTGAATTTTTGTTATATAACTTTTTTTATGACTTTCCATTATATCATGTAATGATCCAAAAGGAAATAAAACCATTATTATTATTATTATTATTATTATCATTATAAGACGAATTTGATTGGATGAGCGAAGCGAATTAATACTTAATTTTAACTATACTTGAAATTTTGTTCGCGCTCCACAGGTCAAACAAAAGCAAACATTTTAATAAAACTTTGCTTGCACACGTACATGCGTTATCATCTAACTCGATGAATTATAGTTTTGAACAGTGGCGGTGCATCCATTGGGACATAATGAGCAGTGCCCCGACTTTATAGATTCACCTCACTTCAATATCAGATAATAAATTATACACGAAATTAGTGAATTAACTTTAGTTTGTCACTGTAATTCATGATTATGATTATTGTTTGCTCAACGACCCCACCAACAGCTAGGTTATACGGGGGTACGAACGAGCAGGTGATTATGAAACTATGAAGTGATGAAAAGTGAAAGGACGTTAACAAAAACCCATGCCTTATGCGGGACTCGAACCCACGCTCAACGGTGACTTCAGTTTCTGAAGCGGTGCCTCAGCTGACCGAGCTACCGAGGGTGAAACTGTAATTCAATTTGTAATCTGTTATTTCTCATAATAATAATTATTCACAGCAATGTTTCCCTCATGTGTGGTTGCAAGGGACGAGAATACTTGTCTAGATATTATTTCTAGAGACATAGGGGTGGTATTTTGTTGTTTGACCAGTGTTTCAGTTCAAATATATATCTGTAGATGAGAAAGCTTATTCGATGTTTACAGTGTTTGTATATATTATAGTAGGCCTGCCGTGTAATCGATATAATATTTTATTTCGTGTATTAATTTGCGAGTGTATAAAATGAGTTAGAAAAACTTGTTTTATACTTTGTGTTCATACTGAAAGACTTTTATCTACGGCGAAAAATTATGGTCACAGACAGCGCAGTCCTGGTGTTGAAGATCATTAGTTTTAAATAATCAAAATGGGGTGGTAAGATCGCCCTTGTGGTGCCCCGTCCAAACGATCCTATCTTTCATCCATAGTCTTAATTGGGGAACAATGATTTTGTATTAAGTTTCGATGTTATTATTGAAAAAAAAAAGAGAGAACTATGAATCGCGTTGCCTATTTGATTGAGGAGCCGACTTTAATCTATTTTTGAACAGAAAATTGAAGTCAAAGCTTTGATCCTCACAGGCCTAATTGTGCATAAGACGAACTAAATTAAACAAAACTACCGGCAAAGAGATAAATATAGAACTTTTAATAGCGATTGGTAGGCCTACACTGAAGAAACTGGCTTCGTGGGTGTGAAGTGAAAAGTGCAATTTTTTTGTTTTCCTTGCATTTAGAGTAAACAATAGAGTGATAGACATGTTTTTGCAATTGGAAAATCGCCGAATGGATGTCTTGTTCAAATAGCTGTTCGGGTAAGTTTGAATACTGTCACAATTATGTAATAATATTCTACTTTAGAAATAACAGAATGATTCTTCTTTTGAGATATGAAATGATTATGGAGTGAACACTTATATATAACACTTATATATATATATATATATATATATATATATATATATATATATATATATATATATATATATATATATATATATATATATATGTATATTTGGAACCAAATATAAATAAATGAATATATCTGTGTGTGTGTGTGTGTGTGTACTGGAGGCAGTGTGAAGCCGGCTGCGAGTGTCCCACCGGGCCGTGTGAACACGTGAGGTTCTCATGGTGCCAACACAACGGAGCACAACTCCTGTGTGTGTGTGTGTGTGGGGACAATAGTGTTTAGAGTGTTAACACCCCTGGAGACGGCCAAGGTATGTCGAGTCTTAATCCCCGCGCGGTTTCACTTCGCACGGACTGCGGGCCTGTAATCCCGACCTACGTCAAACCACACGCTCATCCCGCCTTGCCTCGCCTCGCCGAGCTGGCTGGCTGGCCCCACGTGGTACTGCAGTGGTGGGTTCCATTGGAAATAATATAGAGATTATGGTTGTTGTTGTTGTTGTTGTTGTAGTTGTTGTTGTCGTTGTTGTCGTTGTTGTTGTTGTTGTCGTTGTTGTTGTTGTTGTTGTTGTCGTCGTCGTCGTCGTCGTCGTCGTCGTCATCGTCGTCTTTGTTGTTGTTGTTGTTGTTGTTCATCATTTGTCCATTACATCGAACATCAAAATTAAATCCAAAATCCAACATCAAATTAGTTGTAGCTTTTAAATTCGATTAGGTTAGTTCAGTCAAGTTGGGTTGACCGTTCGAAGGTTGATTAGGTTAGGTGATTATATATTTATTGTTTGTCCAACGACCCCACCAACAACTTGGTTATTTGGGGGTACGAATGAGTGGATTATAAACGAATGATGTTTACAAAAATCATGCTTTGTGCGGGGCTCGAACCCATGCCGATCTTGATTTCATCTTCTAGAGCAGGAGTCATGTCAGGAATCAATTAGTGATTACACATGATTAGTGGTGATTTTTTTTCCAATTTTTTTAAATGATCAAATAAATACATATGCTCAAATTCTATAGACCCCAATAGTCAAGAATTTTGACTTGTCTGAGGGTCTATCCCGGGTAGTATCATCAATGTTATCAGTTATAAACCTAAAATATTAGATTACAAAATGTAAGTTTCTAATGTTGGTTAGTTATTTCAGGTTGGTCAAGTTAAGTGGATAAGGTTAGTTCAGGGTGCAACAAAAACAACAACAAAAACAACAACAAAAACAACAACAAAAACACAACAACGACAAGAACAACACCCTGATGGGTTCACAGACATTCCCACATCTTCAGCAAGAGAGAGGGAGAGAGAGAAGAGAGAGAGAGAGAGAGAGAGAGAGAGAGAGAGAGAGAGAAGAAGAGAGAGAGAGAGAGAGAGAGAGAGAGAGAGAGAGAGAGAGAGAGAAAGAAAAGAGAGAAAGAGAGAGAGAGAGAGAGAGAAAAGAGAGAAAGAGAGAGAGAGAGAGAGAGAGAGAGAGAGAAGAGAGAGAGAGAGAGAGAGAGAGAGAGAGAGAGAGAGAGAGAGAGAGAGAGATCATTGTAAGCAAATAGTATAAAGTCTAGACAAGATTTGCGAGGCTTGACTTGAAAGAAAGTTTCACGAAAGTTGAGTTTTTCTTGTGAAGAGTTGCAGAATAATTGACAAAAAACAAAGTACTTTTATCTTTACAATCTGCATTCAACCTTTGCTTACTTTTATATTTGAGAATGTTTTGTTGATATATTTCTTCCACACATTTTTCATATAGATTCGAGATAGGGGTGGTAAGATCGCCCTTGTGATGCCCCGTCCGAACGATCCTATCTTCCAACCATAACCTCATTTGGGGAACAATGATTCTGTACCAAATTTCCATAATCTTGAAAATTAGAAGAAATATATTATGTAGTTCGAGATGAGATTTAATGAACATCACGACCAACTAAGCCCCAGTATTACCGAGTCCAGTTAGTATTTATCTGAGAGTTGGTGAAAACAAATACCACAGGTAACCATGGTGATAACAAGTTTGAACTGTCAGATAAAGGCTGACTAGACTTGGTAATACCGGGCCTAAATTAATTAATGCATTCGAAGTAAATCCATATTATTTGAATACAAAAATATGTGTACATCAGTTTATCAAAATCGTGAATTCCAGAAAAAAACATCTGAAGCTCAGCTTGGTGTAATGAACTTTCTTAGATGAGACCTAATTTTCGGTATTGTTGAAAATTGAAATTGACATGATGACTTTATTACAAGTATCCACTAACGAACATATTATGCTTTACTACGTTTCAATTTCTGCCACATTTTTTTATTGCGTAAATCAATTTCAAAACGAATTCGTGTCCGCAAATCTGTGGACTTGAACCTCAATCACTTCTTTATTGTACCTCGTCGCATAACACGTGAATTATCCTTGATTATAAGCCACGGGAACATTTCAATCAACTGCTCATTCTTATCAGCGGTTCTCAAACAAACCGAGTTCTCACAACTAATTATATATTTCAATGGATACACAATTTATGTGACCCACAATCAAATAATAACACTGTAGATCAAACTGATATATATGATATATATATATATATATATATATATTTATATATATATATATATATATATATATATATATATATATATATATATATATATATATATCATATATATATATATTATATATATATATATATATATATATATATATATATATATATATATATATCTATATATCTATATATCTATATATATATATAAATATATATATATATATATATATATATATATATATATAATATATATATATATATATATATATATATATATATATATAATATAACTATAAATTGCTTCTTTTATTCTCAAACATATCAAGATACATACATGTACAGTGAATATTAGTATGAATATAAAGACTCGAGAAGAAAATTGTATACAGTCTGCATGAAAAGGAATGAAAAGTCCGCGTAAGAGCGTGGTGCTTTTGTGTGCGGACGAAAATTTGTCAATACATATGGAGATTTTACAAGATGATAAATAAAAATAAAACTTAAATCGGAAAATTGTAATTTTACATTTAAATTTCAAATTTTGAAATTTTTAAAAATTTGTATACATATATGAACAGTGAATAATATATTTTTTAAATGTATATATAAACAGTATACAAGTATAGGCCCACAAGATCTGAGATTCAGTAATCGAGAAATTCGTCATAGAAAAGAATTTGAGAGGAAAATATTCATTCGTGACTAGGACGATTTGTAATTGGATTCTATTAGACAAAATCCTTTTTTTAAAAGTATTTCTACTTGTCAAATACACTGATACAGAAAGAAAATTACAAATACAACAAAAAAGCATCCACAAAGCCCTTCAAAAGGGGCTCAACTGTGGGTCAAAATAGTGAATTATGAGTACACATTCAAATTCGGACGTATATATCATACATGAAAAGTAATAAAGTAGTTGGAGTAAAAAAGTAAAAAAAGAAAACATTGAATGATTTGTTACATTCTACTCACAAAGTGTGAAGTATTATTGATTACTATTAATTTCAACTTTTAATTAATCTAGATTCATCAAGTGGCGAGAAAAAGTATAGACCGTTGTACAAAATTGTAAAAAAATACATAAGTAACCAGTATTGAGACATTTTGATTCGAAAAGTATTTCGGCTAACAACACATAATTTAGTATATTTTAAATAGAAGTGTCGACAGTTCTATATTGTTTTCCTAGTTTCCTAGTTATTATATTGTGTTAATTTAGTTCTGATACCTGTTGCCACTATAGCCACTGTAGCAAATTTGTATTTCAAGAACAATTCTACAAATTAAATGCTAGTCTTTATTGAGCATGAATCAGTTGAAACTT
>OZ023336.1:29593561-29718561 GCA_964007535.1 Brachyptera risi
TTTTGAAGATTCCACAGATTATTATTCATAGACTCATACATACATTGAAATTGTATTAGAATTAATTAATTTATTCCATTTGTCTATATTACCATTTCTCGGACATCTCCAAAAATGAAATAAAAAATAAGGAATGAATGAATAAATATCATTATCATTGTTTTTGAACAAATTTTCAAGTCTCCGATTAGATATTGAGAACTTGAATGATTGTTTATTGATGACTGCTGATGATGATAGTGTAGGATCGTTCGGGAGAGACAACACACGGCGATCTTATACCACCTAATGGAAATGATTGATTTTAATCCAACGCATTTCAACGAACTGTAGATAATAGATTGACGAATTCTTGAAATACGAATATTTCAATCATTTGCATTGATAAAAAAAAATGAGTAAGTTTTGTAAAAAAAATTTTCATCATCAAAATATTTTCCAACTTGGATAATATTTTATTTCTATCTCAATTTTGGAACAAAAACAATAGATTTTTCACTTGTTTATTGTCGTTATATTCGAAGTTGACACGATTTTTAATTTACCCAACAATTCTATCAACAACTTGAACAACTTGTACAGAAAACATGTTAGCAACAGTTTAATAATATTTAATTGATTTTCAACATCCGAACATTACATATATATATATGTATATATATGTATAAATATATATATATATATATATATATATATATATATATATATATATATATATATATATATACATATATATATACATATATATATATATATATATATATATATATATATATATATATATATATATATATATATATATATATATATATATATATATGTATATATATTTGTATACATAACTTATATATATAAATTCAATAAGAAAACGAAAATATGTATATTTTTAAATTCTTCCTATAATACGTATTATTGAAAACACTTCTCATTTTCCAACCCTCGCATGAATTCCTGATCATAATATTTCAAAATCAATAGAAATAAAAATGGAAATGAGAGAATCTTCGATGAAATTAATAATAAATTAAATCGATATAATTAATTGTGATTGAAATTTTTTTTTTCAATGATGTAACATTAAAATGAAGAACTAGCACCTTCTCAGACAACAACAATGAATAATTTCATCCAATAAGAGTAGAATATCGTGATAAATTTTCATATAAACCTAATTTAATGCGAATATCACATTCTGTAAAGTATATCTTCGAGTTGATGTTGAATTGAGATATCTTGAGATGTAGAAGATAAGGACTTTGGTTTGAAGCTGATGCAGAGTTTTGGACACGAAGAGTTGAAGAGATTTATTAGAGCTGTCATAAATGTATGTTTCCTCGATACATGTTATTTGAAGAATTATATTCCAATATATAATTAATTGATCAGATTTCAGTCTTGAGGCATGCACTTCCATTTTGTTCACCGTTTTGCATGATAATAATATTCATATAGCGGTACCATATTCTCATACATTATTCGTATTTATTCATATTTTTGGAATATAATTCTTGTTTAAAGTTTATATATATTCATTTTATTCACGACAGATCTGGATGAGATAGCTTGTATATAGTATTATGCGTATATATATATATATATATATATATATATATATATATATATATATATATATATATATATTTATTCATATATATATATATATATATATATATATATATATATATATATATATATATATATATATATATAAATATATAAATATATATATATATATATATATATATATATAAATATATATATATATATATATATATATATATACATATATATATATATATATATAATATATATATATATATATATATATATATAATATACTATTACCGGCACAGGTAGCTGAGTGGTTAACGCACTTGCTCCACGTGTCCCAGGAGGCAGTGGGCATATCGGACCCGGTTCGATCCCAGCTACCGTCCATCTTTACAGGGTTTTTTCGCGGTTTCCCTCTGTAGTCTAGGCTAATGCCGGGATGGTTTCCACAATATAGGCCACGACCGCTTCCTTCTCACTATCCTTCGCATTACCCATAAAAACCTTCATCTCATCATCCCATCATCTCATTAATCATTCATGCGACGCCAATTGATCTTAGTCATCATTACAGTGCATCGTTAAACTCAATATAAGAAAAACATTTTACATTCACTCTATTTTTATATTCACTCACTCAATTCTACTAGACCTCATACTATTACAAGTACAGATCTAAAAAATGAATAAAAAAATGAAAATATCAACGAATCTCGATTTGTTTCGGTAAGTGGAATGAAAGTCTTCTCTACGCTCATCCAACAACAGGCGTTTTCTTCTGGAAATTTCACTTTGAAAGGCATATCTCCTGTGATGCCACACATAATTTTAATAAGCGAACAACAATTGACGACTAGTGATTGACCCGCCCACTAACGTCACGAAACAAAACATCCAATCAAATGGGCTGTTTGTTATGTTGGAAAATTGACATTGCCTATCAGAGTATCTCTAAATGCCCACATGAAGTATAGATCTAGGTGGCCTGCCGATTAGTCACGCCTATCACTAGTGGTCAATTGCCCGCTAAATTGTGTTCTTCAAACACAACTACAGTATTAGGCTGTTTGTCCTCAACTTCTCTAGCTACCATGGTAACCTAACCAGCATGCGATCGGACGCTTCTCATATCCGAGTGTTTCTCTAAAGGACATCATAACCCTGAGACCAGATTCTGATGAACAATTACGATATTTACTTTCCTAATTTTAGAGAAAACTAGAAATCATCATCTCAATTTCAGAAATTTAAATTAAAGAATTTGACCTTTAGAAACGAGTCTGTTTTTCAGTCATGACGTGGAAATTAGCCCCCCCACTCGATTTGTATATTTCTCTAAGGAATGCCTACGTCATGACTCTTAGTATATATGAGAGACAACAAAAATAATTTCAATTTCTGAAATTTAGATGATGATTTTTCTAAAATTAGGGAAATAAATATCTTCATTATTGATTAAAATCCTGTTTCAGGATTGTGTTGTCCTTTAAGATATCAGATTTACGAGATTCTGAGACCAATCAGAAGATTAGAATCTTCCGAAGATTATTGAATGTGTAGCCAAAGATATTATCTTGGACAGGTGAAATAACTCGGAAAAGTGTTTCAATTACGATCCACTCAGAATTGTCCCTTGAAAGTCATCATCGATTTACCAAGAGTTGTCCCTCTTGCACAAACAGCTTTGGTGTATACGGGAGACTCAGGGATCCGGGTTCGAATTCCGTTAAGGTATTCGAACGAGTCTAGGTTTCCGCGATCATCTCATCAGCATCTACCGGTCATCAGTTCATTCGTAGATTAAGATGGCGGTGCATTCCAATTGTTGTCATACATTGCTGTACACGTGAACAACAATGTCCCACAAAATGTGTTCCTCAATCAAAACTTCTGTTTTGGTTTGTTGCTCTCAATGTTTCTATAGTTCACACTCACTATCTTCCTTGGGATTCCTGCAAGTGATGTGACACATTGTTGTAATAAGTGGACAACAATGTCTTTAAAATGTGTTCTCCAACCACAAATTCGACTTTATCCTGGCTGTCAAGGACTTGATTTCTGAGCCAATACAAAAATTAAGAAGAAGAAGAAGAACCACAATTTGATTATCAGCTTGTTTATTTCAATCTTTTCTAGTTTCTATGGTAACCTGATAAATATGCTGTCTCAATAAAATAATGTGATCATTGATTGCATTTCTTTGGTTTGACAGTTATACAGAAAATATATTCCTACAATTACTTAAAATTGAGATTATTAAAAGATAATTAAAATTACTACTATCTGTTGTATGAGAAAAATATTTTCAATAATTGTTTGTATTGTTTGTATTGATTGTAATTGTTTGTAATAGCAGTATGTTTAGAGAAAAATCGTATACTTTCTTTACGTTATGACTCATACTGATTTGCCTTCTCTATGTATAACCTGTCTAATATAGCTACAACTATAACTTGAAAAGAATAACTCTGTACCATGCGAAGTTTGCAAAAAGTTTCCCTACTGAAGGTTAACAACCACAAGGTAGCATCGTTCGGACGGGGCACCACAAATGCGATATTGCCACCCTCAAAGAAATAATTATAATGAAAACATAAAAAATTGTGAATGAAACTTTTATAAACAAAAATACTTTTGTCACTCATTGAATAATCTGTAAATATAGCAAGCTGATAAGTAGAGGGATGATGATTCAATCGCGTTTTCACTGGAGAAAATATTTTCTCTCTAATCAACTCTTATTTTTGTCTTTTTTCCTATAAAATCCGAGGCGTTGACAACTCCTGAAATTTGGTGAACACTTGTCATGAAATCTTGACGAAATTCCTTGAAATCTTCTTGAAATCCCTTGAAATATCCCTGAAATCCCTTGAAATCCTCTTTGAATCCCTTGAAATCTGAAATCAGGTGTACACAAAATCTGCTTGTTGTTTACCCCACGGTAAAATCTTCATTTCTTCTTCCATGTATTCAATTATTCTAAAGGAATAATATTTTAATGGAAAAATAAGTATACACACGCAACATATTTTTCTGTTTTCAACGAGTAAAAAGTCGAGTATCGTCACATTTATTCTCAGTCATGTTAGATGTGAATTGTGTGCCCGTATCTGTCATAACATCCAATACTGCTAGTTTTCTCTCATGTGTATATGTGTACATGTATATGTGCACATGTGTGTGTTTCCCAAGTTAAGAAAGTCTTTCCATCTTCATATGGTTTTGTTTGTCCCAAGCATAACATGCCTGTTTTCATCTTCATGGTAGCTGACCTTATATGCCGTACAATGGCCACACAATTCTTATAACCATGGCAAACCTGTCTATAATACACAGATATGCACTCGGGATATGAACCCGGGGCATTAGGCTAACAAACGTCCAGTAAACACGAGGAGAACGCGATAGTGCTCACGTGGCTATACGGAAGATCGTGCTCAATGTGAGTATATTTTATAATATATCAACTGTTATATGAAAATGCTTTTTACTTTGTTGACGATTTTTTAGCTTCCAGCTATTTTTGAGCAATGTTAATCATATTTATATTATGTAATTCATGAAGTATATCATACCGTACGTACAGTCTTCGATAATGAAAGTTATTATTATTATTATTATTTTTATCTATATAATCTTCTTCATAATTATCATCTTTATAATATTCTATGAAATGATACATTTCAATCGATCTTTTCTATCACTTATAATCAAAAGCATATCATCTTTATGCATGCATGGTTTCAAAATAATATATACTCATTGTCAAATATTATAGTGAATCGTCTGGTAATATATAGTTCATAATTACAGTATAAGCTGAGAGTTAGTGACAAGAAATAGCATGAGTATATATCCATGGTGATGACAGTACTTAACTGGCAGTTTAATTAATTCGTGTTGGTAATTCAGACGATAAATACAAATAAAAAGTAAGATTTGAAAGGGAAGAAAAAAGTTGGTGAGAATGATGATTAATGAGAACAAAAGTAATTGTTTTGTTCTTTCTCCTTAATTTATTAGTTTAGTGTTTGCTGAGAACTCTCTTAGGGTGATATAAGATCTTCCTCGGTATTCTCCGACCGAACGATTTAATATTATCATATAACTGGCCTCAACTCTGAATCAATTACTTTCAATGCTCAATATATTCAGTGAAATACAAAATAATTACAAATTCTAGTGGAATTTTAATTTTATTTTTGTCTTAAATTTCTCATTCTCATGTCTCGTATCTCATATCCCAAATAACCAGCTGTTAGTGGGGACGTTAAGCAAATATGAATCAATCAAACTAGAATGTTGATATAGATAGGCTTAATGGTATAAAAGAGGATAGATATGGCTACATTATTCCAATCATTTATTCCAATGAACTCGATAAATTAATATAACATCATTGGAATTGAAAAAAAAAATTAAAATAGAAATATAATTAATAAATGATATAATTACTTTTTCAGTTTTGAAGAATTTTCCAAGGATTTAATCCTCTTTCCAGCTATGCATGATAATTTGTGAGACGAGAAGAATGTTTTAATCGTATGGCGCAATGAGAAGCCTCAGGTTTGATCCCAATTAGCATTTTTATTGCCATAAATAATTGATTGAGAACATGTGACATTTATTACCAATAGGAAAAACCACACTTGATGGTCCCGATCGACCGTCTTCCGTGTCTATTAACACCAACACGAGAGGTTTCGACCCACAAACACTGATTGAATCACATTTATAAAATGAATTAATAATGCTGTTTTTATACAATCAATAATATCGGCCATACTTGAGTGATGATGAAATCTATATCGGTCATTTACTGCGCACGTCTTCTTGCGCATTGGTCTAGCTGTTATCCAGACAATGGTGTGGTCGTGGAAAATGGTACTTCGGAGGTGCAAACTCATTGATGAGCGTAGCGAAGTCTCCATCCCACTCTTATAGGGCTTTGTCTGGGTGTTTTTTTTTTTTGTTTTTTTGTTTGTAAGCACTCCACAGGTCGCAAGGGTTGACTGATCAACATGAAACTTTTTTTGTACACTCAAACTCATCCAACTTGAAACTGTATAGTTTTTGGGATGAATCGGTCGGACCGATTTTGAGAATCATCATCTCAAAGTTTCTAAAAACCCCATAAGATTTGGCTGGGCGGAAAATGTTGAAAAATGAAATCTCTCCAAATGAAATGAAATTTTCTCTAAATGTGTATACATGGATTTTACACATTATTACGATTTTTTAAGCAATTCTGATCAGTCGTTTTGAAGAAAAAAAATAAAATGACTGATAATATTTATAAAATATATCATAAAAATTGTGACAGAATTAAGTTGTCGAGATTCACTGCTTTCTAGATTCAAGAGTTGACCAACAATGAAGTATTTTTTATATGCGTCAAGGTGTGTAGAATACCAAAGTCAATAAAGTGGCAAGAGTAGAACTACTTTAACGACTTCTATAGCTTATTCAGATATCAAGGTGTGTAGAATACCAGAGTCGATAAAGTAGCAAGGGTAGAACTACTTCGAGGACTTTTATACCTTATTCAGATATCTCGCTCATCTTACAACGCATATTTCGCGTTTGACTAGTGTAGAAAAATCATTATTTGTAGATCAATCTCAAAAAATATTCCGATCCTGAAATGTCGGACGCATTTTAATCGTTTCAAATTCTTTGTAAAATCATAACATGATTCAACTCTGACTGAAATGAAGTATGAGTGTCTTCAAACTTTGAGCACTCGGACCAACTCTGACAAAACTATGCAGAAAATGTAATTTGGTGAAAGAAAGCAACTACACTCTTCAAAGCCGGAAATGAACCACTACTAGATGTTTACAATAATAGAGTGATCATTGCCCAAGAGACTTGGTTTAAAGTAGAAGATATCAACATTCGTGTGTTTTGTGTACCAATTACTGGTAATTCCCGGATATATATCACAGAAACGGTTTTTACTTATAATGTGTTACGGACTTTCGGAAACTGAAAGACTTATCTGCGGCGGAAAGTTATGGTCACCAACAGCGCAGTCCTGGTGTTGAAGTTCATTGGTATTAAATTATATATAAATATATATATATTTATATATATATATATATATATATATATATATATATATATATATATATTTTAATATACACATTCATATATACATATGTACACACTGATATGGTAACACAGTGAACCGTCATTCGGGAGACCGGGGTTCAATTACCGCCGTAGTTGACCATCGTGCCAGAGGTTTTTCGTGGTTTTCCTCTGTCGTTCAGGTTGATACTGGGATGGTACCTTAACAACAGACCACGACTGACTCCTTCCCACCATCCAAAACACCTAATAAAATAACCTTTCATCTAATCATCCTATCATCTCATTCATCATCCACCGACGCCAATGGATCGTAGCAATCAGTATAGTGCGTCGTTAAAACCCAATATATGTATATATATATATATATATATATATATATATATATATATATATATATATATATATATATATATATATATATATTATAAAAAAATTATCACGTGTCTTCGATTCGTCTTCATGCTTCACCAGTGTCGTGTCGATAAAGTAGAATAACTGTTTGACCGGCTCGTCAGTACACAGCCTTGGAGATCGCCCAGTAAGGTCGTTCCGAGACTGGTCCTGCCATTTAAGCCGGGAACAAGTTCACGACGGCAAGGACGATCGAGACAGAATGATCGACACGTGGGATCGGTGATGGTGATTGATAGGCGGAGACGACCGATCGAACGGTGATCGGAACAGTGATGTGTGCACCTGGATAGGTGAAATGGTGAGGGAATGACGAGAGGATGTCAGAAAAGCTATGAGTTGCAAACGTACTTTATTGTTATGTATGAAATATACGTTCTAGTTACCATCATTTGATAGATGGATTTTTGGGACTTATATATATATATATATATATATATATATATATATATATATATATATATATATATATATATATATATATATATATATTTATATATATATATATATATATATATATGTATATATATATATATTTACATATATATATATATATATATATATATATATATATATATATATATATATATATATATATTTATATATATATATATATATATATATATATATATATATATATATATATATTTATATATATATATATATATATATATATATATATATTTATATATATATATATATATATATATATATATATATATATATATAATATATATATATATATATATATTCATATATATTATCAATTGACATAAATTCAGGGTTATCATCGTCGTCGTCGAATTAGGATATAGAAACATGAGAAATTAAATACCTTTGATAATCTAACGTTTTCATGATTCGATTTTTTCAAATTTAACCTAGGTCTTCTGTATGCTCATTCGAACATCAAGATAATAAACCTGAAATTAGGTAATTTGATGATAATTCGGGTCTTGAAAGTACAAATTACATATATAATATATATATATATATATATATATATATATATATATATATATATATATATATATATATATATATATATATATATGTATATCATATACCGATTTCTGGAATATTTCTGCAATGATTTCCGGAAGAAATATGAATTGCGTCATGATAAGTTTTTGTATTGTATATATTGATGACTATATGGATACATTTTGATTTGATATGATATGATAACGCGTGTTGTTCGTTGAACGACTCATCAACAGCTGATGGGTTATTTAATGTGATGAGTTGTATCTATATACGATAAACCACATCTGCGTTCTGTTGGGTTTGAACCCACAGCCTACTTGGTAGATTGACTCACTGTTAGAAAAACTGCCGTTCACATGTTTCTTCCAAGTATTTCCACTTTGTTGTAATTGTAGCAAACAATGTTCCCAAATTGTTTCCTCCAATCACAGCTATATCAACAGTTTGTTTGCCCACAATCTTTTCAGTTCAATGTTCTTTCCAACTTTCCAGTTCTTTCCAGTTCTTTCCAACTCTTCAATGTTGGTTTCGGTTTCTATCACCTGTGTGATACACGGTAATGGCGAGCTCTGATAAAATAACTAGGAAAACGCGGGATGCGCGTTGTGAGATGAGCTTAGAAGTATGGAAATCTATAGAATGAAAAATAACTTGTCAGCTCAATTTACATCTACGGACCTTGGATTACTTCGAACGTTCAAAAACCTTACCTGCAACTTGTTGATATTTATAGTGCTGCAACCTGTCGCGTAAATACTTTGCAAAACCAATTGATCCAAATATTCAATAAAATCTACACTTTTATTGCGTTTTCTTTGTTATTTCTGATCCGATTGTTGCAAAAATGTCTGAAAAGGTGTATAATAGTATTTTTCATATTTGGTGAAAATTTGAGAGCTTTTGAAAAATTCTTGTTTTTCAAGTATTTTTCCTCCGGGTTATTCTTATGAGGATTTTTCAAACTTTTCGATTTTTTTTCCGGAAAAAACTTCGGACCAATTTTTCTGAAAAACGATCCCAGCCTATTCTAGTATAACAGAAATCTTCAGAAAAAGTATTAAGTTGATAGGTATTTTTTCCTGACCTTTATGACGCGTACAAAATTAAAAAAAAAAAAAAATACAAACATAAAATCGAAGCCCATTTTTTTCGACATGTGAAATGGAATCTTCGCTACGCTCATCTAACAATATATTACCGGGACGCCCGATAAGTTGAATCTTCTTGCAGAGGTCCTGCCCGGAGATTTGTCCCTGACCAATTGTCACTCCTTTTCATTATTCATCCTGACTGTTGTTTTTTTCGTGGTTTCCCTCAGTCGCTTAAGTGAATACTGGGATCAAAATTAAATATTTTTTTACTGGACATGACTGAATAATGATTCAAATTATTAGGTGAATGAAGATTATCTATTAATAAAACGAAAATGCATTCTGATTACGTAAAATTTAAGAGAATATATAAATATATGTAATAGACGAAATGGAGAGGAAAATTAGTAAAGATGATAAAGAATAATCGAAGTAGAAGAGTATGAAAGTCCAAGAAAGCCGTTTGTTCCGGCCCTTAAGAACTGAATTTCAAGTAGAAGAAGAAAGTATAAGATAAAGAACAGATGATGAAGAAAATCGAAGAAAGAGAAGGTTCAATAGAAAATAAGATTGAGATTCCTCCCCAACACAACTCTGAATGTTCCCATTGTCATCCTTCAGCTTATCACTATCATTTTCACAATCTGTCAAATAAGCTATTTATAACTATTTCTTTGTCAAATAAGCTATTTCTAACTATTTCTTTGGGATCGTAATACCGTCCTTGTGATGCTCCTTTGAAACGATCCTGAACTTCCCTTCTTTGCCTTCATTAGATAACAATGGTTCCATCTCAAGTTTTAATTGTTGATAGTAATCATGAAGAAATGTTATTGATTTGAAGAAAGTAAAACAAATATCACAATTTTTGAATATTTGATGTTGAGTGCATTTGCCAATAAAATGTAAATCGAGATTTGATTAATTCCTCGAATAACATCAGTAAATGCAACTTGGGTCATATATATAAACCTTTATTGGCCCCTGACTCCAAAGTGCACAAGAAAACAATCAATATAAAATACATGAGAAAATATAATAGAAAAAAGTTATGTAACTGAATATTGAAATGATTTGAAAATGGAATGAAAATTGAAAAAATTAACGATAAAATACAAAATTATGACACTAATGATAATTGAAAGGATAAAATAAATGTAAACGTTGATGGATGATGGTTAGTTATATGGATGGTTTCTGAATATCCGAATGGAATTCTTCAGGGCTGACATCCCAATCTCATATTTTAAAGAATTATCTATCAAAAAACGTTTACAAAAATCACTAAAAAACTTCGAAACTTTTTTAACTGATTTGAATTTGGAACATGTACATGAGTTAAGGGGTGGGGATATGGAAGTTTAATATTTTGTATTCGGGGCGGATGTATGTCGTATAAAAGGATTGGAACGGAAGGACTTTAAAAATATATAATTATATTATCACATTGGGAAAATGCATGTTCACTTAACACACAAATTTATACTGCCTTAGAACATTTAGCAATAGTATAGAAAGAAGGCAAACGTAAAATTGAAAATACGTTACCATTTTGGGGCGGATGTAAGTTTTATTAAAGGACTGCTACCAAGCGATTTTTGAAATATATTATTTTGGATTTTTAAATCACAAATTCCCACGTTTTGCATGTTCGTTACCGAACATGAATCTTATCCATAGACGCATAATGCCTTTGAGAGCCCGAACCTTTTTCCTGGCCGTAAGGTATTCGGCACCCGTTCGATCGGTCTACGGAGGCATTTAGTTCCCACAGTCGAATCGATTTATCTATTACATGCGCTGTTCTGTGGCGGACAGCAATAAACTAGAAGAAGGTTGCCACAGTCGAATTTCTAGACAATTTCAATGTCAATTTGAATTCAATTGAATTTGCATACTTTTTATTCACTGAAAAATGATGAATATAAAAAACTCTCGTAAGGATTATTCCTTGTTTTGTGAAGATAGTTTTTTATTTGAAATGATTGAAATGGGGTGGTGAGATCGTCTTTGAGGCGCTCTGTCCAAACGATCCTACATCCACTCATGAATTTGAAATAAATACAATGATTTTGTATCAATTTTCGATGTTCATGAATGAATGTACAAATTATTCCATGTGTGCACGAATTAAATTGGAAATACAATGAGTACAATTTCACCAGAAGAACATAATAATTCGCAATCAATAACACTATCGAATTGGATGAAACATGAGCAGCTGTATCTATTAGGCCTACTCTTATGACAAGAAAAATTATTCTCTCAATCAATTTGTAATCACATTATAGTACACTTTATGTATACATTTGAATGTATTTTTGTGTAAGTCAAACTCAAAATCTCTTCCTTACACACGTTTAGTAATACATGATTTAAAAACAAATATGTATAATTGGTAATTTTGAGAACCTCAATGGATTCTCAAAATAAATTTTGAAATACATTCTTAACCGACACATGATGAGACACAGATAGAGGAAGTATAATAATGGTCAATTTTGATCATATATAAAATTATCAACGACGATTAAAAGAAGTATATATATATATATATATATATATATATATATATATATATATATATATATATATATATATATTGTATTGTATAGTATGTATTGGAGATATTATCATAAGCCTATGATATTTTCCAAAAGAAATGAATGATTAGTTGATGAACGAACATGGCGTAATAAATATAACATTTGCTATGAAATCAAGAGGGCTTATAAAATTGGATTTCTCGTAATGAAGGAAACAAAATATAGCCTCCTTCTAATGGAGTTCATACTATTGATTTAATTCGCAAATTACAACCCTTAAACTATCAAAAACTTGTGGTTACAATGTGAGGGATGCAACGAGCAAATAATACGTTGAAACTTTTGAAAAATTCACTTATTGTTTTTCTGTTTTATTCAGAATGATTATCAATCGAGATTTTTTCATTCATCCGAAATGATATCTGTCACTATAATTTCAAGATGAAATTTGTGGCCGAGGTCTCAAAGAATATACATCCATCCGAAAACGTCAAGTTATAATTATTGGTAAAACAAATAGACATCACTTTTCTAGAAAATTTTAACCTATAGGCTATAATTGGGAAAAAACAATGAACAACATATAACGTTGGCATGCATTTTGATTTGTTTAATTTTTCTTGACGACCAGCCAAGTCGATGAAACAGTTCTCTATCTTTTCTCTTTGCTACTTCATCGACTCTGATGACAATAAACTTTAAATTAAATCTAAACTAATTTCTACAGCTCACCCTATTTGATAATAGTTTCTACAGATTACAGATTTGTATCAATAAATCTGAATGCTTTTATGTAAATACTGCTGACATTTCGTTGAATAACTCCAAATATTAATATTTTTCAATTTTCACTGCTAAACGCATCTTGAAATATTTCATAAATACTTTCTTCGCCTCTCTAAACATCATTTCCCTATATGATATTCTTCACATATAAGAAATAGTTTCACCAGTTTGAAAAGCATGCTTAGTTCCCACACATGTCAACATTTCATCAGTAATAATTATTACTTAAGTAATCACTAGAGTTAATTGGAAGTCCATCGTATGCCCTGAATCTTAATGGCTCCAAATCACTTTTAATTATAGAGTAAACATCGGTTTCTACAAGAGAATGTAGTCCTAGTTAATGTTTTATTTGCATTTGTCCTCCGAATCAATCAATTATTGCCCCAAGCGTTGTGAGTTTACCCCCCAAATTGCATCCAATTCGGTCGGTTCGTCGATACTAACCAATTGATTTTAAGAGGAAAGCTCATACCAACAATATAATACAAAAAAACTGCATTTCTCATGCACATCATTTCATGTAAAATACAATTAAAATATGTCAAATCAATTTAATTGGGACATTCTCATAATACGCTGATATCGATTCTAACTGAGAATTATCTCAGTCGATTTGTTCATGCTAAACTCGTTTCAGAAAGGTTTTTGATGACGATAATTTTGTATATTAATTTGTAATTTAGGGATGTCTAAAGCCTGTACAGGACCACCCAAGCTGACATTTACTCTGATCAAGAAACGTTTGGTATTTTATTTTCTACTCGTAATACTCTCTCGTACAGTGGGAAATAATTTAGTTCCAGAGTCAGAAATGCATGGAAAAGATACTTAAACATTCCCTTTTATTGATAAATACATTAAATATCACATCTATTATTAATATGTGTGTACAATATAAAGGTGCAGATATAAACATTAACATCAACCATGGCATGTTTGTGTGAATAATGACCTTATCGTCTGGTGGTATTCTAAAAAAACTGACCTTATCCTTTCTATCAATTCCAAAGAAGATCTTATCCTTATTAGTTCACACGAGAATTCACTAATTTGAAGAGCTTTTAACCGATAACTATTGAAAAGTATTCATTCAAAAAAAAAATTATCATCTCTTTTATTATTTGTGATGGCTGTATATCTATTATCTAATATAAAATTATGTTATATTGGTCGAGTATAAACTGCTGCCAGGTTTACGATGCGATATTGTAGCCATGTATCAAATGCTCTTAAAGCTCGGGTTGCGTTCGAAACAGATGTTTACGAATTTGTACGACCAAGAATGTAAAATGCACGTCCGAATGATTTTATTGGGTAACTGCATCCCTCCGGCGGTGTACCTCTGGACAGTGATCGGTGGGGCGGGAGGGGGGTCATGGCGCCCCTTTACCCCCCCGCCCCCCCTCTCTCTCAAGAGATATTGATGAGATGGGCCATCGAGATACGTCTCATGTATCTACATTCTGGGGTGCATTGCTCTTTGAATGCGCGTTTTGAAAGATGTTGTATTAATTACTACACAGCTAATCTGTTTTGCATTCTTCATCGTTGTTTCTGACGTCACAGTCTATAGGCCTATTATTTTATGCGTGTATAACGGTTGTAATGACGTTCTTGTTGAGGTCTTTCACGCAGCTGATACCTGTTTAGCTTACTTTATATGGGTTTGGAATGTTGGTAGAGTTTTTGGAAGTTTTAATATATATATTTTTCGGAATATTTTTTTCTTAAATTCATGTCTATAAAATTGTTGTGATCTCCGAGTGGTCTAGATCAAGTATCATGACCTGAAAAATATAAATTTCAACAATTTTTATGGTATACTCTAGACACATTGGCAAATCACACAAAATTATAATAGAAACAAAATGGTATATTTTTCGAAATTACAAAAAAAAATCCATTTTGAGATGGAAAAGAAATATGATGAAATTCATATTTTGCAACATTGAAAACAGAAAATCTCCAACATTATGATGAACAGCACCTAAAGGGAATTAAAGAATGAATGCATTAGGGCTCAGAAGTGTGCCAACATAAGGGTTATTTTGCGCCTTTCACACGTGGGCATTTTACCGATATAAATGATCACAACACATCAATAGTGCAAAATAAGAAAATAACAAACACATCATTGGATGCAGATAATAATTGTCGAAAATTCTGAAAAGTCAAATTTTTAAACTTCATAATTATTATGATTTCATTTCATAATTGACATTTCATAATTTCGTGATTAAAATTCTCTTATTTTGAAATAAAAAAAGTGTGAACATCAATTGTATCGAACACTCGATATTTTTGTCAACAATTTTCACTTCACCGAGGAACGTATAATATCGGCCAGAAAGTTTTGCAGCCACGCTGCTGGTGTTAAAAAGTGGAACTAGAGAAAAGTCACAAAATAAAAGCGCGCGCATATTTCCAATTATGACATTGATCGGAATATTACATTGTTGACTGAACTTTTGTAACCATTCGTCGGCCATATTGAGATTCAGAAGCGATCTCAGATTCGCAGAGTCTCAGATTTTGAGATTTTGTTACTTTTCGTGTCGAATAGTTATCCGGTATCAATGTTTGTTGTAAATCGATAGTAATTCATATATAAATACTTTATTAATGAAAAATAAAGTCTCCGCCTTACAAAAGGTTGCCCATTAGACACAGAATAATATAAAAATGGAAATAACATATTAATAAATAGAGCAAAATGACAATACAAAAGTGTTTGATGAAAAAATTAATTATTATATTGGGCCATAATCTAGAAGATTGAATATCGTAATTGATTACTTATTTAGAATAAGAAGAGGAAAAAATGAAATATAAAAAAAAGACAGGAAAAAAATATTCGAAAAAGTTATTTAAAAAAGAAAAAAAATGCATATTATATAGAAGCGATAAATTCAGGCCTACACACCCGATTCATTCAAACCATATAAATGGTTTCTGATAATTGAAATTGAACCTTTCAAGGCTAGGAGGACCATACTATAAATAGAACTATTACTGAGGTTGAATCTTCTACAAAATTCAACAAAGAAGTGAGGAATTGTGCCTCTCGCTCCAACCAAGAGTCCAATCACTTCAATGCCTTCCACTACAGATCTTCTCTGAACATAGTAAAGCAGGTTCACTATCCAATAGGCTCATATTCAAAAAGAAAAGCCACTGCAATTGACGACTTGCAGTCTCCGCCCCCTTGACGTCACAAATCATACCGTCCAATCAACATGGCTGTTAGAATTGTAGTCAAATTCAAATATCCAATCGGGGTATCTTCAAATGACTACAAATGATATGATCCAACTGACTGACTCGTAAAGCCACGCCTATTTCGAGTTGTCAATTTACATTGTCACTGAAAATCTCACGCTGTGGTCATAGGTCCCCCATACTCTTAAATTTTATGAATTTAAATTCAATTTGAACTCAAAACTCTTAAAAATCTGAATGTCAATATCAAATTTGAGCTCCTTTATCATTTTTCACGTTTGGGAGCCAAATGTAACTTGTAACTTGAAGATTTTCAGTGTTCGCTTAAAGACCCCACCAACAGCTAAATTATTTGGGAGTACGAAAAAGCGTATGCTGATGTAATTGTAACTTTCTGATAAGTGAAAGAACGTTTAAAAAGCATTCCGCATGCAGGACTTGAACCCACGACCACTTCAGTTTCTAGCGCGGTGCTTTAGTTGACTAAGTCACGGAAGGCGGCTGGAGTTTAATGTATACAGCTCCATAAAAAAACATATAATAACCAATGTGACCAAAATAACATTGAAGAATATCATTGTCGAATTTGTACAGCCGAAGGATTTTTTTCACGTATTATAATTTTCAAGGACGAGATTCACGTTAAGAAACGCAACTGTGTCTTTCAAAAGCGTCAAATCCAAACATTTGCTGAGAGATTATGTACGTACATATATTCTTACAATCATGTATTCGCCAGACGTCTTTCTTTCTCATGGATACATAAAGTACACTACATATTAGGACCGGCACCTGTAGCTGAGTGGTTAACGCACTTGCTTTATGTGATCCAGGAGGTGAAGGGGCACATCGGACCCGGTTCGATCCCCGCCACCGTCCATCTTTACAGAGGTTTTTCGTGGTTTCCCTCTGTAGTCTAGGCTAATGCAGGGATGGTTTCCATAATATAGACACGGCCGCTTCCTTCCCACTATCCTTCCCGATACCTAAGAAACCTTCATCTCATAATCGCATTATCTAATCAATCAATCATTCATTCGACGTCAATAGATCTCAGTTATCATTATAGTGCATCGTTATAAAGCCAATATAATAATAATACCACTTATTAGGCCCTATCTGTTGTCACTTATTTTGTCGATACTATTTAATTTACATAGGCTTCTGTTAAGTAACAAATGACAAACAATAGATACCATAGCAATACAGCGAACTGGTGGACTACCAAATATTCTGATTGGTCAATTCCATTTGGTGGACATTGTTGTCTGTCTCTTGCAACAATGGGTGACGTCACTTGACAGAGCCTATTGATAGGGTGTGAAATCACGCAAGCGCACTTCTTACAGACGGTCTCAGTTAATTGAGCACACTTGACCGTGACATTTATCCACGCCCTTTTTCATAAGCGCCGATACTGTTAGAGATTTCACATAAGTGCAGGAGCATAAAACAGCGTAATGTATCTATTAAAGATAAGTACTATATAGCCAACCTTTTGACAGTTTAAGGTTAGTTTATATAGTTCAACTTCATATGTGTTATACACATTATTATATTATACTTGATATAGGCACTACATTATTTATCTGTACTTGAAGTAACAACTATAAAGTCGTGTATATTACGATTTAGCTCATTATTATTATAGTCTTTTCTAAGAGTTTTGAATGACTAATCATCTAAATAATTCAATATATATTCAGAATTATTTAAAATTCTTGAAAAATACCATAACATAATGTGCTGAAACGTCGAGCTCTAGATTCAACAAGATTTATGTCAAAACTCGAGATTTATTGTTTCAAAATGATTGATTTTATTTAATTATTCTTTGGGGTGGTGAAATCGCCCTTGTGGTGACCCGTCCGAACGATCCTACCTTTCATCCTTGGTCTGTATTATGGAAAACAATGATTTTGGATCAAGTTTCGATGTTAATACAAAATATGTATTAGCTAATAATAAGTTTAGGGATAACTAACAATTCAGACAGGTGTGTTGGGGGAAAAAATGAAGAAATCTTAACAACCACGCGCAAATAGTGGCTTGTGGAGGGGGTGTGGGGCAGGGGGGAAGGATGAGAAGGCTTTCGGGGGAGGGGGGAGGGGGGTAATTGGAGGGTAAAACAAATAGCTCACTGGAACTCTTAAACAGGTACCAAAAAAAAAACTCATAATAAAACTCCGATAGTTCAAGACGATCGTGCGTTTAAATCCCCACCTACCGTCCGACACATAATTGACGGTACAATTAACCGTGTCGCCGTCTGCTTACCGTTAACGGGCAGTCGTTTTCGCCCGTCAAGTGTGTCGAGAGGGTGATTGAAGAATGTGGCTGCCACTGTCGGAAGAATGCGAAGCTGCGCGCGCATATTGGTATCAAATACCTGGCCTGTCGTTGCTGATTAGACGAGTGCACTGGGAAAACGATGTAATTGCGTGCGTGAGCAAACGAATCAGCGACGACTAATTATTTGATAATTGATTCTTTCTCATCTTTCGTCCAAAGGAGTAGGTAGGTAGTACGTAAGATGAAGATATTTGTACGAGTATATTATGGATGTACAATTTCTTATGGGACGAATATAAAACACTAATATACATAAGATTTCGACAATATTATGTTATTAACAAAATTCGAAAATCTGAAATCTGAAGTAAATCTGAAAAATCTGAAGTAAAATCAAGAATCTGAAGTAATAAAATCAATAAAATTAGTCACACATATTCATAACATCAGTCATGAATTCTATTTGAGCGTTTTCAATTGAATCATCACGAATCAATTCTACATTGAAGATCTCCGATAAAAATTACCAAAAAACATAAAGAAATATGATAAATATAAAATATTGAGGTTTCGTGGTTTCCCTCTGTAGTCTAGGCTAATGCCGGGATGGTTCCTATAATATGGGCCACGACCGCTTCCTTCCCACTATCCTTCCCACTACCCATAAAAAAACCTTCATTTCATCATCCCATCATCTCATTATTCATTCATCCGACGCCAATAGATCTTAGTAATCATTACAGTGCGTCGTTAAAACCCAATATAAAAAAAATGAAAAAAAAAAAAAATATATATTGAAATATATTCACTCATTTTCTATATTCGTCACTATTATAGATGTATTTTTTTGTGAATGAATTTTTTTTTGGGAACCGCAACAATCGAACACGCATTCTGGTATCAAATTAAAGAACCTATAGTTCAGCACTAATCGAGGTGATACTGAAAGTAGCTAAAAAAGAGAATAGAAAGTAGATGCTAGCTGATGACTACTGTGTGGTATAATCATCAGCTAGACATCTTATTACTGATCACTCCGTACAAAATATATACTCTGTTATAAATGTTATATAATAATAATAATAATAATAATAATCATTTATTCACAGTATACATTGTGGTATGTGTTATGTTTCGTCATTACAGTTTAATAAAACCATGTTATTTTACAGGATAAAATTCGTTCATATTATATGGTTCCTCATCTACAAGATAACGTTTCACATCACGTTTAAAACAATTTACATTTTCCATCATGCGGAGCTCTTTAGGTAATAAGTTAAAACATTTGACACCGTTAAAGTTCAGTCCAGTTTCGAATAAAGCACTTCGATGATGAACAACTACTGGAAGGTTTTTACCTCGAGTGTTGTGTGAATGATTAACATCTTTTTCAAAAATACTCGAATGAGAATGAACTAAGCAAACTAATTCCAAAATATAAATGGCTGTGACAGTTAAAATATTGAGGTTTTTTAACATTCCTCTACAACTCTCAAACCTATTCAGATTGGCCAATAGTCTTACAGCATACTTTTGAAGTATGACAATTCTGTTGATGTCTTTCTTTACAGCACCACCCCAAAACTGCACAATACCATAACGTATGATAGATTCAAAGTTTGCCAGGTACATCATTCTTAATTCATTCAATCCTAGTACCTTCTTCAGTGATCGAAGTTTGAATATGTCAATGTACTTTCCCTTCTCTGTTTTCTTATTACTGCCGAATAAATTGAATAACGTAATAATAATCAAGCGCATCTTTACTGAATCCTACAATGGTAGTAATAAGAATCCAGCATTTGTTTACTATACCTTAGATCGATTTTGTATTTGTATTTGTATTTAACTTACTCATTACAGATTGTTTTTAGAATAGGTGGTAATGATTACTATCATGAAATCAAAGGAAAACAAACAAACATGGCCTACTTGATAAAATTATACGTTGTTATTTTTTCTTAGCTCTCTTCTAAAATCACTTCCCCTCCCCTTGTACTTCTTTGTAATCCCTTTTCAAATCTATTGCTCAATTCCTCCCATCCTGTATATTCATTCTTGACTCTAACAAAATTGCACATTCTTTCTATTTGTCTTCGTTTTGCCAAATTTTTCCATACCATTTCCTCAATCATTTTACTAGGTCTTTCTATAACTTTTTACACCACATCCTTATCGTTCCTGATAATCTTAAAGATAGAAATAAATATAAAATGAAATATGTGAAATAAATAAATAAAATAATATGAAAGATAGAAATACATCCCAATGTTGAGGTGAAAATATTTCAGTGAGAGTGTATACTGTGTTCAATGGAGTCAATGGTAAGAACGTTGCATTTATCTTCATTCTTAATAGGCCTACTGCTTCGAAAAATCAATGTCTTCAAAATATATAATATATATTTTTTCAATAACATCAAAACTTGATACAAAATTATTGTTCCCCAATTAAGGCAATGGATGAAAAATAGTAGGATCGTTCGAACGGGGCATCCCAAGGGCGATCTTACCACCCCAAATAAAAATAAAGATAAGATGACCCATTTAAAAATAATCCAGCATGTCTTCACAGGTTTCTGGAATGGCAGAAGAGAAACCAGAATGTATATCGACATCTACAGGATAGATTACCATCTCAATGTTGGGGTAGAAATAATCTTGCGTAGCTTCACTGTCTTCTAGAGGAGCTGTAATCTGAATCTAGGTTATTATTGCAGCCTTGTAGTGTAAATGAAGTACACATAATTCAGCAGATCTTTACTGATCTTCAGAACGGCATTGAAGAGAATGTAACAAGTGGCCAGGTAGAGGGTTATAAATTAACGTTTGAAATATCAAAAAATCAAAATCAAATCTGAAAGATATTTTTATTCGACAACATTTGAACTCTGAGATGTATAACTATAAAATGACGCGAATGTTGGACAAGTTTGATGGAAATCGGGTATACAAGCTGTTACCAAGGTGTTTAGATTTCTTATTATACACCCTCAACCATCTCATTAATATAGCACCTATCTTGAAATGACTGCTATTTTTTTCCTTTAGGCTTCTGTCACGTAACAAATGACAAACAATCGTTGTCATAGCGATACAGCGAACTGGTGGACAACCAAATATTCTGGTTGGTCAATTTCAACTGGTGGATATTGTTGTCTGTCTCTTGCAATGCTGAGTGATGTCACTTGACAGAAGCCTATTGTATACAAATCTGAATCCTTTGTCATGAAAAGAAATATTACAAACCCTACAATTTATAATATACAAAAAGAGTATGAAACATGATATATATCCATAAGATTTGTAAAGTAACAAATAAATGACTGATAATCGTTGCTATATCAATAAAGCAATCAGGGAATGATAATTGATTTGGATTATTGTTGAACATTGTTGTCCGTCTTTTCAACAACGAGTGACTTCACTTGACAGAAACATGTACTAGTTCACCCCAATAGATCCTATCATATCCTATCTCGTTTTCCTTGTCATCAAAAGCACGGTCTTCTTTATCCAGTGTGTTAGTTGGTTGAAGAGTGCCCGAGGGATGTGTCGGTAAAAACGATCTAACAATCACAAAGCCCGACTTTTATAATACGGTCTCGCTGGCTCAGCCGATTAGATGAGCCCGGTATCACGTAATAGAGATACTGATACAAACAGTACTGCCAAAATGTGAACCGATTGATTCAAATACATCTCAATTGACGGATAAGTTGGATGTTATTAAAAGGAAAAGATATCATGAATGAATTTAAATTTCATTTTCGGTTAAACTTATACGTATTCGAGAATGACTCCACCAGGAGGAGTACCTAGATAATTTGGGGATACACATGAGTTGGTGATGTTCAATAAATATCTCGCTTAAGCGGGATTCGAACCCACGTGAATATTCTATCGTATCATCGTAATACACTTTTGGGGAAAAAATGGTTTCCATCACGTTTCGACTTGAATTCAAAAATACACGAAACATAATTGAAAATTGAATCCACATTTTGAGTATTGAGGCCTGGTTTTACGAAACTGGATCAAGCAATAGTTAGTGGATTAACTTGCTATCACCCACCATTGGTTAAATATGTTATTTTCGTACATTTAATTAATAGTTAGTGGATTAGCACCCTAACTAAGATTGGTAAAACCGGGCCTAACTAACTTATATTTGCTAGATATCTCAACACATTTATATATTGACGTATGTTGAAGACAACGCCCAATTCAATCAATCTTTCAATTAATAATAAACGTTAATAATAGAGAATCATTCGTCTATATATTTTATTATAAGATACTAAAATTTGATTAATCTAACCTTGTTACGACTATATCCACGAACGAATGTTGAGGTTATGAGGTTCCAAGACGGCCATGTTTTATGGTCACGTAGTCTTTACCTGGTAAGTTGTTCTGAATATTCGTTGTACTGTTCATTGCCTTCAGAGTAATTTGTCTACAGAAATGTTAATCAAGATTGAAGAATATCTATTAAATATGAAATGAATCTGTTGCAATGAGTTTCGATTAATTGTGTGAAGAAAAAAATGAAATAAATATGAATAAAATGAAATACAGAAGAAATTTGTCATGGATAAAATTCATATTTCATTGATGTACCAACTCTGATGTGTGGAAGTAGAGGCGATTGATTCGTGATCACTTTTGTTATGTAGGTTTTATGAGCATTTGATTTTTGACCGAGGGTTGATGTTTTGGTTTCCCTACTGGTTTTTTCGATAATTTTCCAGTGTGAAACAGAAGAGCTGGTACTAGCTAATATCCTGATGTAATCAAATCTAAAGTTGTCGAGGCTGGTGAATTATATATTTGACTTGCTTGTATGGCTTGTAGTTTTTTTTATCACTCAGCCTAAATATTGATCTCTTCATACAAACCTGTTATTGTTATCTATCGAGGTGAACCTATGGTGGTTCGAAGGCATTTGTTAAATCGAACTAGAAGAGTTTTGAGGTGGGTATCAGTGAAGCTAAAGCATGGGTTTCCAGTTCTGAGTTTCTCTTCTCGTCCGATACGATATCGGTACGATTTCTGGCGGATCTATTTGCACTTCTCTGTACCGTAACGTTTTCATGACGTCATGGCCTTCATTGCCTTCAAATGCACAGGCTTCTTTGGATGTGAAGAATTCAGTTCTATCAAGTCAGAAGTTGGCGCACTTTTACACAAAACAAACGGAAGCACGAGTGCAGAAAATCTAACAACAAAGAAGAGCAAAACATAACTTCCGGTAAAATCGTAATTTCGCTGACAAAAGATGAAGTAGAGTCAATAATCACAACTCTAAAACAGTGCCGTGATATACAGTGTTTCTCAGGTGAATACTGGCTTGTGATTGGTCAGTAGGGAAAATCGTGATGAACGTTAAGAAAGAATCGGTATTGGAAACCTTGTCTCATGTGTTCTTTGCAGAGCGTCGGTATCTAGGTCATTTCGAGCACAACCATTCAAATCTGTTACGTGACCAATGAAGCATTTGATTATTTTATTTGGGGTGGTATTATTGTCTTTGTGATGCCTCAACCTAACGATCCTACCTTGTCATCCTTAACCTCGATTGAGAAGCAGTAACTTGGTGCTTAAGGCGTACCCATTCTTTATAGAACAAAAAGTTACCGAAAGGGGGACTATGAAACTGAAAATGACCATGAAACTTTTACCGTAGAAGACATGCCAAATACACCATCTGATGCAAACAATACCAGTCTGAAATATTGATGAATCAAATGTAATAATAACAAAGGTGAAAAGAATAGTTGTATGTAACAGCAACATTCGATATTTTTACCATCGATTCTCCCCTCACAGCGTACCTTGACAACCAAACAACATGCAACATGATGTGAATGTTTATTATGAATCGACAATATTTTATAAGATACTTCTCTGAATGGTTTGATACAGTTTCACTACAAAATGTTTTTCTGGAAAGACACTGCGATCGTTCGTATGTTAGGTGGACACTGAAAATGTAACGCAGTGAATGAGTTTCACTTTTAATAGGGTGCATGTGCTCATGTAAATATAAACATTCACATTCACTATTTTTTCCATCTTCACGAAGAAGTGTAATTTAATAATAAGTATATTAAACTCCAAGATAATTTTATGATCTTTAATCAATATGACATTCTATTTTGTGAATGTAATCAGTTTCAAAACAATACGTCAATAAATTTGATCAACTACGTCCGAGAGAAGAGTGTGAAATTTACATTTCACACTCTTCTTTCAGACGTAGTTGATCGACCGTTTGAGATATCTTGGAAATATCTTCGGAAAACGGTTTAGAACACTCTGAAGAAAATTTAAAAAAATTAATATTCTCTCCCCCCAAATTTCAATTTTTCGTGATTTTCCAAAGGGAGCCTGAAAAAATCGTGAAAAATCGAGGGGGGCCAAATAATTTCTAATAATTTTTTTATTATTTCTCAAAGTGTTCTGAACTTTTTTCCGAAGAGATTTTCACGATATCTCAAACGGTCGATCAACTACGTCTGAAAGAAGAGTGTGAATTGTAAATTTTCCACTCTTCTCTCGGACGTAGTTGATCAAATTCATTGACGTATTGTTTTGAAACTGATCGAATGCACAAAAAAAGAATGTCACATTATTAAAGATCATCAAATTATCTTGGAGTTGAATATACTTATTATTAAATTACACTGCTTCGTGAAGATGGAAAAAATAGTGAAGACACATTTCTCTATTAGTATGAGCACCGTGCACACCCCCTTAAACTTTCGATGTCATTAATAATATTAATATAGAGTTATCTGAAGAGAATAGTAATACAGAAATAAGAACACAATACAATATTAATATATAATTCACCTCTAACCATTGACAGAACTAAGTTTTGGTAAATTTTAATAGTTTTTACTATTTAAAAAGTTGAAAATATATATATAAAATGAGTATATAATAAGTAAATAATATAGTAAATATATATATATATATATATATATATATATATATATATATATATATATATATATATATATATATATAGTAAATATATAGTAAATATAGTAAATAATACATATAATAGTAATAATGAGTATATATAAAAAGTTGGCTTGTCTGCGGGTCTACTAACATTTCATACATAAGAATAATACAGATTAAAAATAAGTTTCAAGTCTGAATAATTTGAAGAAATCTATATTTGGCCTCAAAACTAGGTAGAATAAAGCGAGACAATATGAAAAAAGTCTTCCTTTTCAAATAATGAAATATAAGCCCAAGATAAAAATAAAAATAATGATAATAATAATGATATATTTATTTCAGTTGACCACTATATAGTAAGTATCTACAGAAACAAGTATTAGTAATTGATTGTATCCATATTTATCATGATAATAGTCATATATAATAATATTTTATTCCAATTTTTTGTGACACATTTGTCTAATCTTTGAACGTTCAATGTAATGTTGTCTCACAAGTTGATTGGTGTAAAATGAAATGCCAATAAATACAAATACAAGTTCAATAGACAACGCCTGGTATTCCAATCGACTCGTTCATTTCACGCGACGTGAGATGATGACGTCACAGCAATCAAATAGAGATGTTCGCCGTGTCTGCAAGGCAGGTATAAGTTATGCAGTGGCAGGTATTCTGCATTACTGGTGCCACCTCGTGTGTGTTCTAGCTCTTGCGCTGGTTTACACGCTTGTTATGCGCAGCTCGGCGTGGTGCGAAGACGAGCGCAGTGTGGCAGCAAACACCCTTGGAGAGGTTCACTATACAAAATCATACAGAATTATACAAAATCATGCGGAATTATACAAAATCATACAGAATCATACAAAATCATACAGAATTATACAAAATCATACAGAATTATACAAAATCATACAGAATTATACAAAATCATACAGAATTATACAAAATCATACAGAATTATACAAAATCATACAGAATTATACAAAATCATACAGAATTATACAAAATCATACAGAATTATACAAAATCATACAGAATTATACAAAATCATACAAAATTGCTTTATTTGGGATATCCTATGCCATATATTAGTGTACCCCCTTGAAGAGATTGATTATAAAAAATCACACAAAACTGCTTTATTTCGTAAATATAATGGAAAATTAGACTTTGTCCCTTGGAGAAATTGACTATAGGTTTCTGTCACGTAACAAATGACAAACAATCGTTACCATAGCAATACAGCGAACTGGTGGACTACCAAATATTCTGATTGGTTAATTCCAACTGGTGGACATTGTTGTCTGTCAATTTCAACAATGAATGACGTCACTTGACAGAAGCCTATACAAAAATATACAGAATCATACAAAATTGCTTTATTCGGGATATGTCATAGAAAACTGTTAGCTAATTAACTAATAGCATATAGCTAACCTTCTCCCTCGAAGAGATTGATTATACAAAATTTTCTCAAATTATACAAAACTGCTTCATTTTAGATATGTATCGGCATTATCGGTTATTGAAAGTGACGTCGCACATTGTTGTATAATTGTGTTCGACAATCACAACTTCAGTTTTACGTACTTTGTTTGCTTTCAACTTCTTCTAGTTACTATGGTAACCTAATGCATCTCTAAGAATGTCGTGGAACTTTCTATCCAAATATTTTCAAAGTAGCAGCTGTTATAATAGTGATTATTAAATTCTAGTCAACATTTTTTTCTAAAGTTATTCAACCAATTCAGACACGAAAATAGAAAATATTAGAGCCTTACTCACTCGGTCATATGAATTTTATTCGATTTTGCACTTATTTGAAAATAATTGTTCCACGTCTCAAAACTTTAGTTCGAAGCAGTTTCTCAAGTCAACGTTCAAGGAAGTTTAAAAAACGAAACAAAAGTTCTGTCAAGTGTCAACCAATTTGAACTTGTATTTCTAAGAATGTCGGTGATTTTTCTCAGCCCACAGACCCACCAACAGATCGGTTATTTGTATTTGTGGGTACAATTGAACTGATGGTAGACGAATAATGTTTTACAGAACCCATGCCTTATTCGGGGCTCAAACCCATGATCGTACTCGAATTGGGTTGCCATTGAAGAACCTTGACCGACTGATAAATCTCTACAAAATTATCAACATCAAAAAATTAAACACAAATAAATTTAAAAAATCAAGAATATTGTTTTACTCGATAATTTATTTCAAAGATTAATCGTTAACTCAGAGATGACTAACGGCAAACGACTGAGGACCACAAGTTAGTATAGTTCGGACTTGGTACCACAGTGGCGATCCTTTTTTATAACCGGTTAACCATTAAATAAGTATTAATTGGCCAACTATTAGACAATTAGGCACGAAAATAACATTCATAACCAAGGTTGACAACACGTCAATTCGCTAACTACTTGTTAATCCACTAACTATCAGTTAATAAATACGCGGCTCAACAAACTGACTCAACAAACTAATAATTCCAGGCATTCAACATTAACGTATAATTCTCTTTTTTCAACCCTAAATCAATACTGAATTGCCGAATATGGTTTTCCTCGATGATTGACGGTTTGGCTGGTTGTTTGTCCAGGGGCGGTGGGGGAGGGGGAGGGGGAGGGGGGGGGCGGTGAGTAATCTAACGGCGTCACGTGACTACAGGTGTAGAGGAAGTTGTGGTCGAGGCTATTAGGCGAGATTATCGTATCGAAACAATATCAAGGCGCTACGAGAGTGATGCATGCAAGACTTGCACTACGTCATTGGACCGACAAGAAGTTAGGGGCATTAGTAATACAATTTCAATTCAATTCAATTTGAATATCATTTTATTCTTGTTCATACAACACATATTCTTGTACAATCACATTGTATTCTTGTACAAACATACATTTGAACATATAGTTTTATGACGATATCATAATACTAAATTAACAATACATGGAACCAATATCTCGACTCTATAAATATATACATCAATTTTAAACGTTTTAAGGTAAAATGGAATTGATCGCAAGAATTTAATTTTAATTTTAAGAAAGAGATTTCAATTGTGATGTTTAATCTTAATTTAGAAACAAGAAGCCCGCGTAAGAGAAAACTCTTGTGTGCGGGCTGTCTGAAATAATATATGTCGAAATGGTAAGTTGCGATTTTATACAGGCTGAGCGTTATCAACTCACTGATTGGGTGAATGAAAGCGAAGAGATTGAATGGCAATTACTGTAAACAACAGTTACAGGTGGTTTGAATGGGTTGTTTTTGATTGCCTACTTCACAGGTGAGGCCAAGATCTCCCCTTTCATCTATTGAGAATATTACAAAATGAGCCACGTATAATTTTTTCCGCATTTAAGGATATCATCCTGAAATGAGTAATGTGTGATGATGATTATTGTTTGCTAAACGACCCCACCAACAGCTAGATTATACGGGAGTACGAATGAGCGTGTGATTATGAAACGATGAAGTGATGATTAGTGAGAGGACATTCACAAAAACTCATGCCTTATGCGGGACTCGAACCCACCCCCAACGGTGAATTCAGTTTACAAAGCGGTGCCTCAGCTGACTGAGCTACCGAGGGTGGCTAACAACGAACTGATTGGGTGAATGAAAGCGCAGAGATTGAATGGTAATTATTGTAAACAACAGTCACAGGTGGTTTGAATGGGTTATTTTTGATTATCTATACTTCACAGGTGAAACGAAAATTTCCCCTTTCCTCTAATGGAAATATGAATCCAAAATAAGTCATCTATGAAAATCATTTTACCGCATTCAGGGATATTATCCCAAAATGAGTCAATATGAGAAATACTTTTCTCCACCATGGGGATCTTGTCTCATAAACTGACGAATGTTCAATACCACTAATGACTTGAAAAATGAAAGCTAAATTTGAATGAATAACCAAATACAGGAAAACTATTCAAAAAATTTAAAATATCAAAGTTTTACTAGCCGATCTTTCTCTAAAGTTTTGGGTTGAATATTTTCACGTTTTCTTGTTTTTTCTTACTAGTCTTACAATGACTCGCGACGTTCAACTAAATCCACTCCTTGTGGACTGAGATGATTGGAGTGAATGCCTGGTTTCAATATCACCTGCTCACTAGTACTCCCAAATAACCCTGTTGTTGATGGGGTCGTTAAGAAAACAATCATCAAGCATGAATGCTTGGCGAGTTGACGACTGTACACGCTTTACCCATGCAGTAATTTTACTGATTAACGTACCATGGCCATTTTTTATTCGATGTTCGCGTTTTTGGTGTTTTCTGATAGATCTTGTTCATATGAATGGTGCATGTGTAGTTTGGACATTTTGTATTGTAGTTGTTTTAATGTTTTTTACTCTTTTGAAGTTGATGCTTTGTGATCTGACGGTTATACTTTGTCAGTCATTTGTGTTGCCAACTGTGTGTTTGGATTTGTAGTGCACATGTTTTTATGTGTACTTGCGTATAGAATGTTTGTCAGAATTATGGGGGTGTGTTTGTTGTGGTTATAGAGGTCAGTGTTTTGGGGATGACAAGATATCTGTTGACATTAGTTTTAGGTCATTTGAGTTGCGATAATCACGGGGTGTGAGTCGTGTGTTGAGAGACTGTGTGGAGCTTTTTTTTTATTGTGAGATATGGAATAAATGTTGTTAAGAGTGGCTCCTTGAGCATGGTGTAATGAGGAGGGAGTGTACTTGCCCTCGGTGTGATAAGGAGTGTCGTTTTGAGAGTGGATTTTTTTATTTTTCTGTGTGGTAAATCAGTGGTTATAAGAAATGGTAAACATGTGATAGTGTCGTTTCGGTTGGGGTTATTGTTCGAGGTTATGGGGATGTTAAATCATGGGTGGTATACCGAGTATGACAAATTAACCTCAATGTCAACATTGGCTGGAAAGTGGATTGGAAGTGATTACGCACGTGAGTTTTTGCCGTTATTTAATTTATTGTATTTTTTTGTATTTTTATGTATTTTTTTGTATTTTTTTGTATTTTTTTGTATTTGTTCATGCAGTTTTTTTGTGCATTTTCATGTTGTGGGATGCTTGAATTTTCGTCAAGATGGCCGCTTTGTGTGTGGTAAAAATAATGACATTGTCATTTTTGGTATTTTTTAGTCTATTTCGTTGTTGTCATTGTGTTATTTCTTGAGTGTTACCAGTATTCTTAAAAAATAATCCTGTGTTTTTGGCGAAAAACACCAATTTCCCCCTCTTTTGAAAAAAAAAAAAAAAACGGGCGTGGTACGTGAATCGGCAAACTTACCGCTGAAAGAAGCATGTCGATATAAACCGACAATTTCAGAAGTCTAACTCTAAGCCATGTGGATCCAACTGAAGTCGAATGTGGTGTGAAGCAGTGAAATGACTCACAGAGGTGCAAAGCAGTTAGCAATGCCACAAAGAATTGCAAAAGAAGTAGAGGGTGTGACGCGAAATCACTGATCATGTGCAATTCAAAAAGCAATTGGTTTGTGTATTTCCGATGCATTATTTGCACAGATCGTAATCTTGTGGTTCTTCGTGATTTCCGTTTCCGTCGCCAGAGTTCACTGAATACTAAGAAGGACAAGAAATTGAGATGATTTATTGAATGAGAACATTTTTTTCATAATATGTAAATTGCAATTTTGATTTCGTTCATCCAGTATTTATTTTCAATCGACCGTTTTTACTGACTCACATGGAAAGTTTGTATTTTTTTTTGTATCAACATTGAATATTTAACATCAATATGAACTCAAATGTAACGTGAAAATAATTATGTATAAATATATGAAATGAAATGATAATCTTGGTATTTGAAATCCAAATAGTAAACTAGCTGATAAGTTCAAGCGATACGATAATCGTTTTTGATCTTTAACTACTTTTCTTCGATTCTTCTATGTAATTATTCATTTCTAAATCTTCCTTCATTCTTCTACTCATTTTAATATTCATCTTTTTATTATTCTCATTTTTTAATAATGGAACACCTTTTATTTACATTCTTCTATTTTTTCCTCCCATTATTATTGTTTGAAAAGACTCTACATATGATATTATGAGAAAAAAATAACCTGAAGTGACAAGACAAATACATTTCAACTTCACAAAAACAAATCTATTGTTTTTACAAACATTTATCATGAGATTAAACAAACATAAAAACTGTTTAACTTCGATTAGTCGAGGGCATGCAAGGACCTAAGACTATCCATTCCGTAAAAGTCTCAACGTAATGGAGTCCAAGATAATGCCAGCAAGTTGGTACGACTTAATGAACTAGCAAAATAGAAAAGTAAGACGTTTCAAAGGGGTTTTCCCCTGAAAAACTTTGCAAAGAATTTACCTACCACGCAGATACTATTTCTGACAGGTTTACATTACATTATATAATTACATCATTACATCGTTAACTTTAGAAACTAAAGAACGTTTTCGAACTACCACCCAGCTAACAAAAAAGAACAATAAAAAAACTAAACCACAAAAAAAAATCCACCGCCAACCTTTCATATTATACATTGCGATCGAATTTGCTGCAATCTATTTCACCTAAATTCTTAATTAAGGTGTTTGCTTTTGACGCCCTAATTGGACCTAGTATTTGGACGTTTGAAGGTTTCGGATGCGGTCGCTGCCAGTCCTTGGGATGCGATCCGGTGTGCGAGCCCGCCTAGTACTTTCCAGGAGGCTTAGCAGTTTGGCCCACCATGCTTTGCTCTGCGGACAGTCAGATATGCTATATTGATATCCGGGGGGCATTTCACACACAGACAGACTTAGTGGCTGGAGAGAGAGAGAGAGAGAGAGAGAGAGAGAGAAAGAGAGAGAGAGAGAGAGAGAGAGAGAGAGAGAGAGAGAGAGAGAGAGAGAGAGAGAGAGAGAGAAAGAGAGAGAGAGAGAGAGAGAGAGAGAGAGAGAGAGAGAGAGAGAGAGAGAGAGAGAGATTATGCAAACAATAGAAACAAATAACAGTGTGCCGAGAGATATAATATTGTTATTTATACATGTTTTAAGAGCTGTTCTGTATTACGTCGTAACATTGGTGGATAGATTTATAAAAGTCAATAAGGTGATTGAAATTTAATTTATTAATTCCGTTTCGGTGGATTTAAAATGGTGTATTGAGTATTTTAATAGCTTTGTAGAGTGATTGTTACGTATTGAAATGGCGAATCATATTTGACAGATATTCGAGTATTGCTGAGCTTACGTCAAAGTTTAGTTCAAGTTCTTCTATTCTTCATTCTGAAGCAAATGAATACAATTTGATGAATAATATTATTGAATTATTGGCATGTTTATTCAATATTTATTGTTGACTCTAATTGATTCTGAGTAGAAATTGAAAGATTAAGAATGAAGATTTAAACCACGATATTATCGGAAAGTGTGTTATTTCCACTGCTTTGACATGTTTAAATTTCAATTGATTTTAATATCAATGTACCTATTGATCCAATGAATAAACTTCATCATCATTATTATCATTTTTTTTTTGAAATTATTATCATGTAGGAAATGTGTAAAATATGATAGCTTCTGTTGTGGTGTTATAGATGTGGAATATTGGTGAGATGTTTTAATACATGAAGCCTATTCTGGAAGTTTGGATAGGACCTCAGGATATCGTCTTTCTGGTAAAGTTAGGACGATAATTACAGGGTAGTGTTACCGCCCCAAAAATAATAAATTATTCGTGATATATATAATTTTCAACCCTCGTGTACTGATACATTTGGGGATGATGAATAATTGAGTCAATTTCTGTCGAGAATAAGAAATTGTCGAATTTCTCAAAATTTCAATTTTATTTTTCTTCGATACTTTTGGATGTCATTCCTTCCAAAACTTAATTTATTACTTCTACTCAGACCGCGTTTTAGTAAAAAAAAGAAAATCTGTTGGTAAGACTAATCAATAATTAGGGCACAAAAACAACATTGATGAAAAATGGAAATGTTAACATGTTGATCTGCTTATTATTGATTATAAAAGTATTTTTAGAAACTGACTAATTTCATCATCAAATTTGTATTTTTTTTCATTACACCATTTCATCTGATTATCGTATTTAATAAATATAAAAATATATATTAATAAATTATTAAAATTCAGGACGAAACATTTTCTATTGCAAGCAGATCTATCATAATCACTCTTGATACCAATCTCTGAGAAGCCAATTGATTTCAGAAACAAATGAAGAGCTTTTAATTCGTTGCGACAATAACAAAGGTATAACAAACAAGCCGCTGCCAAAATATTAATATGCAGCTATTTTCAGCCCGCAGACAGAATCATGACTCGTCCGATTATTGCTTCAGTTTAGAAGATTGATTCAGGAAGTTTTCGGATGATGTTTTAAGGAAGGGTTCACACAATTGGAAACGAATTGTTGAAAGTTAGTGGAAGTAATCAGAAGTCTTGTGACTTGAAGATTATCTATGACTGTTTCCGTCGGTTGGACTCGCCTTTGTGATTACTCACTCTGATTTTACGTACTTTCCTCGTTCATTCATTTATCGAGTTCAACAATGCATTATGATGATGAATAAGATCTATTGGCGTCGGTTGGACTCGCCTTTGTGATTACTCACTCTGATTTTACGTACTTTCCTCGTTCATTCATTTATCGAGTTCAACAATGCATTATGATGATGAATAAGATCTATTGGCGTCGGTTGGACTCGCCTTTGTGATTACTCACTCTGATTTTACGTACTTTCCTCGTTCATTCATTTATCGAGTTCAACAATGCATTATGATGATGAATAAGATCTATTGGCGTCGGTTGGACTCGCCTTTGATTACTCACTCTGATTTCATGTACTTTCCTCGTTCATTTTATTTGATTGAGTTCAACAATGCTTTATGATGATACATAAGATCTATTGGCGTAGCTGAATGATGAAAAGATGGCGGGAACGATTAGTTTATTAGGTGGAAGGAAGCGGTCGTGGCCTGTTCTCGAGGTACTATCCCGATATGCACTTCAGCGACGGAGGGAAACACGAGAACCCTGGTTGCTGAATGATTCCTCATCTGTACTTTATTATAGAGGTTCACTATTCCCAAGTTGTGGTCATTTCGGGTTTTAGTCAGGATTTTGTTCAATATTAAGCTGATATAAAACTTGTGAAAATGTTTGATTAAGAAAGATTAAACTTTTGTTTCTTTGAAAGATTTGTATTTTTTATCGGAAAGAACTTGAAATGATATTGATATTTTCATACATTTTTTTTCCGAGAAAACATAGTTTTATAAATCATTGCAACAATAACACATTGAAATGAATATGATCATTTAGATGAACGAATTACAAATGTTCGGACTCAGGTCAGTAATAACAATAAAACTACTGAAACAAACTTATTTTCACGATGATTATTTCATTTGCGCGCCAACCCCACCAAGAACCAGGCTATTTGGGAGTTCGAATGAGCGGATGATATTTATAACGATACTCACAACAACCCATGTCTTATGTGGGACTCAAACTCACAGCTGATTTGACTAGTTTCCAAAGCAACGTATTGGCTCACTGAGCCACATGAGTGGAATATCAATCCTTGATTCAATTATGTCCTCAAACATTAAAAAATACTTTCTGATAAATTATTAGTATTGTATTTAATATTGAATATATGAGAAAAAAAATGATAGTATAAATGATAAAAGATATTTGGTATGATTTTGATCATCCCATAGTTTAAAAAGTCCTGTTTCCATTTCAATAAAACAACTCTCATATCACTAATAGTAAAAATAATCTTATTAAAATCTGAACAATTCTCTTCAATACGTCCTTGGTTCGGTTCCGTATACGTCCACCATGCCTCGTTAATCTATCACGTATATAAATACATACTTCTCTCGATCTTCTATTGACTTTGTCCGCATCGCTCGTGGTTTTTGTGTGCACTCTACAGACCTTGGGGCAGTCCACTTACCCTGACTGCGTTCGGGCCCTGTAATTTGGGCCGCTTACCGCGCTGTCAGAGTGACGTGGCCTGCGTGAGGGGCCCTCGGGCGCCTAGGCAACATACTAGCCCAGACAAGCTGGCTAGATTAGAGAATGGTAGGAAAAAGTTGTGACGTTTTTTTTTTATTATTATTTGTGTAGAAGAAATGAGCCATTTTTGTGGTATTTATATATATATATATATATATATATATATATATATATATATATATATATATATATATATATATATATATATATATATATATATATATATATATATATATATAGGTAGGCCTACTAATAGAGTTGGTGAGGATAAATAGTTTTTTATAGATCAATGAGAGAGATGGTGATGTTTATATTCTCAATAATGGAGTCTATAGAGCAATGGGTTTGAATTTCAATTCAATTTCAATTATACGTTTCAAATCATTATATTATATTCAATCTGTAATAGATTTATATTGTTATTTTTGAAAAATCTAGGACATCCCCACTTCTTTTGATACACTTTAGTTTCAGAACTTTTCAATTCTTGATATGAATATAAATTGAATTATATTCCAATTATGTAATACGCTAACTTGAAATACCAAAGATCTTGATTTTTTTTTACTTTTTCATACAAAAAGAACTGTAAATGTGTATTTCTGTGTCATCGACGGCTAGTCATGCGATGCTTGAGATAATTGGAATGGACTTATCAGATTTTATTAACCTAAACTAAATTTGTTGTCCTTCGCATCTCTAAACGATCTCACTGGATTCACAGTTCCAGAGATATTAAAAATCCAAGTAAGAAATATTATATCAATATCTTTTAAATTTAAAATGACTGATTAATTTCCAAATTGGTCTGTTTTAGAAAAAAAAAATATAAATTGAGTGAACTGTCATAATACTACAGAAAAAACATATAAAATGAGATAAATTCGAAAGAAAATTAAATAAATCAGAGAAATAAGTTATTGAAGTCAAGTACTTTTATAATATTTCTTATACCAGCAAAACATAATAATTCAATAACAATAATCTACATTTTCGTGCGTATATCAAACCAAAGGAATACAATTAATAGCAATATAATTAAAATATTTCCAACAAGCTTCAATTAAATTGCATCCGATCCAGTCTTACTTACCCGTCTCTGAACTATACACGAGTTAATGGCTCAATTAGGCGCCTATTGATTCTGGGAACGCTATTTCCATCTGTAATTTCCTATCGGCGCGTCACGGCGTATTGTTAGAACGGAAATTCCTTTACTTCTCTTTCTATTTGTGTTCGTAATGTTACCACTACTGGATAACCAGTTGACCATAAATCGTTACGAATTATTAGAATAACCTATATAAGAAGGCGGTGAGAAAATGATGTCCAAGTGGCTTATAGTTATTGGATATACCGTAAACAAGGGCATTATAGTTTCACCGCCTTGTAATTTGATTGTATTGTTGGAAATTTGAATCAAGGATTTTTAATTATGATCAGGAAAACGTGGTATATACGTTGTGCGATGAGTGATATAGTAGGATGAGTGATGATTTAAATGGAATGTACTAAAAGCTATGAAGACACATTGATTTTGAAACTGTCAAGTCAATTCACTGCCTTCGTCATACTGCCATTTTGTTGATCATCCCTAACAAACCTGAATCTCATTCTTATTTTAACAATATTTAACATTTAATCTCTGAATCCGATTGAATCAAGTGTCTTTAGAATTGGAATATACATGCGAACAATAGTTTCAATTTTTTTTTTTTTTTGAAGGAATTCTATCTGAAGTATACAATGTTCACAATTGACACCATAAAATAAATCCCACAAAGCCAAAGGCTCATCTGTGAAACATGCATATTAAATACAAACCAAACATACGTGTCAATTCAAAGAAAGGTGTAAATGATTATTTGAAACTATAAAATTAAACTATGATAACAAAATAAACAAGTAGCCTACCCTCAGAAGAAAAACATTAGACATTTGAATTTTGATATTCCCATGATAATATGCGTGATGCAAGTGAACATTACACAATCATTGACAACGCAGAGTGGTTCATTCATGTTTAAATTCCATCCGATAAATTTGGAAAATTTTACCAAACGTTCATTTTAAGGGAATTTTCAAAATTTCAAATTATTTTCATGAGATGGTGTTGAACCGATTTGGCTAAAAAAGAATGCCAATGTGTTCTGGTGTAACACCAATTACCAGAGAAAGTTTCAGGTCAATTGGTCACTTTGTATGACCTTTATTCGATTCAAACAAATACAAGGCCGATTTTTACAGTATCCAATATGGAGTCTTGGCCAAGTTTGACTTCCATGGATTATGAATTCAAGTTGAAAAATTTGAGTACATAAAAAACTATTCTTTTGTTGAAAATATATTCATTGATGCCTTTAAGAATATCAATTAGCAAAATATACAGAAAATTTAGGATTTACAATATTTTCAATGTTCAATTATTAAGATTTTGTATAAATTTCATTCGATATGTCGTAAAACTTGGATGGAAAATAAACATCATATATATATATATTAGTGGTTGATAATTTTTGTTGTAAATTCTGTAATATTCTGTCAATATTTTTCCTTCATATTATTGAAGAGTCACTTAAATAAACGTATAGAGGGAGGAACATGGCCTACATATCGTAAATTAAATAACGGTAATAAAATTCCTTCATGTTGTTGATATTGGTTCAAATTGTGAATGTGTAAATTGTAGATTGTGAATTGGGTGAATTGGATACAATTTATTTCATTCAATATTACTCTAGATCTCTGAGAGAGAAAATGATTCCACAAATCTCACAGTGGACAAGTGAGTGATCATACAACGCTAAACGAAATGAATACGTCACAAGATGCAGATATCAATGGTCAGAAATCTATCTCGTGATCAGATTGAAAATACTGATTGTTTATAACCACCCTTAAAAGATAGAATATCTTTCAACATCATAGAGAATCTGGACACAGCCCCAGATTAACTTAGATGAAATATTACCAAGCTCAGTTATTCTAAGAGTTTGTGAAGTATGAGTATAGTTAAGTTGTTAACTGTTAGCTAGATCTGTTTCCATGTTGGCACTTCCAGATGAGATCTATTAAGGGGACATTGTAAGCCCTATCCCTTCCATGTTAAAAAAACAAATTTCATGTACCTTTATCTCAGAAATTACTTCACTTAGAATACTCATTTTTTGTATACATGCACCTTCAAAGTTTGTGTACACACTGACAGGATTTTATAATCACATTGCAACAATGCTCACAACAATGGAATTTTAAACATGCTCCAAAATTTGCTACATTTTTCAACATGTTTTAATTTTTTTAATACCACGTATTCGTTGCAGGGTTATACAATCCTGTCCACATATGTAGTACATATGTATTAATATACTGCGAAAAGTTTAAGGGTCCAGCTTAAACAGTTTTTGAGAAAAAGGTACATTTTTGGGAAAATATTTAATTCCAAGATAAATGCACTTGAAAATGATGTTTCTTGGATTTATTCCAAAACAGTCAAAACAACAATAGAATCTTACATGCTATGATATTGAGATATTTTCATGCATTACTAAATATTTGATTTTGATTAAACTATATGCGTTTTTTGTTCAAATCTTTTGATGATCAGTTGAGAATGGACCAAAGTATTTTGAAATATAAAAAAAAGTGAAAAAAACAATTTTTGGCTTACAATGTCCCCTTAAAATGTTTCATCTAGAATTAATTGCACCCTTATTTCAAGAGTGACTTTATTAAATAGCTTCCGAGACGTTTAATCTATAAAAAATTCAAAATTTAATGAAACCACAATGAAAATACTGATCTCTCACGAATCAAATGTGATGATAATATGAAAAATAACTCACGCACATTTTATTTATTCATTCATTCATTTATTCATTTCATTTATATTTTAATCCAGCGATGTTACATTTTCAAATTTTTCGAGATGAAATTATGAATGATAATATAGTGTATGACGTATTCTGGACTACCCTGTTAAACATATGTTAGGCTTAGACATTTCAAATAGCCGCTCATCGTCAAAAGAAACATTCTATATTGTTTTCCTATTCGGAAAAACGCGTGTGTGTTCTCTTTTACCGACTTAATTAATTTAATAACTTAATTATGTTGTTCCGATTCCACTTCGAAACGCTAACCAGCTGAAATAAACTGTAATTCGGTCCAATTCGGTTTTCAGTTCTCGCAATAATTTCTTCCTCAGGCAAAATATTGTCAGGTCGACTGACGAAGTCAAAACATCTGCCAAGTTAACCAGCAGTTCGGAAAAAATGAGATTCAATTTATAATTGAGGATATAATAACTCAAAATTCTCAAATATTATAATATTCATCCTATTTACAGATAATCATGCCTGTGTGTAGTGACAGCTATTTTCTTAGGAATTTCAATTACAGATTTTTTCATTTTATTAAAATGTGCAGCTATGTGCACATAGGCCTTGTTACCAGATCAAGGTTAAGGATGACAAGGTAGGATCGTTCAGACAGCTCTACAAGGATGATCTCACCATCCCAATATAATTAATTGATTTCTTTTATTCAAACTGTTTATGGTTATCTTCAGGGAAAAGTTGACAATTCGTGCTCACAAAAATAAATCCTCTATTTAGAATTGTTTGCCTATTCAGTATTGTACTTGGGGTGGTAAGATCGCCCTTGTGGTGCCCCGTCCAAACGATCCTATCTTTCATCCTCAGACTTAATTGGGAAGCAATGATTTTGTATCAGTTTGTTGTCAAATTTGTTATTAAAAAAAAAAATTGTTCATCGTTATATTTTCTTCATTGGATTCTTCGCTTCTACTTTGTTTCCACTTTTTATCTTCCAAATCTCTTTTTCTTCTTCCATACTGATACTTTTATGATATTTGTTTTGACACAGTTTGATTATGTAATTAACCAAATGATTCGAGCGGCTGATCAATAGACATCGGTCACTATGACAACCGCTAGAGAGTCGACCTCTTTGCTAGCCACCGGCCAATAGTCTCTGCTTTTATCTTCTTTCCTCACAAACCGTCATTTCTATTTGGTATCATAGTTATTATAATACTTCTCTTTATTCATTTTCACTCACTTCAACAACCAACTAATCTGTACAACTCCATCACGGCTTTCTCGACGGTCAATCATTTATGCTGCATAAAAGCGATATCTTCGATCTCTTCCAATCTTCCTTGATCACCTTTCCTCACAAATCACCCTCTCGTCTCATATTATCATAATATCTTGTGTTCAATTTCTGTTCACCTAATCTAAGGTCTGGTATTACCAAGCTCAGTTAGATTTTATCTGACAGTTTATACTTGTTATCACCATGATTACTATTTGTTTTCATGTTTTCACCAACTCTTAGATACCACACGACTCTACCACTAAACCCCGACATCTTTGTTCCTCGACGGTCAATAATTCGTCCGCTGAAAAATCGTTATCTTCAATCTCTTCTTCTCTTTCTTCATCATCTTCCCTCACAAATCACCCTCTCGTCTTACACCATCACAATATTGTTTTTCCTAATTTCTGTTCACCTACTCTTAAGAACTACACAACCGAGCCGACATCTTTGTTGCGCCTTGTTAGCCGAAACGCCCGCGCTAACAGTTGGGTGGCATTGCGCTTATCGCCGATCGGCCGCGTGACCGGGACACCCGAGCGGCGGGGAACAACCGCACCGGCCCTATAATTTGGGCGGTCGAAAGCGCACGGCGAAAAACACACATTGAATTGCTATAGTCTGTTACAGTTGAACTTGTTTGCTAACGGGATGGTCGAGTCGTGGTCAACGTGCGGTTTTGTTTGTTTTAGGATGGAGTTGTTAGAAGTCGGTGTTTTAAACCAGCCTCTTTGGACATTATTAATTTGTCGTATGACGTAGCTGGTAAAGTTTTAGGCCACATTCAAAATATATCTGAAATATATAATAATTTTGATATTGATAATATATAATATATACTATCCGTGTCATATAATCAATAATCCATCATCTTAATAATTAAGTTTGCATTTAAAGACTCGAAATGTGTTTTTAATTCACTATTATGTATTCTTTTTGATCGCTACATTTTGCTCGCTACCGGTTATTGGTCTCATACCAACTCTTTCACTCTTCTTTGTTACTCATATTACTCTGATATGTTCATGTCACAATGTGTGTATATTTATCGACCATTATCCTGTAACAATTCTTCGGGAACCTATGAAGGTTGAATATATATATATATCTTTATTTGTATTTTTATTAACTTATTTCTTCAAATATCTCGAGGATATTGGAATGTTTTTGGTTGGCAGTTTACATTTTATATTGGTAAAACATATCATTTGTGTTAAACACATTGAAAATTATCAACTTGCATACAGTGCAATACTTCACTTTTGTGCAATATTGCAATACGTCTCAGTCTAACACAATACTTCAGTTTTATGTACTCATCTCAAATGGTGTCAGTGACCAGTATCACATCAATTAGTGTTAAAATATTTTTTTTTCATTTTTTTATTTTTCAGCATCGAAAGTTTATACAAAATCATTGTTCCCCAATTAAGGCTATAGATGAAAGATAGGATCGTTTGGATGGGGCACCACAAGGGCGATCTTATCATCCCATTTTAATTATTTAAAACTAATGAACTTCAACACGTGAATAAGTAAATAAATAAATAAGTATTGATTATCAAATGGATTGATACATTGAATAATAATACTATATAATAATTGATGAAATAATATAAATGGAAATAGAATAATATGTTTTTTCGGGTTATTATTTAATATTAGTAGTCTACATATACTCCTCACTAATTTCCTCCATAATGGTTCATATTACTTAGTACAAGTTGGGTTGGTTTGATTTGGGTTGATTTGGGTTGCTCTCGACAACGGCATGTATCCGATTGGTTATATAGGTAGCTGCCAACAAGCCTCGACTGATACTATTTGTTTGAGAGTGTGAGTAAAATGGTAGAAATGAACAAGCTATATGTCTATGTTGCTAACTTCATATATATTAAATAAGAGCGATTAGAGAGAGTATAGTTATTCAATATATGCAAGTACTAGGAAAGCGTTGCTCCAAAGTTGTACATCCCAAGCAAAGCGTTGGAGTTTATTAATCATTTGACATCATAAATTAGCTATTTGTTAAATTAATAGTACGTAATTGTCTTTATCAACTCTTTTCCGTCAGATATTATAGGTAATCTTATATGAAGGGTCCTTCTAGTTATTATATACTAGGCAAACGCGTTATGTGTTTCCGCGTTGATGGATGAGCTGGAACATATCAACTTATCTTTGGATTGGTTATTATATATATATACACCTTGAGATCCAAACCATTACATCACTGCCATCTTATTTTAGATTAATAATTTATATAATAATAAAGAAGGCTTTGTTTTAATCGTTTACAATCAAGTGGTGACACTTGTTGCTTTGATTTAATAGGTATCTTAATAGCTTTGAATAATTGACACAAATAACATTATATATTTTTTTACATCGAAACGGCTGATCTGATTTGAATAAAAGTTCGGAATAATGTGTATCATTATCAGATTGAAGTTCTCTGAGAATTTGAATCCTCTCAGATGAAATATTTTTCACGAATGTTTTCCTCTGGCTTATTCTAATGGGATTTTTGAAAACTTTGGAATGAGTTTTCTCAGAAGTTGTTCAACCGATCGTGCCTCAAAACTATACAGCATCAAGTCAGATAGGGGTTCATGTGTGTGCCAAGTTTCAACTAATTTTGAATTTTTGTCTGACCTGTGGAGCGCGAACAAAAAAACAAAAAAACAAAAAAAAAAAAAAAAAAACAGGCACTTTTTTTTCGGTATAGTGTAATTGAGTCTTCGCTTCGCTCATCCAAATATTCTTGTTTTTGGTGGAAGTGCCTCGTATTCTAATGATATCTTCAACGCCACCTGTTGAATACCCGTCGTTAAACACTATTATGAGAAGTCTCTTTTGAAAATAACTAACAAGGACGGTTCCCGATAGTTTCAATCTCTTTGCTATTTGACCTCTTTGAAATGTTATCTATAGTTCGAGGATCATGACAGCAAACAACTTGGTTCGAGACGATACCGTGCAAAGCACTTAGTCACAAACGATGTCAGTGATGACACATACCTTGTGACTGATGCACGTCCAACAGTCTTTTCAATTTTGTCAATCATGTGTTCAGGTTTACATTCGATTAAAAATTTAATTAACTAGGCAAACGCGTTATGTGTTTCCGCGTTGATGGATGAGCTGGAACATATAAACTTATCTTTGGATTGGTTATTATATATATATACACCTTGAGATCCAAACCATTACATCACTGCCATCTTATTTCACATTAATAATTTATATAATAATAGAGAAGGCTTTGTTTTAATCGTTTACAATCAAGTGGTGACACTTGTTGCTTTGATTCAATAGGTATCTTAATAGCTTTGAATAATTGACACAAATAACATCATATATTTTTTTACATCGAAACGGCTGATCCGATTTGAGTAAAAGTTCGGAATAATGTGTATCATTATCAGATTGAAATTCTCTGAAAATTTGAATCCTCTCAGATGAAATATTTTTCACGAATGTTTTCCTCTGGCTTATTCTAATGGGATTTTTGAAAACTTTGGAATGAGTTTTCTCAGAAGTTGTTCAACCGATCGTGCCTCAAAACTATACAGCATCAAGTCAGATAGGGGTTCATCTGTGTGCCAAGTTTCAACTGATTTTGAATTTTCGTCTGACCTGTGGAGCGCGAACAAAAAAACAAAAAAAAAAAAAAAAAAAAAAAAAAAAAAAAAAAAAAAAAAAAAAAAACAGACACTTTTTTTTCGGTATAGTGTAATTGAGTCTTCGCTTCGCTCATCCAATAATATCAGGAAAATTATTCTAGGATTTCGAAGAATTTTTTATTCATATGGTATATCATTCAAGACCACATACTCTGACAATTCAAATTACATATCATAATCTATTTATTTGAAACGTAATATTCAATTCGTGATCGCATTTTTTGAATTTTTTGTTTGTTAAATTTCAATTTTTAATTTTTCCATCTTGTATATACTCTGGGCGAATGGCGTATTGAATTTCCGGAACATATTTCTTACGTACTGCTTCACGGTTGATCGGTTTCATCCGGGTTCAAGTAAGTCACGTAAAGCAGTCAGTGACTATTAGACGGAACGTTTCCGAAATTACCGGACGGAAAAAACCGTGCAACCGTGTCACTACAGGAATTGTGCTGTGAAGCTTTGAATATCAGTTTGTGAACCTATAGGCCTAAATTAATATTTAACGATCAGCGAAATTATTGGTTATATATGACCTATTGTTCCTATCACTGTTTTTAGCTTGGCAGCTATTGGATGGCAGAGTCTAAATAAAGATATTTATATAACATTGATTGAACAAATCTATTACTGACTGCTTGGAAAGAATATTTTTGACAAATTTCAGTCAATTTATTTTTATTTACGATTTTCACGAAAATAAAATATAAGACAATAACTCTGATATTGGAAGTAATCCCACGTAACGTGTTCCATGAATTATTCTTCAATTGAAGAGCTTTATTACATTTGTATTTGTATTCGACTCTCACGATACATTTTCATAGACTAGGCAAACGCGTTATGTGTTTCCGCGTTGATGGATGAGCTGGAACATATCAACTTATCTTTGGATTGGTTATTATATATATATATATATACACCTTGAGATCCAAACCATTACATCACTGCCATCTTATTTTTCATTAATAATTTATATGATAATAAAGAAGGCTTTGTTTTAATCGTTTACGATCAAGTGGTTACACTTGTTGCTTTGATTTAATAGGTATCTTAATAGCTTTGAATAATTAACACAAATAACATTATATATTTTTTTACATCGAAACGGCTGATCCGATTCAAGTGAGAGTTTGGAATAATGTGTATCATTATCAGATTCAAATTCCCTGAGAATTTGAATCCTCTCAGATGAAATATTTTTCACGAATGTTTTCCTCTGGGTTATTCTAATGGGATTTTTGAAAACTTTGTAATGAGTTTTCTCAGAAGTGGTTCAACCGATCACGCCTCAAAACTATACAGCATCAAGTCAGATAGGGGTTCATGTGTGTGCCAAGTTTCAACTGATTTTGAATTTTCGTCTGACCTGTGGAGCGCGAACAAAAAAACAAAAAAACAAAAAAAAAAAAAAACAGACACTTTTTTTTCGGTATAGTGTAATTGAGTCTTCGCTTCGCTCATCCAATAATATTATATAACCTTATTGGGATGGAGAACATATATATATATATATATATATATATATATATATATATATATATATATATATATATATATATATATATATATATATATTTATATTTATATATATATATATATATATATATATATATACATATATATATATATATATATATTTATGTATATATATATATATATATATATATATATATATATATATACATATACATATTTATATATATATATATATATACATATATATATATATATATATATATATATATATATATATATATATATATATATTTTGAAAAGTTATGCTATAAAGTTCAGTTGAGGTAATAGTGGAAGTCGTCCATTGTTTGTTTTATGAGGGTCACCATGGTAACTGAACTAAATTCCAAGATACACTGGGCGCCATCCAGATGTCTGTTGCTCTTCTCATATACTGTCTGTAAAAACAATGTGTAAAAACAATTGCAGGCACACTACAATGTAAGAAACGATATGCATCTAATGACAGCAAGAAACCTGAACAACATAAATCATCTCTTACATTTTGTCACACATCCACGCACACCGAACGTTTCTTTCAAACCGAAATAATCACTCGCAACTACTTCTGTCCGTCATCAGCTCGTCAAACGTCACTTCCCGTCGCGACGTCGGGCGTCGTTTATTTATACAACTCAATACTACGACGTCTCATGCAGTCGGCTCGAACCATTCATAAACGATAACGTTCCCGACCTTTACTAGTCACTGCCAGCTAGATACTCGGTATAACCTATTACACAACAATGTGTTATATTTTATCAGATGTTCTCATTGGCTTTGACTCACTGGGCTAATCTAAGCAGTGACACCGAGTTATTACTGTTCACAATCGTTGGATGATTGGTTCGATTAGGCAACTGCATTTTATTTAAGACCCAGCCTAACATTTACAGAGACAATATAACATATGAACTAGTGTGGAACCTTGGAGATACTTTTCAATTGAACATATAAGAAGGGGAAAAGGAAAAATATACGTTGTACGATGAGCGAGATATCTGAATAGAGTATAATCGAAATCTCTACACACCTTGACTCTTATAAAATATACATTATTCAGTAAATGTTGAATCTAGAAAGCCATGAATTTGGCCAACATAATTCTGCCAATATTTCTATCTATTTAAAGAATAAAAAAAAATTATTGAATTATGCTTGAAATTATGAATTATTTTGAATTGCATACAAATTTGTGATGGTGTGTATCATTTTTGTTCTATCATTCAGGGAAAATTCGAATTTGAAATCTGAGATTTTATTTGTAAAATTTTCTTTTCTGACCTGATTTATGGTGTTTTTCGACCGATTTAACCCCAAAACTATACAGTTCCAAGTTTTATAAGTCTGCGTGTACAGAGAAAGTTTCATGTCGATCAATCAAACCCTGCGACCTGTGCAGTGCTTACAAACAAACAAGCTCCATAATAGTGAGATGGAGGTCTTTGCTATTGCTCATCCAGTGAATTATGGAATTTGAAAAAATCTTAACGAGAAACTGTTGAAAACTCATGCCATCTTTGAAAATTCTGTCTAGTATAATTAAGTTCAACATCAGGCCGAATGTTGTATGACCATCACGATCCTTGGGGAGGTAAAACTAGTCGCTAAAACATCTGATTTCACTATAATATAAGACTTATACATTTGATTTTTTCATTTGGATTTCCCAAAAATTCGATCAACTAAATTGTGCACACTTATTGTATAAGCATCATATAACGTATCTATCAATTTTGTATCTTGAATTTGAATTTTTAAGCCCATTCGGCCACCCTTTGGTAGCTCGGCTTGGTTTGGTTTGGCACCGCTTCAGAAACTGAAGTCACCGTTGGGCGTGAGTTCGAGTCCCGCAAAAGGCATCCGGGTTTTTGTAAGCGTCTTTTCATCTTATCATCATATCGTAGTGTCATTACTACCTTTTTAAATTAAATTGGGGTTGTAAGATCGCCCTTGTGGTGCCCCGTCCAAATGATCCTACTTTCATCCATAGCCCAATTGACCACTAGTGATAGGCGTGGCTAATCGCCAGGGCCACTTTGATCTATACTTCATGTGGGAATTTAGAGATACTCTGATAGGTAAATGTGAAATTTCCCACATAACAAAGCCCATTTGATTGGATGTTCTGTTTTGTGACGTTTATGGGCGGGTCAATCACTAGTCGTTAATTGGGGAGAAATGATTTTGTATCAAGTTTCTATGTTATTAAAAAAAGATGATAATCACCCTTCCATTCTTACCCCCGTATAAGTTAGCTGTTGGTGGGGTCGTTAAGCAAACAATAATCATCATGCCCATTTATATCCATGAAACCCCCCTGGAGGAAACTTCTGTCATCAGGTGTGTAGGTTCACCTTAATTATTGCGTTTGAAAATGTCAAGTCAGTGTTATATTATGTATCATTAGATACTGCATTTATGATTGATTTGTCATAGCTGTGAAAGTATTGTTGTTAGGATTTAATCGGTTTGTCAAAGCACTTATGCATAATCGTTGTAATATACATTCTTTGCAACGTACTCATTGCATAGTAATATAGAAAAATGTATGATTCAATGGTTACATTATTTATATCAGTATATTTATGTAGATATCGAACGATGACTGTGCAGACCACAGATGTATCCACGAGAGAAGAAGGTTGGATACCAATATGGCAAACACAAAAAGCAATTGCTATAGCTGTTATGTTACGCATGTTATGTTTGAATGTGGAATTATTTTTTTATATTGGGTTTAACGACGCACTATGATGATAACTAAGATCTATTGGCGTCGGATGAATAATTAATGAGATGATGGGATGAAGGTATTATGGGTATTGGGAAGGACAGTGGGAAGGAAGCGGTCGTGGCCTATAATGCAGGAACCATCCCGGCATTATAGCCTAGACTACAGAGGGAAACCACGAAAAACCTCTGTAAAGATGGACGGTAGCGGGGATCGAATCGGGTCTGATATCCCCCTTCACCTCCCGGATCACATGAAGCGCTGTGGAATTGGATGATTATTGTTTGCTTAACGAACCCACCAACATCTAGTTTATACGGTGGTACGAATGAGCAGGTGATTATGAAACTATGAAGTGATGATTAACTTAGTGATAGGACATTTACAAAAACCCATGCCTTATACGGGATTCGAACCCACGCCCAACGGTGACTTCAGTTTCTGAAGCGGTGCCTCAGCTGACCGAGCTACCAAGGGTGGCGTGGAATTGGATTGGAAAATCGAAGATTTTCTAGTACGAAATTCACAATTAAAATACAGTTACATCCTTCAAAACAGTTGTATGTTTTTTAAATCTCTCTTCTCTTCAAATACTAAATGAATTGAACAATTATTCAATGCGTTTCTTTCGTTGATACATGTATTCATGATCGATTATACATCATTTATTTGAATAGAAATAATTTTTGATGAAAAATATTTAGTTTGGCATTTTTCGCCAAACGTTTTTCACGGTTTTTGAAACAAAGGAAGGCCACATTTTATTTTAGTTCATAGCTTACCTACAGCTCTCTACTAATGTAGCTCGGTTTCTTCAGAACTGGGAAATATGAGGATGATTGTTTTCAACGGCATCTTTCCAAAGTGTTTCAAATCAAATTAAAAAAATATATATATCATCGAGTCGGTTCAAAGATCAATTAATCTATTTTCATGTTTAGCTATCGTCAACATTTTGTTTAGTGATCAATAAATCTGGACAAATTTGTATTTGATGAGATCTTGTCACGTGTTATAGGTGACGTAGTTGTTCCGAATACAAACAGTGAAGAACATTCTCAGCCAACTGCGGTAATCGCTTCTACGCTCCTCCCATGTCCGTATCCTCGAGGAAGACGGCGCGAACCACCCGTGCGCTAGTGGTGTGGAATAGGGATGACATTCGCTCGGAACCTTCTCCTTTCTTGGATACAAGCGCATCTGCAATTAGTCTAATTCCATTAACCTACATAGTAGTACAATAATGAGACGCGTTCTTTGAATCTCGTCGCATAAGAGCGAGTGAGAGAGAGAGAGAGAGAGAGGGAGAGAGAGAGAGAGAAAGAGAGAGAGAGAGAGAGGTAGAGAGAGAGAGAGAGAGAGAGAAAGAGAGAGAGAGAGAGAGAGAGAGCGAGTGAGAGAGAGGGAGAGAGAGAGAGAGAGAGAGAGAGAGAGAGAGAGAGAGAGAGAGAGAGAGAGAGAGAGAGAGAGAGAGAGAGAGAGAGAGAGAGAGAGAGAGAGAGAGAGAGAGAGAGAGAGCGAGAGAGAGAGAGAGAGAAACAGCACAGTATTAATAACCTGTGGTTTTCCACAACATCAACTGAATGATCTTAAAAGTTGATAAACAAATCTAACCCAATCATGCGAGTTGCAATGTCTCTGATGTCAGACAGACATTCAGTAAATGACTGACGAAAGCTGATGAAGATTTACTGTGGTTACCATGCAAGTTATCCGAAATGCTCTGAAACTTATTTATATAATCTTCCGAGAATCTTCCAGGAAATAATCAACTGCAGCTATATTATAACATCTTCCCGTGAGTCGAGCTCATCTGTGGCCGGCAAGTACTTGTGGAGGCGGACTTCTGATACAACTTGGAAAATTTCGGTAAGTTTGAATTTTTTTTTCATTCTCCGCTTCTGAAAAAAAACCTTCCCAAGAGTTGGTCACTGCTGTGGCCTGCAAGTTCCGGTGGAGGCGGACTTTTGTCATTACTTGAAATTTTCGACAACTTTTACGAAAATCGATTTATGTGAAAATTTGAAAACACGATCACGGTCGATTGGGTGGTTAGATTTTCACAAAATGGATATATTCTAAAAGGTCCTGTTAAGACAATTAAGAAATTTGACACGCAAAAAAACATGGTTCAAGATCTTGACCAGGGAGTAGCGGCGGCGTCGGCGTCGTTTCCCGGCGTCGCGGTCGATCGGGGTACCGGAGCGCAATATTCTTTTCAGATTCGGATTTGGATAAATAACATATACCGTTGATGGAAGTTTCGTTGAAATCTATTGTGCCAATCGAAATATGTTGGCAAAAAACACGACTTTTTTTCGATGTCGAGGAAGCTTACAAGTTTGAGAGGGTAAATTTTTCATTTCCCGGCTCTGAAAAAACACTTTTGCGCGAGTTGAGCACTTCTTTGGCCGGCGAGTACTGGTAGAGGCGGACTTCTGCGACGACTTTGAAAATTTCGAAAAGTTTGATTTTTTTTCAACCTCCGCCTCTGAAAACAACCTTCCCAGGAGTTGTTCACTTCTGTTGCCGGCAAGTTTCGATAGAGGCGGACTTTTGTCATGACTTGAAATTTTTGGCAACTTCTACGAAAATTGTTTTCTCTGAAAACTTGAAAAGACGATTACGGTCGATCGGGTGGTTGGATTTTCACAAAGTAGACATATTATGAAAGGTATTATTGAGACGGTGAAAAAATTTGATACACAAAAGAACATAATCGACAATCTCAACCAGAAATTTGGCGGCGGCGTCGGCGTCGTTTCCCAGCGTCGCGTTCTCTCAAAGTATTAGAGCTCAATGCCGTCTCCAAACTCGGACTCAAATAAATGACATCTATCGTTGATGAAAGTTTTGTCAAAATCCATTTTGTCGATCAAAAGATATTAGCAAAAATTACGACCTTTCTTCGATGTTGTAGAAATTCACAAGTTTGAGAGGGAAAAATTTTCATTCCCCGGCTCTGAAAAACACCTTCTCGGGAGTTGAGCACTTCTGTGGCCGGCAAGTACTGGTAGAGGCGGACATCTACGAGTTTGAAAATTACGAAAAGTTCAATTTTTTTTTTATTCTTTGCCTCTGAAAAATACCTTTCCTAGAGTTGGACAGTTCTGTTGCGGACTTTTGTCATGACTTGAAATTTTTGACCTCTTTTACGAAAATCGATTTTTTTTCAAAACTTGAAGACACGATCACGATCGATCGAGTGGTTGGATTATCACAAAATGGACATATTGTGAAAGGTCTTGTCAAGGCGGTGAATAAATTTGATATGCGAGGAAACATAATTGACGATATCGAGCAGGAAGGTGGCGGCGTCGTCAGCATCGTTCCCTGACGTCGTGATCGATCGGGATATTGGAGAACAATTCCGTTCACAGATTCGGATTTGGATTGATGACATCTATCGTTGGTGAAAGTTTAGTTCAAGTCCATCAAGCCGATCAAAAGATATCAGCAGAACACACGATCTTTTTTCGATTTTAAGAAGTCAACAGGTTTGAGAGGAAAAATTTCCCATTTTCCGACTCTGAAAAACACCTTTATCGGGATTGAGCACGCCTGTGGCTGGCAAGTACTGATAGAGGTGGACTTTTGCGACGACTTTGAACATTCGAAAAGTTTTATTCTTTTTCATTCTTCGCCTCTGAAAAAAAAAATTTCAGCGAGTTGGGCACTTTTGTTGGCGGTAAGTTTCGGTAGAGCCGGACTTTTGCCATGACTTGAAATTTAAATTTTTGACAACTTTTACGAAAATCGATTTTCGTGAAAACTTGAATTCACGATCACGATCGATCTGATGGTTACATTTCCACAAAATGGACATATTTCGAAAGGTCCTTTTAAGGCAGCGAAAAAATTTGATATACGAGAAAACATAATTCACGATCTCGACCAGGAAGGTGACGGCGGCGTTGGCGGCGTTGGCGTCGTTTTACGGCGTCGCGGTCGATTGGGATACTGGGCGCAATGTTGTTTTGTGCAATGTGTGGAAAATACTTTTTTCCCTTTTTTACTTTTTTACTTTTTTTCACTTTTTTTCCCCGGCTCTAAAAAACACCTTCCGGCGAGTTGAGCACTTATGTGGCCGGCAAGTACTGGTGGAGGCGGACTTCTGCAACGACTTTAGAATTTTCGAAAGGTTTATATTTTTTCATTCTCGCAGCTGAAAAAAAAAACCCTGCTAGTTGGGCACTTCTGTTGGCGTCAAGTTTCGGTGGAGGCGGACTTTTGTCATGACATGAAATTTCAGACCACTTTTACGAAAATCGATTTTCGTGTAAACTAGAAAAAACGGTCACGGTCGATCGGTCGGTTGGATTTTCCCGAAATGGACATTGTCTGGAAGATTCCGTCGAGATGAGGAAGAAATTTGATACATGAGAAAACAAGGTTCACGATCTCGACCGTGAAGCTTGCGGCGGCGACGGCCTTTTTTTTCGGCGTCATTTTTTTGGGTCAATCGAGGTATTGAAGCTCAATGCCGTTTCCAGATTTGGATTTAAAATGATTAAATCTAATCGTCTAAATTTATCGTGTCGATCAGGAGATATTAGAAAAAACACGATATTTTTACGATGTTCACAAGTTTGAGAGAATTTTTTTTTCAACTGGCTCTGAAAAACACCTTCCCGCGAGTTAATCACTTTTGTTGCTGGATTTTTTGGTGGAGGTAGACTTTTGTCCTGACTCGAAATCCTCGACCACTCTCATGAAAATCGAATTTGTGAAAATGTGAAAATACAATCACGGTCGATCGGGTGATCAGATTTTCAAAAAGTGGACATATTCTGAAAGGTCTTGCCAAAACGGCGATGTAATTTGATACGCAAAAAACATAATTGACGATCTCGACCGGGAAGGCGGCGTCGGCGTCGGCGTCATTTCCCCTTTGAGTCGCGTTCTATCGAAGTATCGGAGCGCAATGTCGTCTCCGGACTCGTGATTGAATAAATGACATCTATCGTAGGTGAAAGTTCCGTTGAAATCCATCGTGTCGATCAGAAGATATTTGCAAAGAAACACGACGCATTTTCGATGTTGAAGAGGTTCATGAGTTCAAGAGGAAACATGTTTCATTCCTCGGCTCTGAAAAACACCTGTCCGGGAGTTGGGCACTTCTGTGGCCGCCAAGTACTGGTAGAAGCGAACTTTCGAAAAGTTCGATTTTTTTTTAAACTCTCCACTTCAATATTTCTCATAATTTTCGGTGTCTCCACTATTTTGTCCCTCATATATCTTACGATACTCACTCTTTTCCTCTCACTTCCATATTCCCTTCATCTCCATCTATAATTAATCATCCAATATTTCTTCACTTTCTCAAATCTCATTCACATCTTCTCTCGGTATTCTCTTCTTTCATCTAAAATATGAAATATAAAAAATCAAAGCACTTCATATTAGGGATGATCCCTCTCTGAACAATATAATTTTAGTTGAATTCTAATCTGATTTTCTCTACAGTTTACACAATAAAGTTAATTTACATATCCTGTAACGAACTTCTATATATATAAAAAAAAACAATCAAACAATTTCCATGGAAACGCGAGTATATATCGTCCAACACGTATATCCTGCTACCGAAATATCGTACTTTCGCTAAACTTACAACATTCTGAGAACGTGACGCATTTGTTCTAGTAAAGCGGACGGATGTTTCGATCTGAATGTTGTATCAGCTATAATGAGGCGAAGAGAAGCTAATATCTTCAAGATCGACGTTTATGATTTGGTTGCCGGAAACGTGTCCGAGATCAAAAGCAGAATGTATTTATATTCATGTATTTAAATGAAGACAGAGGTAATCATGATTCTTGATTCTGGGAAAGAGGCTCGTATGGTATTTCTGAATAAATATATTTCAATTTTCAATTTATATTCAAATTTTCAAGAATTTAAAAAAAAAATTGTAAAAAATCACGCTGGAGATATGTGATACATATACTGACTTTTCCACTAGTTTCAATATTTTGAAGATCAGTTTTCTCTTTCTACCAACATGTGAAGAGAAAACCAGCTAGAAATTGTATGCGGAAAATGACATTTTTTTGGATCTAGCATCACTTTCATGTCCGTTCATCAGTCTTTCAATTTTATATCAATTTATTGATTTTTTTTTTCGATTTTTGGATTTTTCAATCAATTTTTTTAGTACAAAATAGAGTGCATGAACCATCTATAATTCTTTGAATTAAATGAAACTAAAAGTACGTGTGTTTTCTGTAGTGAATACGCCCACAATTGGTATCAAATGCTGAAAACAGGGTCGTTTAGAACAGTCAATATAGAAGTCACTGAAACAATGATTTTTTTCGCAACATAACAAAACCTTTTGGTACTTTATTAGGTCATCCATTGTCCATTTAATATTTTCGTGGATATTATATCACTAACTATGGTGGTTAATTATCTAGATTCAAAAGATAAATATTACACTCCTTGGATTGATCCATCACCAGATCAAGTTAAGAAGTCAAAAGTGATTATTGACAATGTGTCAGAAAAAATCTAAATTATTTTGTTGATACCATATATGGTCTTCTCGAAAAAAAATCAACTGTAGGCTCATGAAACTATTTCGAAGTATATTGCGATTTTGAAAGATAATTTCCATGCCTAACGACCCCACCGACAGTTGTATTATTAGGGGACGCTAGAAAGTGGATAATGTTTACTAAAACTCTCGCTTTATGAGAGAATCGATTTCACACTTGATACTAATTCGGTTTCCTTAACAACGCTTTGCCTCACTCAGCCAAACGGGTGGTCAGGTATAAAAATAATTCAGTAACACTTTTGAATAAAACGTGATTTTCTAATGAATAAATCACCTCTAATATTGTTTATGTACATAACTCTTTGTTTAAAGCAAGTTCCTAAACATTCAGTTCTAAGAAAATAACTATATTTCAACCTTTGAAGGGTTTTGTCTGCTGAAAGACTAATTATTTGGTCTTGAAAATATTTTGATTATAAAAATGGCTACGTTTTTTTCTGTTGATGAATTGCATAGAGATTTTAAAGTGTCATGGATCGTGTTTATGAGAAAAATTCACTGAAATCATTGAAGATCTGGGGTGGGATACGTTACAGGAGAGAAGGAAGAAGCTGAGAATGATGAATATGTTGAGAGCGTATTCGGGAAATGGAGCTTGGAACGAAATTGAAAAAAGATGGCTAGATCCTCAATTTCGAGCGAGAGGTGATCTGATGTCAAAAATAAGAGAAAAAGTAGCCAGAGAGGACGTTGGGAAATATTCTCTCGTTAATAAAACTATCGAGGAATTGAATAAGCTATGATATATTGAATTTATTCACAAAAATGTATAATTTTATGTATTTTTCATCTGTTTTTGTTTTCCCTCAAGTTAGTGGTTGGAATGATAGAATGGATCGAATGACCTGCACCCTGCATGTATTTACAAATTTCAGATTTAAATAAAATGTAAATGTGAATATATAACGAAGCGAAGGTCGTTTTGAGAATGAGTCGACCGGTTCTCGTTGGTGGAGGAGCCATGTTGCGAGATTTGTTCAAAGAGAATGGAAATCACAACCGTGAAATGAAATGTGAATGAATAATTATGATATTCATTGATTAATATGAAAGAAGGCCAGAAATCTTCTCGATTTTAGAAATTATCTATTTGTCCTTGAGGACTCGAACCTTTTTCTCGGTTATGACGTAGACATCACTCACTCGATTCTGTTCATGTTTCTATACAGAATCAGTAATGCCTACGTCATGACTCATGGTTTTTGAAGCACAAAACAATCAACTATGACTCCTGAAATTGAAACGATGTTTTCTAGTTTTCCATCAAATTTGTGAAATAAATGGTCATTATTCATTAAAATCTGGTACAAGTGTTCTGATATCTTTAAGAATATGATCTTGTTAAAAATTGTGGAATAATCAAATTAATTTCCTCAAATTTTTCCCAAAACAACGTCAAACCAATTTTGCTCAAAATGATAGGGATCTATTTTGGTTTAACATCAATATCCGGAATAACTTTGAATGTATTACAGTGAATACCGATGAATAATTAATAAGCCTCAATTGGGGAACAATGATTTTGTATCAAGTTTCGATGTTATAAAAAAAAAATCAATGATCATTTTGTTTGAATTACTGTTGTTTTGCGTTTGTTGGTTTGGTTGAACTGAAATTGTTTGTTTTCAGCATTGTGAAGCATGAACGTTTCCCACACCTCAATATATAGATCCATTCAAATTATGCCGGAACATGAGAGGTCATTTCAGAGGTCAAGATACAAAAGAGGTTCATTTTACGCATTGATAGACTACACTGTTCATACTGTGCCATAATTCATTCATTCATTCATTTATTAAACTCAAAGATTTGCACATTGCACAAATATGGGAAGTATAAAAACTAACAACTAGATATACAAATTACAAGTGTATGATCACTTTTCATTTCACTAATACTTGTAATTTATCTGCGTAATTTGATAATACGTAATGCGTACTTGATTTATTTGTAATATTTGGGTTGGGATTATGAGCGATGAATTGAACAAAAATCCAACATGAATTTCAATCAGTAACTCTTCAGTATTCAAACCCGACAATATAGTGAAGAATTTCAAATTTTGTCTATTTTTGTGAACACTTGTTTCTTCATTTCTTGATTATCTTTCATTCTGTAATTTAATCTAACTCTAGTTTTAATTGGGAAATAGGTGATTATTCTATATCAAGATTTCGATTTGATGAAAAAAACTTAAATTCGGAAAATAATTTTTCTAATGGGAATTTTAAAATGTATTCATGAAAAATAGCAAATTAAATACTCAAGTTCTCTTATTTTTGAGTTGTTAAATTACCATCCCAACATTCAGTATGATTACCGTTCGTTTGTATTTATATTCATATTTTCTTTTTTTGATTAGGTCTATTGATCAATTCACCATCTCGTCTTAATTGAAACAAATATACGATTTCATCCTCGTATTTAGAATTTGAGGTCAATACTAGGATGGTTCCTCAATAACAGGACAACTCCTTCCCATTATCCAAAAACACTTAATAAAATGACATTTCATCTCATCATCTCATACTCTCATATATCATTCACCGACGTCAATAGATCGTAGTCATCAGCAGTACAGTGCGTCGTTAAAACCCAAAATAAATGAATAAAAAATAAAACTAACCAGTAGTTATTCATCCAGATCTTGACTTGACCTTCCAGTTTCTTCAGAATCACAGCACATCTGGGTTATCCCAAGCATCATCAGTACACATGATCATAATCAATATTATTGGGTTCCGTTTATATTCACCCACTTTTACCAACATCAATAAATAAAAAGTTGATTCTCCTCAAATACAATCCCTGTATTGATTATATATTACCTACAACCTGCTATTACCATGGAATTCGGAATGACCAATCAGCGTACAGTATAGCAGACCATATTTGTATAAGTACACAATAATTATTAAAGGTTCCGATCGATTTCCTAAAACACTGGAAGCCAATAATCCTGGAATTTAGTCATAAACGTTTTTAAATGAATCGATTTCCAATTTCCAATAATTTACCAGGGAAGTTTTGTGTTGACTGTTATTTAATGGGCTAATACTTAATCATACTAACAAATCTATGAGCATGGAATAAATATGTAGTCAAGATTCAAAGACTTTATTTCGTAGAAGATGTCCTACTTCGTATGAATGAACAATTTGCGGTGATAAATATCTGTTTTTTTTAGCGAGAATATTGATCGTGTTTCGATATAATTATTTCCTAAAAGAGCTCGAATATGTGCTGTAATATATTGATTTAATGAGTCGTTAGGAATATTAACTGAAAGCTGAAAGCCTCAATCAGAGATTTGGAAGATGATAGATAATATGTATTCAACGGTATAGTCTAGAGGCCACAGCTATAGGGTTCGGTGTGTGCACACTCAATCACTACAGGGGTTTGATAGATTTCATTTCATTATACAATTTCTCGAGAAACAGATGAAGGGCCTGATGTTCCACTTTAAGAGTCCATTGGAGTTTATTCAGCGAAATATCAGTTTCTTGGTGATAACTTTTGAACGGTATGAGATATCAAAATTCTAATACGCGAGAAATACAGATAATTATAATAGCTTCAAGACGATATAAGTTATAACTATTTTAATCACGTTGCATAACTGTCAAGAGTCAACAGCTGAAGAATTTTTTTTTCAGCTGTCGACGCTTCACAGTTATGCAACGTCACTTAGATATTCATATCTTATATCATCTTGAAGCTATTGTAATTATCTGTATTTCTCGCGTATTAGAATTTTGATATCTCATACCTTTCAAAAGTTATCATCAAGAAATTGATAATTCGCTGAACCGACTCAAATGGACTCTTAACCTTGTTTACCAATATATCTCGTTGGTTTAAACTTTGGTTTGGAATCTTATTGACTTCGGGTTAAATACTTGAAATGAATGAACCCTCGAAAACACCACCTCGTATCCATTAGACCCACTAACTATCAAAAATTGTTGTAAAATTACAACGCTTTTCCGATGTTTACAACATTCCTGTTCCATGATATTACAAATTACTTGAAATGAATGAACCCTCGAAAACGTCATCTCGTATCCAAAGACCCGCTAGTGGATTGGTAACCCAGAGAGACCGACCTTGTGTGAGTTATAAGGTCTGTTTGTCGTAAGAAACGTGTATTGGGTGTGGGAGGAAAGTGTTCGTTGATAAAAATCATCCATCATTAAGATGATCATAATGATGGTCATTGCCGCTGTTATTAATTATCTGACGCTATTTTCACACGATTAAAATTTAAAACACTCACACACTCACACTTGTTGCTCGCACTTACCGCCCGATAATTACTGTACATTACTATTTAATGTCTTACGACAGAACCGCCCTCGGTGGCTCAGTCAGTTGAGGCAACGCTGTAGAAACTGAAGACACCGTTGGGCGTGGGTTCGAGTTCCGCATGAGGCATGGGTTTTTGTGAACGTCCTTTTAACTTATCATTATTCCATAGTTTCATAATTACCTGCTCATTCGTAACCCCGCATAACCTAGCTGTTGGTGGGGTCGTTAAGCAAACAGTAATCAAGCTTATTCTAGTTTTCTATTAATTTCTGAGATTGGAGAATGTTTATTGTTCATTCATTCATTCATTCATTCATTCATTTGTTTGTTTGTTTATTCATGAATCAATCAATCAATTCATTCGATCATCAATTTATTCATTCATCAATCTATTTATTCATTCATTTATCTATTCATTCATTAATCTATTCATCTATTAATTAATTAATCCAATTATCTATTAATTAATTAATCTATTCATCTATTCATTCAATTATTAGTCGATTTGATTATTCATCTATTCAGTTATCCATACATGTAGGCCCATTTGTTTATTTATCCATATTCATTCATTCATTCATTCATCAATGTTTTCATATTCTCGTTCATTTATATATTCATTCACGTATTCATGATTGAATTAATTAATCGATTAATTATTCCATTCATCTAATCACTTATTCATTCATCTATTTATCCATCCATATTTTAGACAGATGACGCAATGCATTGATGGTTAAGATCTATTGGAATATTATAACATCTGTTCTTCATTCATGAAGTCTAACCTTGAGCTTACAATCTTGAACTCTCTACACGCTTCAGATACAAATTCCACTGTGAAAAATGATACTTTTATAACTTATTTTTTTAATAAGTTGAGTATATAGTAAAGCTAGGATTTTAGAAAAATTGATGGAAAATTCCCAAAGAGAATCAAGAAATATGCATCTAATCTTCAAAATTTTCATTAATGAAATTTACTGATTATCCATATATATATATATATAATGAGAATGTACATGATTTTTGTTCAGGTAACACTTCGTGGAAATATCTTTCACAGTTCAAAATTCATGAAATAGTAATTGGCTACTGTGCGCTTATATTATTGAGCAAAATAACGTTTGACATGAACTGAGAGCAAGTAAAATCATAGTTCTCTAGGTCGATGCGCGCGCACAAGTGCGCTATCTCGAGTAGAAGCGCCGGCTCGTTTGTGTCGTCACAAGCGCCATCGATTGTAAACCTAATCTCTTGTTCACACCTGTTATCTTATCACGTGTCGTTAAACTGCCGCGTCACGGTGCACCAACACACGCGCACACACACACACACACACACACACGTACACGCAGCGGCGTGAGAAGCTGCCATTTACAACCGTTTATTTATTTATTTTAATTTTATATTTTCTTGTTTATTGAAGAGAAAAAAATGTGTGGCACATTTTTTAGATAGCTTCCCAATTTGCAGAGTTGGCTAAGGATCTGATTTGGTGAACGAAGTCAAATCAATCTTGGGTTCAAGTCGTGATTAAGGCATGAGTGTTTGTATACATTATTATCCTAAAAATCTAGTGATAGATTCACTTCGATTATGTATTATATATATATATATATATATATATATATATATATATATATATATATATATATATATATATATATATATATATGTACGTATATGTTAATGAGAATGCCAATTATTTTTCTCGGGGAAAAAATGGAACTGTATTTCATAGGTCAATTTATTGACCCACGTATAACTATTGATTTCTAGAAGGTAATTTCAATTTCAAGTCATTTTGTATATCTCCTTTCCAGTTATATAATTGATGATTTCCGTTCCACATCGTTCTATTTTAAAATTATTTGAGAATAATCATTTCTATTTTCTTCACTTTCTCCACTTGTCTTCATGAATTTTCTGCTTCAAGGTCAACGAATGAATTCGAATCGATTCAAGCAGGAATACTTCCTCAAATCGGGGAGTCAAGGATCAATACATGTTCAATTTTCGTCATGTTGGAGCTGGAAATGTTGATCGGTATCCACAATACTTTCAAGAACCTATGACAAAAAGCTCAATAAACAAAACCAAGAATATCCTGAAGTACACAAAGTTGCCGAGTGTTCGTCAACTAAAACTCTGAAAGTTTTAATTCTCCTCTCTTCTAATAATTGTACGGCATCAACAATGGGTGACGTCACTCTATACTTACAGAACTCATGTGGTCACAACTTGTACAGAGTTTGCTGACGTTCTTTGGAAGTATATATTTCCAAAAAACTTCCAGAATAAATAAAGAAGTTGACTAATTATGTAACATTTAAATTGGAACTGTAAAATCCTTTTCAATCTTGAGATCTTTCTACAATATTAATGAATATATAAGCTAATTGCAACGCAGACTTCATGTCTATGCTGATTTATTGACTTTGCTTTATTGTAATTTAGTTTACCATCTTCTATCTATAGTGTATCATCCTTCGAATTTGACGTGTTCCAACACAATGTATGCGTTGTTATATATGAACCAATGCATATCATTATTATCATTATTATTAAGTGTCTAGCGATATTTGTCGATAAATGTAAAGTTAGTATCGAAGTTGTGTTCACGGTTTCAGCTAACTTTAGAAAGTAATGATTTATTCCTTCAAGTTTTTTAAACCTTGAGAAAAATACGACCAATAGCTCTGGAGGCTTCCATTAAAAATGTAATACAAAAACTTCCATTATAAATGTAATACAAAACTTCAGTGGAATCAATTGGAAAATTGAGAGAAAGATTTTTCAATACATTTTATTTCTGAATCAAGAATTGTTTTCGACATGCTGTCAACTCAAAATGAACCATTCACCAATACTTATATACACGGAACATCAATAATTAATTCAGCATTGTTTTATTCCACGACACAAATTCACTTTTCATTGATACAAATATTTAATATTGCATATATCATATCACATCATACTAAGACATGAGGAAATGAAAGAATTTATTATTAACTTATTACTGCATTACTTATTATTACTGCACTTCAACTCATGGATATGTAATATGTATATCGAACTATAATGAACGACAAATAAAAAATGAATGAACTTGTATGAACATTCAATTCCCGATGAAAACTGAAAGTTCAACGAATTATTAAAGAAATATTCTATTAGAGTACGAACATGACTTCTAATTCACATAGATCGTATACCACGTCACGATACGTCACTCTTCAGTTACGTTTCCCTGCAACGTAATCTCATGGACCGTGACATGCGTTATCAATGCAGATAGAGCCTCTCAAAAGCACGCGTGTTAATCGAATCAACAGGTCCGAATGTTTTACTACTTTACAATGTTTCAATGCCAGTTCACTGCTAATTTTTCAAAGGTGTTGTTTCAATTTCAATATATTTATTTCCTAATTGTCACTCAAGTGCACATTTTTATAACATAAAACTGTACTAGTATTGAAATACTTTAGTTGTGAATATTTTAAAATTGGTCAAATTAGATGACAGGTCAATTACATCTATCATTCAGAGCATCATAATTCAAACTAAAATTGGAAAATTGAAATTTAAAAAAATTAAATGTTTTACATTTTTTTTTTATTTTTGAAAATTTAAAATTTTAACTGAAAAGATAAAATACATAGGCTAATATAAACGTTTGAACCTGCCTTCTTAAGAGTTACACATATGAAAATAGAGAAGAAGAAGATGAATTTCAAACTGTCGTCATTATATATATATATATATATATATATATATATATATATATATATATATATATATATATATATATATATATATATATATATATATATAATTATATATATATAAATCATTCAAGATGTCATGTTGATAAAAGAAATACAGTAGCTGCAATTGCAATACTTGGCAGCTTGAATGAATTCGTCTATATCATAAAATTGAAAATCTTCTATTCTTCCTTTAAAAATCATTCTTGATCTACAGTATTGCTTCAGAATGTTTGGTAGACGAATAGCTATTGCTTGAAAATATTTATCATAGGCCTATATATTTATATTCAAACTAAATCTGAAACAAGTAGATTTCTCTATTGAATTATCCCCTTCATATACATCAAAATATTTAGAAACTACTTTCCGTAACCCCCTGTATCTCGTCAACTTGTCATGCACGCTCATACAGACACGTAGGGAACTAGATCGTCCTCTCCACTGTACGTAACAGTAACAGATAGTGCAGTGCATACCTTAGCAAGTTGAACATTAGACTGTCATACAAAGTATGCCCTCCCCCCTCTCCCCTCCCCCCCCCCCCCCTTGCTGCTCTTACTTTGTAACGTATGCGGTTGGATCATAAACGAAGTTTAATTGTTAAAGTATCTGATGTCACAGTTGATACGGATGTTGGCGGTTCGAAACGACCGACCGTCATTGTTCAATGAATAGGAGAGACGGTCGATCGGTACCGCGTATTGTCGTGGCACGAAGATTAATACGTAAACAGCAGTGGCGATATATTAAGAGTTTTCAACACAGTGGTGTTATACCGTCGAACTATTTTAGATATCAGTGTATGGATTCAATTTGTTGATTGATCGATGCTATAGAATAGAATATTGTTTTTTCATTGCTAAAATACATTTGGATTGATCATAATTTTTTTATAACTTATTACGGGATTATAGAAACAGCTGAAGATTTTCAATGTCTTCGTAACATATGCAAACTATTGTATAGTCACTTTCCGTTTAAACATATTTCGTAATAAAATTGCATCACACCATTCATAAAAATGATCTCTTAAAATATTGTCGATCCATAATGAACATTTACTTTGAGTTAGTTGCTATGTAGGGCCTGAAGCATGAGTAAAAGTCTTTTGTCAACTAGTTTGATCAGGCAGCAAAGAGACTTTTACTCCTGCTTCAAGCTCTACAGTACATAAACTTAGAAGGTTGATGAGGTTATAATAGTTGTTAAAAATATTTAATTCAACTTCAATACATTTGATGATATTTTCACATGTGTTCACACAGAGTTTGAGTCACTTTTTCAACATGTATTATCTAAACACTTTATGACGTATTTGTCAATTTTCTATCCTGCATTGTTGATCATGAGTTTTTGTAACATCTTCCTCATGCGAACTTTTTCCCGTCAAACAAACAGGTTGGTAATAATATTTACCGCTAGTAAGATAATAATGATTGAAATCAATTATTTTATTCGTGTTGGTAACATTGCTCTTGTGGTGTCCTCTCCAGACCATTTCAATTTTATCTTCCTTGATCGGTGAACTATGTCGTTTTGTTGAAAATTTATTCCAATAATATATTTTCGGAAAAAGTCGATAGACATTCCAGTTTTAGTATAAATAGCTGTTACTGGTTTCTAATTGAAGAAATAAAATCAAGGAAACCATTCCAAACTTTTAATTTAGAAAGATAATCGAATGTAAACAGGCAGTATTTGTAGTTTCATTAGCTCTACGAGGAAGCGCCGAGTTGAGAAAGAACAACACAGCTTTTGAGTCATCTCTCATAAACAAATAGCAGAATGCCACTGTTCCACCTTAAGATCTGTTTAATAGCTAATTAAAGCTTCTAATAGTCGAGCTAACTACGATTTAGAGACCTATTAAATGTTATCTCTGCCAAATGATCAAAAGTACAGCCACGAAAGATCTTCTGATGGAAATTGTTTGGAATTAAACGACCGATGTGAGATAGAGTTGATGTGATAAATCCGATACGAAGTTGGATTAGAGATTTACTTGTGTCCACGTGTAGATAAGGTCTAATTAGGTATAATTAGGTCTGATTAGGTCTGATCAGGGCCGTGTCAAGACATTCTGCGCCCCTAGGCCAGATAATTATTGGCGCATCCCCCCTCACCACCCAATTACCTATAAACAATTTACCATCAAATACATAAATTTTAATAAGTATTTCTTGACAACTGTTTTTTTTAATGCATTCTCTAATAAGAAGTTGATATCTCACAATACGGATGTATATACAATTAATACACTTTTTTCAAAATAAATGCAACTTTATAAAATGAAGTATTTTTAAAATTTCAATGGGTTAGATGGAACTTTAGCGCCCATTGAATATTTGACGCCCCGGGCCCGAGTCTTGTAGTGCCTTAATACGGCCCCTGGTCTAATACCAACATAAAAAACACTATATATCACATCTGCATTTCTACAAATGTGGTATTTTGAATTGTCAAATATTATGGTTTTTCAGAACAAGATTTACGATTTAGAAACACAACCAATCTTTCAAAAATGCAATCTGATTAATCAACGGTGAATCTCTCTCGACGGAAGTTTTTACAATTACTCAGTTGGTAGACGATCTTCTTCTTATACGTGGACTCTAGTCTTGTGCGTGATTGTACACGCTAAGATCTTTGGAACATTTAAACTGCTCAAAGCGTCGACTGGATGAAGCAATCACACTGATACATTCCCTGCCGGGTCTCTAGACACGGTGGCGTCGATCCAGACACATCATACTTTAAAAATAAAATGACACCATTATTATTTTGCTGCGAGTTAATGGTATTATTACGTAAATCCGGTAAAGTAACATTGCGAGAATGAAGTCGTAATGAAAATGTTCAAATGACAAAGTTTCTCGGGTAATATTTCAGCATTATGGTTTACGAAAGAATAGTGGGAGGATCCCGTGATGTTGTTACCATGGATACTGGAGCATTTTGTTAATGGACACTGTTGGAAGAATGGTAAGAACATGTTTTATCTGGATCTACAAAAAGGTCGTCTACTTTCATGAACATAAATGTTACCATTAGATTGGTTATAACTGGGAAAACGCGGGATACGCGTTGTGAGATGAGCTTATATAGAAGTATGGAAATCAAGAATGAAAAATATTGTGTCAGGTCAATATACATCTATACAGACCTTGGTGTGTCACTGCCTTCTTGTTTTATTCATCACTCATTTTAATCGTTCTAAATTAATTGGTGACACTTGTTTCTCAGATTTATTTGGTTTCTTCAATAGCTTTGAATTATCTGAAAAAATTACATCTTGAATGCGTTTTCATCGTTATTTCTTATCCGATTCTTGTAATTACTCAAAATGTGTATGATAGTTGTGTTCATATTTACTGAAAATTTGAAAGCTTTTGAAGAATGTTTGTTTTTCAAGTATTTTCCCTCCGGGTTATTCTCACGAGAATTTTCCTAACATTTTGATTTTTTTCGGAAAAACCGTACAGCCAATTTTTCTGACAAACAATTACCTTCTATTCTGAACAACAACAATACACAGAAGAAGTTTCAAGATGATTGGATCGGCAATGCCTAAGTCATGGCTCGTGGTCTCTGGATGACTAGAAAAATAATTACAATTTCTGAACTTGAGATTATGATTTCTAGTTTTCTCTAAAATTAGAGAAATAAATATAATCATTATTCAATTAGATCTATTTTTAGGGTTGTGATGTCCTTTGAATCTAGGCCGTGATATTATGTAATTAGAGAAGTTGATATGACCTCGCTGTCGATGCGCCTTAAAACCCTAATATTCATTCATTCAAGTTTTCATTTTTTTTTTTTTGGTACACCTTATTCTTTCTTTCTTCTTTTTCTTCTTTCTCGCTTGCTTCTCGAATCTAGACTACACCGATATGTAATTGGTGTAGTCTAGAAGCAAGCGAGCTGCACTATTTCTGAACACCAAGTTCAAACATGTCGTAACCAATCAGTTATTTCCTCGTTTCCATGGCTACGGCCTTGGTGGACGTGCCGGGTTTTCCAGGATGAAGAGCGCGGGAAAAAGTTCGAAAATAGAAAAAAGTCAACAGAAACGTCGTGAGATTATTAAAAAGATATGCAAATTGTTAATCACTATTATTATTTTGGAAATAGTCGTAGTGATTGCGAGGTAAATTTGAAATTATAAATGAGCAACATTTTCGTGGAGGAATTCACTCTAAACACTTGACCTCACTAATATTAGTTCAAGTTATCAGATGAGAGTAGCAAGAAATTCCATTTCACTTACCAAAAAAAAATCTATCTTCGTTTTCTAGTTTATTGATTTGTTTGTTGACCTGCGTTCAGGTCAGACAATGAGGTGTCATCACCAGAATAGGTTGGGATTGTTTTTGAGCAAAATCGGTTCGACGGTGGTTTCGAAAAAATGTAGAAACTTGGGGAAATTCCCTATCAGAATTGAATTGGGTGTGTAGTTTCAATTTTAAATCATTCAATTTTATTCGAGCTAAATGAGATATTTTCAGAATTGGTACAGAATCCTTAATTTAAAGAAGAATTTTCCCAAAATTTCACTGGGTTTTTATTTATTTTTTATCAAATTGAATTTCTTCACTTTTGACAAATGTTCACCCTGATTTTCACATAATCCAAACATTTTTGTGATACATGTTTCTACACTGAGCTCAGATAAATTTGGATTCATCCTTTTCAAGAGACTAAATTAAATTATCAATATATTTTAGTTTGAAATTTGTGAATGAAAATCGATTGATCAACAGGTTTCATGGTATATCATTATGAAGACTCGAACTCACGCCCAAATACACCTCAGATTTTAAAGCAGTGTCTCAGCTTTCTGAACCAGAGAGATATTTTTTCTATTTTGTTTCAGAGTATGAATGTAATGAACATATTACCTACCGCTACGCGCGCGTTTGTTCACGCCAAGTTGGAAAATGAAGCACAATGCATCCTCATTTGATTTTTTGTTCTTTACAGTCTTTTCAAAAAGTGAAAAAAAAATTGGAAACGAACGTTTTACTCATAAATCTATATAACAGTAATATTGTGAGAACATATCATCAAAAAGTCATCTGCAGCCATCACACCTTCGTGTATTCAACATAACTGATGGTATACTTCTCAAGTTTCTTATTTAAGTTTCTTATAGTTTTGTATTAGTCAGTTCTCATCACTTCAATTTTCTTCTTAACTTTTCATCATATCATATCCATCGTCACATTATCTTTCTCATATTCATCATCAACTTACTATTTATCAATAATTTCAATAGTTCTCTATCCAGTCGTATTTTCGATGGTTTTAGCTTCACCTTCAGGTTTAACTCAACTTAAACTAGGTTCACTTCAGTTTAATTTTAGTTCTACTTGTTGAAGAAAATAAGTATATATTTGAACAATGAATATTTTCTCAAATCTTAGGAGATATTTTGTTCTATTCTTGATGAATACATATAAGTTGTGAGAAAAACTGTGCCATATTATTTAAAATTTCGTTGATATTTAAAAAAATTGAACCAACTGTATAGAAAGTGAAGCATTGATCATTGAGATAATGCATGCCGGGAATTTCAATATTTTTCAATACTACGCTTCCCCGAAGTTGGTATCTACTTTTATCTAAATCTTATTTTTTTCATTTTAATACATCCTCCAAACAATAGATACACCAGCACTCATACTTATCACGTAAATGATTCTATTACACAAGAACTTATTTTTATTTCCCAATTTGTTATCAGCATCCATAACTTGACACAAAGTCAGTGATCTTCAATCAAGGCTAGGAATTCCAAGGTAGGATCTTTCGGACAGTTCACCACATGGGCTATTTCACAACTCTAATTATTATGTATAACACAAATCACTCAGGCAAATGTCAAGAATGAACCAATGCGTTCACTCAGAAATACAATTGGGGAATATAATAATGGCCGGTTGATACTAACTGATGATTAAATATCAATTAGTTAATTATTATTCAAGGTACAACAATGACATGAGTAGCTAAGAGTTATGACCGAGAGGTTAACAAATTCTGAAATCTGGTGTATCTGGTGACTTGTCATGAAATCTTTTTGAAATCTCTTGAAATCTTCTTGAAATCCCTTGAAATCCCTTGAAATCCCTTGAAATCTGAAATCAGTTAAACTTGTCATGAAATCTTCTGAAATCCCTTGAAATCTTCTTGAAATTCCTTGAAATCTCGAAATCTTCTTAAAACCCCGTGAAATCCCTTGAAATCTTCTTGAAATCCCTTGAAATCCCTTCGAATCTTCTTGAAATCCCGTGATATCTTTTGAAATCTGAAATCAAATGTACACCAAACTCAATAGTTGTTTACCCCTCGGTGATGACTACCTATAATCAGCTAAATTATTCCAGATTCATCAATTATCATATTGGTACCACCGACTACAAGTGATACAACAAAGTTTCATTCCACAACCTCCTCAATCCTGTGTGTGGTACCGAGTTCGAGCCCAGGTTCGTGTGCCATGTGCTCCCGCGCGAGAGTGCGAGTCGGTAGCTCCGTCAGTAGTAAACGTAACGTAACGTCTGCGATCAAGTAAGCGGCGATTCTAAAAGGGAAGCTCGCGAGGAAGATGAGACAGAGAGAGAGGGGCGAGTGTGAAACGGAGACGGCGAGAGGTGTACGGCGCGCAGGCGCACTACGAGAGATCGCGAGACATGCTACACGATGCAGGCACTAGCTGTTTTAAAGTGCACTATTTTATAATTGATTATCACGAACTTAATTGAGAGTTGTTAAGATGCGGGGAAATAATTAATAATGCTAAAATGAATATGCATAGATACAGATAATATGTTCTTTATTTAATATACACACATTTTTTTTTATAACAGTTATATGAAATTCTTTTACACAGTACAATAAAAAAAAGTATCATGAAATATGAGTGAACATAATTGAAAATTACTATTTTTCGCAAGTGGTAGATTGAAAAAAATTGTCTCATGCAATAGTTCAGGAATGCCAACTATACACTCACTTCCCTATAACGTGAAGCAAGAATGATAATCCACATTAAAAAAAAAAGTATTTTTTTCTTCAATACAATGTAATTTGAACATATAAATAAAACATTAAGAATATAATCAGTCTTGTATCAACATTCCTCCTTAGTGTGATGACGTAGTGCGACTTTATCTCTCTACAGCTTTCCTCCACTAACCTAGAGATAACAGCGATTGCAAGAAATCACGCAAATAAATAAGATAACTCTTCACACAATTAATTAACGAATAAATCGAACTAGTTTGCCTCGTGTATAAGTGTGGCCGTGCGAATGAAGGGGGTGTGGCCGGAGCCAGCGGTTCTACAGAGGGGGGGAGGGGGGAGGTGAGGGAGGGTAAGAGTGACGAGTCGAAGAGAGGGAGGGGGGGGGGGAGGGAGAGGGAGGGAGAGCCCAATCTGTTCAGGTCCTCGCGAGTAGAAGAACTAGTGCTGTGTAGTCGACGGTTGTTTCAACGCACGCTGTTTACTCTCTCTTACCCCGCCGCGCGTACCGGTGCATTGTGTCGTCGTCGTCGTCGTCTACCTCCATCTCTATCACCCTCGACGTCGTCGTCCTCTGACAGCGAGCGTCGCTATCAGACCGGCGGCAACCTCCGACGTGTACACATCGCCCTCTGTCACACGTGTTGTATCCATTGGTCTGCCGAGGTTAATAAGTGTGCCCGAACTAAAAGCGTTTGGGATTTTTTTTTTACATTTTACATTTGACGTGTTACAAGTTTATTTAAAATTTTCTTCAGTGTGAGACATTTTTAAATATTTTCGATTTGTTTGATTCCAATTTCAAACGGTTGATCGTGCGTATTTCACAATTTTAAAAAGTTTATAATTATAATCAATTAAGTTTATCGTGTGTATTATTACTTTGATAATAAATTGGTGAATCGTTTTTGGTTTTTTGGTGTAACGTTTCACCCAGTGGCGAGCTGTCTTAGGGAAGTGTGTTCGCAGTTTTGAGGGCGCCGAGTGAAAAGGGGGCGTGTACGTATAGCAAGTGTCGTCGAGACGTTGGCGTAAGAAAACGCTTGACACAAAAAAATAAATACACGCTTACGAAAATATTCTATTATAAGTGAGGGAGACAAAATAAAGCATAACATTTGGCTCACCCTTTTGGAAAAAAAACAACATATATATCACTTCTGAGATTGTTTATATATAGTTCTTGAACATGAATCTTAGGAAACCGTTTTTATTACAAGTTTGATTTGTTTGATTGTATAAGAGTTTTGAATAGATATTTAAAAAAGAATTGCTAGATTTTACTGTGACAAAATCTACGATAATTTCACTTCGAACTGAAAATTGTTGCTAGTAATCGATTGAATTTGATTATTGAGTCGAACAGTGAAAAAAAAACATCACACAAAATAGTTGAAAAAAAAAACAGCGAAAAATAAAATATCATTTGATGACCAAACTGGAGTTAACAAGAAAAATTTTCCGCTACGACAAAAAATACCAGAAGAAAATCACAGACAATGTCTTCGAAAACTCGATTACGCGATAGCCTATTACCGTCCGTGCGATTACACGAATCCTCCGGACTATTATTTATATCGATAATAGTCTCGACATCCCCCATCACAATCACAAGCTCTTATTCGCCAACAAACACCTCATAGTCCATCACATGCACAATAAACACTCATTCATTCAGCAAACAGAACAATTTGCGACTCGTAAAACTTTCTTTAAGTAGCATAAAATATTGAGCATTTTTACTACAACATCATTCTGTCATCTCAACACATAAATGACATACTAAAAAAAAAAAAAACTAAGAAAAAAAAACAGAAGTTTTAACACACCACTAGTTACGATGGCTAAACAAGAACGCAGTGGTCACGTTTACGAGACAATTAAGGGATGGTTTAGAGGTGGATTTTGGAGGACTAACCACGGCTATTACGACAAACTCTTCCTCGTATTTCTATGTATATTAATGACACTATTCGGCTTAGGTACTGGTGCACCATTACACGACGAACTACGGCATCATCGTCACGATCCAGAAAGCGTTCATAATTTAGGAGACATTATAATTCCAGAAATCACCAAAGAGAATCTACTAGCGCGACATCGAAGAAGTAACCACCAAGTAAACGCGACGCGACATCACCAGCCCAACCAACGTAATCTACGTCGTCGCAATCGCAACAAATCCCAAAGGCACACTATTAATCCTCGCAACACCCAACAGACAATGTGTTACGACGACGTGGGCTCGAAGACTTACCTGACGGAGACCGTGTTCGACGGCAAGGCGAGGTCTCGGAGTGCCGTCAAGAACGGAGTCTACAACGTGACATTCGTCGTTCAGAGCGTGTTCAAAGGTGGCGAAGTGGGATTCACTCGCAGTCCGGTCCGGTTACAGTTTGCGGAGAAGAAGGAAGGCGATCCCGAATGTCCGAATAGTGGTCTGGTGAAAGCGAATATCAAGCGTGGTGGTAAATACATTGTTTTCGTAGATAAGGTTGGTCCGCATAGTTTCGTCGCGAGAGGTGAACCGGCGATGCGCAGCAAGATTAATGTACAGGCTGTGAAAGACGTCCTCTGTCCAAATTGTGGTGAGTTCAATCATCTTTATCGTAGTTTTTATAGTTGGTTTGTATAATTGTACATATAGTTACCCAGTTCGGTGTGTCGGGAAAGCCGGCGCGCGCACACTGTCAGTATTGCTATAACAAATGGAGGCTTGTCATCGACGATTTGACCTTGAAAAATTAGGTCTTCTGGTTTCGCTGAGTAAAGCAATAACCGAAATTCACCTAAGACGCACTCTTTATTCTTGTGTATTCGTAACACAACTATTGAAAGTTGAAACACAGGAAAACTGTACATTACATGTCAAATTACCGAAGAAAAACAAATGTAATCATGAAATTTTATATTTTGTTCCTGCAATCCATTTTCCAGCTGGCATGTGAAAACGTAAAATCAAAGCCGAGAGAGTTTTTCATTCTTTATGCATACAATCGAAAGTACCAAGAAGCTGTGGTGAAACAATATAGGCTTCTGTCAAGTGACGTCACTCATTGTTGAGAGAGACAGACAACAATGTCCACTAGTTGGAATTGACCAATCAGAATGTTTGGTAGTCCACCAGTTCGCTGTGTTGCTATGGTAACTATTATTTGTCATTTGTTACTTGACAGAAGCGTATGGTCAAAATCTGTTGGTTGTTATAGTTTCTCTCTAAAGTTGTACATTCGAAGCGATGTGTTGAGAGTTTATTAATAATTTTGAATCAGAAATTGTCTGTTTTGGCTATTTTGCTATTTGTTGAAGTAATAGTACGTAATTGTGTTTATCAACTCTTTTCCGTCAGATATTCGGTCATATTTTACATGAAGAGTCCCTCTAGATTCATATTCCATTCTAACGACATGATGAATTGAACAATTGACGTATTGATTTATTAAGTTTTTGAGATATTGGAAAGGAAGCAGTCGTGGCCTGCCATCGAGAAGCCATCCCTAGAATTCCATTCTGTGTGTTTTTGTCACGTCGAAGACCACGATGTTTATCAGGACCTGGTTACCATGGCAACTAGAAAAGTTTGAAAATCACTCGAGATAAACCTTACAATTACCAATACTTATTTGCCACTGACCAATAGAGTCTACATGCTTCCATCGGTGAACTCCAGAAGCATCTCTTCATGAGTAGAAAGATCTACATTATTTGCCACTCAGAATTCGTTTTTTAACGTAACGGATACGAAAGTCAAATGGATAATAATGTTAACGTTATTGGTAAATAAAATGGTATAAAGGACCTGAGGAAAAAGGGTGCAATCTGTTTTTAAAATAGGTCTACACCAAATTTTGTTGGAAGAATGTTTTTACTCTGTAAAAAGTTTCATTTTATTCTGTAATGACTTGTAAAGTCTTTTTTTTCAAAGTATTATGACAATGACTCATATTATGTAAATAATCTATGGTCTATAAATTGAATAATGAATAATGAATAATGAATGTATAATTTTACCTAAATCGTCACTCAATTTTAAACTAATATAATAACATTTTTTTTTTTGGGGGGGGGGGGGAATTTTATTCGTGGAGAGCCAAGCTCAGATCTGAGATCGTTCTCAGTGTATCACGTGATTTTTTTGCCAACAATCAATAAATAAAGTTCGAAAAAAATATTTACAGCGTTATTATATTATTAGTCACAGTTTAATATAAATTAAGTACGTAGTGTATTGGCACTCATATTGTTTGTCAAGTCAAGCTTCTCATGACTATTATTAAACCCATTACAGCATCGTAATGATGAGAGGTTTATTAATTACCAATTAAATCACTTGTTTGCTATTCATCACCCTCATAACGGCTGGGTTATTTGGGATACTCAATTGAAGATTCAACTATCACGTATTAGATGATTTCTCTTTCAACCACCCCAACAATAACTAGGTTATTTGGGGGTGAGAATCAGCAGTTGATATATTTGAGAAACCTATATGTTTTGTACGGGATTCGAACCCACACCTGACATGATGCAGATTCTGAAATAGTTAGATTAACTGTACCAGTTATGCGGCTATTTCGAGTAAATACAATATCATTAATATATAATGCTAGAATCGAACCCATACTCTTTTAAATTCAGTTTCAGTAGCTTTGTTTATGTTATAGTTGAAATAAACATTAAGTCAAAAAAACTGTAATTATTAAAAAAAATCGTTTACTCATTTAACTATATAGATGTGAATTATATTTGAAACGGTTTTTACCCAATAACAGTACTGAAGAATTTACAGGAAAGTCTATAATGTTTATCTAAATGTATTACTGAAATAAAACTAATATTTGTTCCGACTCTGATCGTATGTAATGTGTTAGTCTGCGGTAAATATCATACAGCTGTAATATAATGCGAGTTCTTGAACGAAAGTAATCTCTATAATCGGCGCCGATTAGTTTCTCTGGAATTCCTCAACCAAAATGCATGAATGAAACGCCATTATAATTAGACATATTTCATAGATAAGGGCTGAGATACTTGGATATTAATGATGTAATTGAAAGAATAGAAAATTGAAAGATATTCTTTCTTACAAAGTCCAGTTAGTCTTATTCTGAGAATTGGTAGAATAGAATGGGTAGGCATTGTGATAATAACACTTAGTTGACAGTTAGAATTGTTTCCATGTTTTTGATTCCCAGACATATTCATGTGTACGTGAAATAAAATATTGAAGAAAACATACTTCAGTAATTTGAAGATGTGGTATTATATTTTAAGAGTTTGTTTTAAATTAGTTAAGAAATATATCAGTGTATGAAGATTTATTTCCGAAAGAAACATATACAAGCACACTTCTTGATTTATTATATAGGATAGAATGAATAGACATTAAAAATGATTATATTCAATTAATTAAAATCAAATCAAATTAATACATTAATATCTGGTTGTTTCCTTTAATTTCTCATAGATTGTTTTTCTTCTTGATAATAAATCATGAAGTATATATTTTAATGGTATGAATCAGTAAACAGATCAAAAACGTGCTCTTTTTCACGCGTGCCATTTTCTCACGTATACACACCCGCCAATTCAATGTATAAAGATAACAAAGATGGCTCCTCACATTATCTTCTATAAGCATACCGACATTCTCAGCACTAATCTCACGGAACATCCGATTGCCATAGCATTTTAATCCCTACGATTATGTATCCCGAGCTATTAACAACATTTATTTATTAATGAAAGGAAGTCAAATTTTGCCTGTTGTAACATGTTCAGCTATAAGGTAAACAGACAGACTGTAGACAGTAGGAAGATTATAATGTGCCCAATTAAAGATTAGATAAAAACAAGTTACTTATTGGTGTTGTCATCGCAAGCCGCAATGACTATATATATATATATATATATATATATATATATATATATATATATATATATATATATATATATATATATATATATATATATATATATATATGTATATGTATATGTATGTATATATATATATATATATATATATATATATATATATATATATATATATATATATACATATATATATATATATGTATATATATATATATATATATATATATATATATATATATATATATATATATATATATATATATATATATATGTATATATATATATATATATATATATATATATATGTATATATATATTTATATATATATATATATATATATATATATATATATATATATATATGTATATGTATATGTGTATATATATATATATATATATATATATATATATATATATATATATATATATATATATATATATATATATATATATATATATATATTTACAGATGCATTATGTTGACGCGAGTTTCTTAAATTCAATCGCTCATAGTATCAGACGAATGATCGAATTAAACATCTAAATGTAAATGGGTTTCTATTTTATTTGTGTTATCAAGTGACATATTTATGGCGTAAAGTTTTCGTCGTCAGCACAACATTATTAACTGTGGTAGGCGTGCTATCCAATCGAAATTGTAGTGAAATTGCTTGATACCATGCCTTCTGAAAGACTGATAATGCATAATAAACATTCATTTTTGAAAAATTTCAATTACGATCCGAGGTATGGTTCATATGTTGAAAACATCTGTTTTTTTAAAATATAATTTGGATACATTTATGAATAATTCAATATTTTATTTATAATCAATTTCTCTCCACTTTTATTTTCACAAAACATTACTCATTCCCTGCTACAATTATTGTGTGCATCTAATTGACGTGTACTTCACGTATCTTGCAGTGCGAACTCATTACGATCATATGTCTGTGCAATAGCCCAGGCTAGGAGTGGCTCAATTCTCTCAGATTCAGAGACTTTATACTCACTCCTGAGACGTTATACGTGTACTTGGAAATTATGTTTCAATTAAGAGTCCACGATTTAGCGAAATATGAGGTTCTTGGTGATAACTTTTGAACGGTATGAGATATTAAAATTCTAATACGCGAGAAACATAGATAATTATAATTGCTTCAAGATGATGTAAGTTACAACTATTTGAGTCACGTTGCATAACAGTGAAGCGTATTCAGCTAAACATTTTTTTTCAGCTGCCGACGCTTGACTGCTATGCGACATGACTTAAATAGTTATAACTTGAATAATATGGATGTCATTATAATTATCTGTGTTTCTCGCGTATTATAATTCTGATATCTCACACCGTTCAAAAGTTATCAACAAGAAACTGATATTTCGCTAAATCGACTCCCGTGGACTCTTAAAATATACAGAACGATCCATTTAAAAAGATGGGGATTCTGTAGATATATCTATTTATATACCAACATATTATCTCGATTCCTTCCATAGAACTTTGTCAAGTATTTCCTTTGTATTTATTAGTAAACTCTCGATAAAGCACCCTGAATGGATTCAGAAAATGAAGTTTCATAAAATAAATATAGTTTTCTGAGATCCGAATTTTTATCAGTTTTGATGATTTTTAATTTCATTGTCTTCTAATAAATCTGGATATCATTCAACTCTTTAATACGAACGAATGTAGGAAACATAATCTTCGTTTTGATTGATTGGAAATCCGTATCATGAATTCAGTCAAGGAGGGCTACTAAATAGAGGTATAGATTCACAAATATTTATAAGGAATTGAACAATTTTGAAACAAATCGAGGGCAATATAGTGATTATAATCATGTCTATACAACATGAATAAGATTAGGTTGAGTTTCTAGTCGATGTACAAGAAAAGGTTCAAGGAACTAACAGCATTGTTAATGTACCATCCTCAACTGCTTCAATGTAATCGTTACAGTAATTTTAATTTATATGTTTACTCAACTTGAGATGCCAAACTGTACATACGCGTTTGAAATGAGATGAAAGTGCAGTGCCAAAGTGCAGTTATAATATAGGATGGTAATGCAACTATGTGGAGTTGATGGTTTCGATTAACGACAATTTAAACAAAATGTGATTACAAAACTATTTTAATATTTAGTATAGCGACTGTTGTATTGAACTATTTAGTATTTATACGTTTATTAGTGTTTGTATCCCTCAATATATTTTCATATTCAATGTGATTATTCAAGAGTTCAATATATTGAGAAAATAATTGCACAATTAACGGATTTATTGAATGTTTTTTTATTATCATAGAAAAACTTACACAAAATTTCGCTTCAATATCGATTATTATCATCATTTAATTGCATCAACATCGAAACTTGATACGTTATCTCCCCAGTTCAGGCAAGGGACGAATGGTAAGTTATTGCTCTAAATAACATTCTCCATAGTTCAAAATATAATTAAAAAGATGGGAAAGAATAAAGGAGATTCATTCTTACCCTCTTCATTTATTGAATATTTCGATATACTTGAAGTATTTAGTTACATATTCATGTAAGAAGATATCATTTATTTAGTAATTCACTACTGTATTAGTTATCTTGAATATTTGCAGTTTCAAATAACTACCACCAAGATGATACATTCGCCAAGACTTATGTACATTATTAGCAATAGATTCGAATTTCTATCATACAATATATCCCGTATTTACTTTTTTTTTTTTTTTTTTTTTTAATAACATCGAAACTTGATACAAAATCATTGTTCCCCAATTAAGGCTATGTATTCACTTATACCGTATATTCAATAACCAAGTTTCAAACCAATGATTCTTCTGTGTCGGTGACGACATGTATTCATAACTTTGGTCAGAACCATTATTATAAAATGACGAATCAAGATTACCTCAAGCTCAGTGGAAATGGAAAGTTTGGATTTGTCGTGATGGGTTATCCCAGTTGGACGCCAAATTGTCGGATGATATTTTGGTCCAGTCTCGAATTCCCCTTTCCCTCGTCTCCTCAAACATCGCCATGCACATCTATCATTCCAACACAACTCCGGCATTTCCAGTTCCACATCTTGGATCTTAATTACCTCTAATGGAGTTCATACACGGTAACTCTGGTCCTGATCGTATATATATATATATATATATATATATATATATATATATATATATATATATATATATATATATATATATATATATATATGTATATATATATATATATATATATATAAATATATATATACACACATATATATATATATATATATATATATATATATATATATATATATATTTATAAAAATATATATATACACATATATATATATATATATATATATATATATATATATATATATATATTTATAAAAATATATATATACATATATATTTATATATATATATATATATATATATATATATATATATATATGTATATATATATATAATATATATATATATATATATATATATATATATATATATATATATATATATATATATATATAATATATTTATTGGGTTTTAAAGACGCACTATAATGATAAATAAGATCTATTGGCGTCGAATTAATGATTGATGAGATGATGGGTTGATGAGATGAAGGTTTCTTAGATATTGGGAAGGATAGTGGGAAGGAAGCGGTTGTGGCCTATAATGTCGGAACCATCCCGGTATTAGCCTAGACTACAGAGGGAAACCAGGAAAACCCCCTGTAAAGATTGACGGTGGCGGAATCGAACCAGGTCCGATATGTCCCTTCACCTCCCGGATCACATGAAGCGAGTGCGTTAACCACTCAGCTACATGGGTCGGTATATATATATATATATATATATATATATATATATATATATACATATATGTATGTATTTATATATGTATATATATATATATATATATATTTTTTTTTTTTTGAATGCGTCAATTAACATATCATTTTCAACATACGCCAATTCTTTTCCTTGATGATAATGAATACTACATCAACATTGGAAATGTAATCAAAGTCGGAAGTTTATTCTGTTTCTAAATCTGAAGTACGGTATAGGGCCTACTGGGAATTTCTTCAAATTTCAATTTTTAGTCAAACAAACTCGACTGCACCTATCAAAAGTATCGATTCACTGAAGTTGCTGTGAAACTAAGACATTTCCGGAGTTTTCACAATTATTTACTTTGGAGACGACCCTCTCCTATCGTAGATGCGAGTATACTAAGCTAATACAATAATAATAATAATAATAATAATTGTTTATTTCAACAGATTAATCAATATATTTTGATATTGTCAGCGTCAGCAGTATGTTAATATACAAATATAACTATTACAAATATAACTATAAATACAGGATAACCATCAAGATGCTAAATTATACTAATTGATAATCTAACTGATAATATAGAAACAACTATTAAAGGCACCAAGAAGATTGCTATAGAGTCATGACGTATATCCAGTGTAATATCAAGAGTCGGTCCAGTTGAAGACTGTTATACCATCTGTTAATGAAAATCACACTTCACGTCAAAGGTTCCGATCGACCGTCCTCCCTATTCAACAAGCATATCGGTCGGGTGTTTCGCTCATTCGTGTTTCGTAGATATTCTCTGTGCCAGCTGCAGCGGTGCGTACGTCGCATTACCATGCAGTTGGTAATTTGTTTGAAATTGATGGGAAACGCGGAAGTGAGAGAGCAAGGAGATGGTTGTCGAGTGTGAGTGGAAGAGAGATGCGAGATGATCTTGTTTCACTCATCAACGCATTGTTCGGAGTAAGAGGAAGTGCGGACCATTATAAAGTCTAAGTTGGAGGTATTTTTAACAAGTTATTTGAGAATGTGAAGGAAGGTTATTAACTTTGGAACGTGAATTACATTGTTTCTGAGCAATGTTTGGTCTCGAGTGTTTTTCGTGAGGATGTCAAAGGTCAAACGGTTATCAAACGGTGGTCAACAAAATATTTTGTTATAAGTTCCGTTTTTTTTATGGTTTTACGGTTTTACGGTCCTGGGACTAACTTGCTATTAACCTTTGTGACCAATGATATTTTTGAATCATAATTAATATCTGACTGAATCAAAACATTCTAATCCTTTGTAAAACGTGGCTCAATTTGAATGTCACATCGCTCGGAGAATTCTGAGAAAAATAGCATTTTTCAGAATTGATGAAAAAATGTCCGAAAAATACCAAATGAATGTATTTATTATTTTTCAATGATACACACTGTTGATGTTTATATTCTCAACTTGGTATTGATTAAAAAAATTCAAAAACGTATTCTTGCATACTCCACTTATACAGATGACATCAAAATCTTTCCAACACATGGACCCAAGTTTTCAACGGAAACCGGCCAAAATGTATGCTAAAGAATCGCACAGAAATGACTTTATCGCCAGTCTCAAGAAGTGAAAAGTTAGAGGGAGGGGGGGGGGGGGGCAGGGGGGGGGCAGGGGGGGGGCAACTTCAAGAAAGTTGTGATTGGAGAACAGAATTCGGGGTGAATTGTTGTCCTGTAATTACAACAATGTGTGACATCACGTGAATGAACCGTGTGGATTTAATAAAAGTCGTTTGATTGTTTTAGTGATTGTATTTTGTTGAACGGAGATCAGTTTATTATCCTCGGACTTTTGCAAGCCGTGATAAGAAGAGATAAGAATATCTATCGGTTCCACATCTCTCTCTCTCTCTTCTCTCTCTCTCTCTCTCTCTCTCTCTCTCTCTCTCTCTCTCTTGTGGCTAAGATTACATTTTTCCAATTAATCATTCAAAATTTCATTGCCAATTGATTTTATTGGTAATTTTGGGGTGAGATCTTCCTTCAGGTACCCCGTCTGAACGACCCTACCTAACTTGGAGTCAGGTTTTCGATGTTGAAAAACGATTGAGCTCGAATATTTATGAGGAGATTGCATGTGTCAGGTTACCATAGCAACTAGAGAGGTTGACGACAAACAAACTGATACCAAACTAGAAACACTCAATACCATACTAAATATTGTGATAGAACACAATTTGACGGAAATTGTTGTCCACTTATCACAACAATATGATATGAGATATGAGATATATATGTTATACACACACACACACACACACACACACACACACACATATATATATATATATATGATTTTTAAAACTAACAGTTTTAAAATTCATACAATTATAATAACCTACTGGTGGTCAACCAGGAAGCTATTGCAATCATATATATATATATATATATATATATATATATATATATATATATATATATATATATATATATATATATATATATATATATATATATATATATATATATATATTTATCGTTTTTTGGAGGCTTATTTCTTGATCTCCAAGGTAATTCATCATGATTCAAGAATAAAATTGAGTTTTTTTTTAATAACATCGAAACTTGATACAAAATCATTGTTCCCCAATTAAGGCTATGGATGTGAAAGATAGGACCGCATTCAAAAATTGTGGTGAGTAAAATAAAATATCAATATTATTCATATATATATTCATTCATATATATCAATGTGTTCCATATGAATATTTTTATATATTTATATATGAATATAAATATTTGAAATATTTTCATTTTATTCACCACAATACTTGGTTTTATTCTCAAATCACAATGAATTATATATATTCGTATCCACACACACACACACACACACACACACACACACACACACATGTATATATATATATATATATATATATATATATATATATATATATATATATATATATATATATATATATATATATATAAACGATTATACCCTAAAACTATAATGGATTCATCAATTATAATTCGTGAAAGTTTCAAAAAAAAAAATAAAAAAAAAAATATATATATATATATATATATATATATATATATATATATATATATATATATATATATATATATATATATATATGATACTTGCGCGCGCATCAAGCTCAGCTTAACAATTCAATTGTCTATTACCTAAAACAATCATAACACTGTATGATATAACCTAATCCACCGTTATGTTTATTTACTCAGTCACTATAGTCTATAATTACACGCGTTGTTTCCGACAGTCGAATTCAGGTCATTCTTGAAACAATTTACACTCACACATGCTCGTAGTGGTACACCTGTGCCTGAGTGTTTGTGCACGCTCAAGTCGAATCAATTGCGGATGAATTACGTACATCAATTTAATACGAGATTATCTGTTGTTAGGTAAGAGTGAATTGTGAAAACTTTCATCTTGAATATCGATTTGTTTGTTTGTAGTTGCATCAAATGGAATTACATGTGTTTGTTAATATTCGTACTCGGAGACTGAAGAAATTGGAAAAAGCATCCAACATTGCTTGCATTAAGAGGCTACTTTACATCTCACAATCCATGAGTAAAACCTGCAGGGAATGAACAAAACAGGACAAAAAGCGTCAATACAAGTCTTTAGCTCCCAACACATGGTGGGTAAACGGTAGAATCAATCAGTCTAATTATTATTGCAATAGAACAAAAATGAGTATATCTGTGCCTTTACGTTCACTAAAAATCATAATGTTTCATTAAATTACTCTGAAAAAATCGTAAAAACAATGAAAAACAGGTAGAAACATGTTGATTTTTGACAATTATTTTGAAATGGTTGAAAACATACCACGAACTGAAGCTCTTCGTACGAGAACGTATTGAATACTAGAGATCATCTATAACCGAAAACTTCAAGTTAATACGATGATTGGTTTTCCGTTGCCAACTTGGGCCCCGAACGTCTGCAATCAAGCCGGTAGGCAAGATGTAAAGAGGCCTCTTAATTGATTGAGATTTATAATAATCTTCTGAGACATACAAAAGAATCAATAAACATATCTATATTTAAATACAATCTTGAGAATTATCTATTAAGTAACTTTTCCTACACCATTGAAGAATTTCCAGGATCATAAAATATAGAACCATATATTCATAAATATAAATATTATATAAATATAAATATTTTCATATATATTCATGAGGTATTTTCATTGTTATAGATGATATTCAAACATTGTATTATATGAAGAATGAAAGAATAAATGAAATGACAGGAAAGGAAATTCTTTTTACCTTTTTTCCCAAATACAAATGATTATATCATTCACTATTCTCTGGAATTATTAGTTTACTGTTTATAATTTGTTATTGAAATGATATCAAATGGATGAATTAATCTATTGGGTTGGTAAGATTGATTTTGTGAGATCTCGTTCAAACGATCCTACCATGAGGTAATGAGGTTTATGAATTTGTGCCAATTTTTCGATGTCTGTGAATTGTTTCAGAGTAATGATGAATTTATGAAAAAAAGAACAGCATTACATGAAAGAGCATGTGAGTTGTTCATATTTAGTGAAATTTGTAGATATTGGGCATATATATTACATACTTACCTATACATGTTTCTCTGATTCAATATTCCACCATAGTGGACACGTTCATTTAATTCACTCATACATTTTTTCTGAATATTCAATCAAAGTAAAAACTCGACATCAAAGCAAAATGTTGAAGCGTTCCGTACAACGCACTTCAAGCTAACATAAAATGTGTTGTATTTATTCGAAACCTGAAACCACCAACTACAAAAATATCTAACAGACAGTTAATCGCCATGGTTACCAATGCTATTTTCACGGTTAATCCAAGATTATAAGACTAACAGAACTTTGTCATCACGTTTACCAAGTTAACATCTCATTCAAATTTAATTTAAACGTTTGAACATTTTGATTCCAACAAAAGATGTCATGTCCATGAATTGTATCTCCAATATATTTTAAGTTGTCACTAATTATGTATATTCTATCTCATCTCGAATTCACTATGTAGTGTTGTCAAAAGTGAATTAAAATATCTCTCATCTTTGAACAACTGTTTGACAAGATGAAAGTTATTTGTCGAAGCGATGACAAGAGATTAAATCCCGGCATCTTGCACCACAGACTGACTGATTGACAGGATTAAACTAATGAGAAGTTCTTTGCGTTGGTCCTGACTAACCTCTTTGGTCCTTAGAGACCAATTAGAGACCAATTGTTTCAAAGTTGTGATTAACTCATAATAATCAGTGGATGTGTGCGTGGTGTATGTGTGATATAATAACATTCCGTATATAGGGTTTCTTTTTAGATGAACCGGTATCTTCGTGGGGTAGGAAAATTTGGAAGTTAAAATGGATATAATAAAAGTGTAAACAATTGAACATTCTTAATCATTGTACAACGGTGTATGGGGTCAATATTATGGTCAGAAACGTATTTATTTCTCCATGCCTTTTATACGTGTGGAAGTGCCAGGTTCTGGATGTATACAAGAATGTTCAGGTATTATGGAAGAGAGTTGAAACTATACATTCACTAGTTCGATTAAATATTTACTTTCTTACTCAATCTAACACAATTCCCTTATTCTATCAATTGATGAATTTAGCCGAGTGGAAATAATTATTTTTGGGTAATAAAATAGAAAAGTTTCAGTTTGTTGTCAGTGAAATTAATATTTTGAATATTGAGATTGATTGATATATCATTCAAATGACATTCTAATTGAAATTAAAATATTCTAAATTTTCTTATTCGATCATAATTTCGATTCAATTTGGAGAAATAAATCCTAAAATATCCTCATAATTATTAAACTCGAGGTATTTATTAATTATCATTATCCAAAGAGTCATTCTTGAAAATATTTGTATTCTGTGTATTCTTAGATACGTATAAATATTGAACATAATACCAACATATATATGGACATATATATATAGTAAAAAATACTTGACATTAAGTCACTGTTACCCAATTTCAATTGGACCTAGACAAGATAAGGTAGGATCTTTCAGACGACAACCACAACACCAATTCACCCACAAAAAAATACAAATCAGAATTTTACATACAACTAAAATTCCCCTCATACATTTTCTCCCATTCCACATCTCCCCAAACCCAAACCCAACCCCCTTTCTATCTCACACCATGATTTCCCCCGATATGTTCTTACCTTGTCCCCGGTTATATCCACCGCGTATATTATTTCACACTCTGGTCACGCGCTCTCTTCTCAATAGCCTACTTGTATACTGTTGCAGTTCGAATATGCCTTATTGGCATGTTGTGAATCTGTCAGCTCGGCTATATAAGGCAGTAGACAGCGCAGTCCTGTCTACTGCACTGGATATGGAAGGCCGTGGACAGGTAGCTAGCGCCGTTGCTATCCCGTGCTACGGCGTGGTACGTGGGAAATAATCGAGTCGAAAGAGATATCAAATTATTGGAAATGTTTGGATTTGTATTTTGGTTGGATTGTTGGGTGATTTTTTTTTTTTGGTTATGAATATGTGTTATTGAATAATTATGAGAGATGTAATGATTTTTTGATCGATGTGTAAATTTTGACGTGAGTTTTTTGTACTTTAAGTGAGGTTGGTATGAAAAGGAATAGGACCGGTTGGATCTTATCAAATATATTATCAGGTGCTAAAATGTCTAAAAAAAATGTAACTTGAAAATTCCAATGTTTTGCCTCATGAAATGGATGGCATCATTTTATTCATTCATTTTATTTATTTAAAAACTCTTACAGTTGCACATAAATACGCGGTAGCAAGTTCCTTAATTATCCCTGTTCCATCGCCTCCCCAACCCTCTGACGGAATAACTTCAACCTAATTTCATCACCCTCAAAGATACTTCTTCTAAGCCCATTCCAATCCCTACCTGTCTTATTCAAGAAAGAGAATTTACCGACATCTGATCTAGTCCCCTTTATATTAGTATCATTATTTCATAATATTTACCGAGTTAGAAATTTAGTTCGGATGAAATTATATTTGTAATACGTAAATTATTTTTGAAAATGATAACACAATCACAAATTCGCTTTGAATTTGGCCTTTTCTTCTCAGGGCTTCTATGATTATTGTAGATAGTGAATTTTGTTTGAATTTGAAATGGCCTATATGATTTCGATGTAATTGCATAATAACATAATATGTGCATAAAAAAGATAACCAGCATGTATTCGGCTGTTATCTGTTTTATCTGGAGACAGTGTTTTGATCTTGACCATTCCGTCGCCTCCGTTTAGCTATTTACCCTCTCTGTCTTGTTGGCACTGTGATAAGATAACACCGCGCACGCGTGGATAAAAACCTCATTCATTTCACACACAATTTAATTGATTACTTTTCAACTCTTTCAAGTACTTTTGTCTTCCTATATTTAGTGGTTTAGTGATTTCTGTTGATATTATATAGTGCTTTCGCTTTTTTTGTATGTAATTTTCAGTGCTTTCGTAGTGCTCTATAGCGCTTCTGTATTGGATTTGAACTTTTTGATGTTAAACATATTTTTACTTAATTAAACATAAAATTCCGCAGCCAATCGCATTTTACACGTCACATAAACAAGTTTACAATAGAAGATATCATAATATAAATAAAAAATACCAAAAATAATGAAATATGTCATAATAATGGTAGATATTTGGAAACAAATGATATATAGATACTTTTATTGATGAAGAGTAAGATATACAACAAATTAGTTATATACTTATAACTAGTTTCATAAATAATTTACAATAATTAATAAACATTCCTCAATCAATAAAAAGTCACCGACGTTAATCATATACACAACTATACGTACTCTTTTCCATCACACAATAATAATCATATGTTATTTGGGTTTAAAAAGCATTCACATGACATTCCATGCCACTAAGTAGATGCCTGTTGCTCGTGCCGACATGTTGCCGGGTAGCTCGTCGGTTCGCGCCGCTAGAACATGATTGACGGGCAGGAGTTTCGAGCCTTGCCAGGTGGCAGGGTCGACATTTTTTGGCCTGATTTCCCATACATGGCTGCCGTGTGTGGTATGCAGTATATGCACATGTTTGTGCAGCAAATCGATGCCCACTTTCTGCATGTGCATGGCTGCCAATAATTGCTGAGATAAAACGAAATTTTAAAAACTTTCTATATGAGAGCTATATGAGAGTTTTCTATGTGTTTTTTTTTATGTGTTTGACTTTGTTGATGATTTATTGTTGTTGTGTTGTCATCTGTGAAGAATATCGGAAAGAGAAGATCTCAAGATATTCATATTTACGTAATTAAATATATTTACTTTTCAATTAGACAGTTGATTCAAGAAATCTAGTGTACCGATAATTGGAATTGTGTCAAGATGCAATTTTCAGTTAGAATTCGTTGATGGTTCAAATAGATATGAGATATAAAGACAACATAGTTTTGCGTTAGTACGCACGTAAACTATCAATTTGCGAAAAAAAAATTATTGAAGCCGAACAAAGTTCAACATACTATATAGAACAAGACTTACAATAAATTTGGATAATATTATTTCGCTCCAGTTTTACCGTGAATACCATCTTGATATAGAATTATCATTTACACATAATTATAACAGTTGATTAAGATTATAAACAGAAGCGTTTTAAGTACAATTAAAATATATTACTTCAATACTAATGAGTATCGTTGAATTGATAATCCCTACCAACAGTTAGATTATTTGGTGATGCAAATGATGGTTTGAATGATGTTTTAAAAACACGTGTCTTATGAGAGACTCGAACCCACGCCCATCATCATTTCAGTTTCCAAGGCACAGAGACGTGAAGGGCGGAAAAAATCCTAGTTTTACAAGCGAAGGTCGTCTACCAACATAGAAAACATAAATATCAGCTCACATTTGTATAGAATTGCCAACTTATTATAGTATAGGTTATAGCACGATTAGTTTGGCGCAAAGGAAACTGCGCCCTTCAAAAACGACAAACTCTTGAAGTTGCAGCAACTTTGTGTAATGGCGACGTCTCATCATTCGCCAGATGACATTCTTCTCTCGTGAATACATGTATACCATATTCAAAATTATATTATTTATGTTCAATAACTTTTACCAAAGAGAAATTAAAATAAAAAAAAAAAAAAAAAACATTGCTGCCAGAATAGCACAGAGAACATATATAACAGTATATAAAAAACATAAATTATTTTGAGAAGATTGGATCAAATTGGAATAATATAGTTGAAGCATCATCCAGAGAAAATTGTGATGAAATATTGAGAACTGATGAATATACAAAATCATTGTTCCCAAATTGAGGCAATGGATGAAAAATAAGATCGTTTGGACGGGGCTCCACAAGGGCGATCTTACCACTCCAAAGATAATATATATATATATATATATATATATATATATATATATATATATATATATATATATATATATATATATATATATAATTGAAAATATATATATATATATATATATATATATATATATAAAGTATGAAGTTATATGAAATATGATCATGATATAATATGATATATATATATATATATATATATATATATATATATATATATATATATATATATATATATATATATATATATATATATATTTATATATATATATATATATATATATATATATATATATATATATATATATGTATATATATATATATATATATATATATATATATATATATATATATATATATATATATATATATATATATATATATATATATATATATAAAAAGCTCAGATATATTCCACTTTAAATCGTCACCACATGTGTTCAATTCGAAAACCATATAAACAGCCTCACAATAATCCACCAATCAGATTCGTTTGGTTCGACATATCGATCACTTGTTCGATTCTGTTTTCTGTGAAAGTCAAGCTGGCCGCCATGGAGCCATCTGGTTGTCCGCAAGTCAACAGACCGCCCAACTACAAGGCTGGACACAAAAACTGGCTCTGACGCGGACAGGAACGCCATTTTTTGGTTCCACGTCTGCTTCGCCAAATCAACTTCTGAAAATGGAATCGCAGTCAAGTTCACGCATTTTTGCAAAACGATTTTTATGAAATTTATTCTTATTTATTCATTTATTTATTTGTTCTTTACCAAAATAGATTGTTTGAACAGTTTCAGCTACTACCACATTAGTACTCACGATACTAATAATAATGTTTTTATTTTTATTTTCATCCAATAAATGTACATCATTACAAGACATTTTTCACTCTCAAGTGTCCACAAAACCCACTGAGGGTTTAACTGTTGAATGAACTAATAATACTCTCTAGGATATGATACGATAAAATTCAATAAATATGAACACAGTACAATACAAATACAACAAATAATAATAATAATAATAATAATTTTTTTAAAATTTTTTTTTATTAGATTCAAATAATACATACATACAATATTAATCAATACGCTCTTCCACAAAGCCAAAAAGGTTTATCTGTGGGATGATGAATGAAATTAATAGCTTGGACAAGGACAAAATAAATGAACACTTTTCAATAGTTAAGGAATACAAAATCGAATATATGTATATCCTATATATATGTAGACATGAAATTGAAAAATTATTATATCATTAAACATCAAGAATACAAATCATATTCACACAGTTATAATAATAATAATAATGAATCTTCTTTATTTGCATACAAGTATAAATATACAAAACAGCGATATTCAGTGTATGACACCAGCTTTCATTCTGGTGTCACATTGACTGGTCTACCACATAACCCTATATTCTATTTTATATCCAAGATTTCATATAGAGATTACCACATAATTCATTAAATAGATAAATAAATTCCTAAGAATTCTTCAACATTATAAAATGCATTTTCTATCAGGTAATCCTTCAACTGTGATTTAAATAGTGGAATATTGTTCTGCTTCTTTATGTAATTTGGAAGCTTGTTGAATAATCTTCTACTGACAATTCTGGCAATCTTCACTCTCCAATGTTGATGATTATTGTTTGCTTAACGACCCCACCGACACCTAAGTTATACGGGGGTACGAATGAGCAGGTGATTATGAAACTATGAAATGATGATAATTTGATTATTTGTGAGTGATGAAATGGTTTTTGGAATACCGAGTTGAGAGATTAACAACTTTATTTGTCGACTGTGACGTTACGTGATTGGTCACTGAGATTCAGCTCAACTGTCCATATAAAATACAATTAAATTACAGAAATTACTTATATAAAATTATTAACTTATATCTAGATATGAAATTCGAGGACATAAAAAAGACATTATCGAAAAACAAATAAAAGATACAATCACTCGGTATTATGATACATACAGTCTTGGAGGAAATACTCCATGATTATTTAAAATTAGTTATTATTTGGGTAATTCATGATACGAAAGTACTATTGTAATTGAATTACGGTACATAAGCTTTCTTAACATTTCCACAAAAATATAGTATTTTAATTCAGTTATAACTCATGGAGTAATAGTGAGAGCTATAGTATTTATAGAATTTATGACATTTTTAATATATTTATTTGATAATTTGAAGTCATTTTCAGTGACTGTAGGTTGATTATGAATTAAAATGATATATTATATGTATAAACGTTGACGACAAAAATAGTATCGAATAACAATGATTATAATTGGTTAAAAAAGTCGAGGCAAAGGCCAATGAGATTCCAGCTCACAGAGTGTGTAAGGTGTGAAGATGTGAGATAAAGTAAATGTGAGTGAAGAGTGGATAGAAATCGAACGAGAAAAGAGAAGGTATGAAAAATAGGGACATTTAAGTGGAATTGAAACTAGTTGAATGCAGTTATTGGTTTAACTGCATCCGCAATCCAATTCTGTTAGATTGTGGCACATTTGGTATCAAAACTATTTTTGTTATACTATTTTAAGATCGAGTCCCCGAACTCATACTATTTATACATGGAAAAACACAAGGATTCTCAAAAATAAATTATTAAATATACATAAATCAATTATGTAAGCTTCATAAAATTTCTCTTCTCTTCTGGAGATGTTGGAATACCCTAATCCAATCACAATATATCTTTAATTAAACTGCATGATTACCAAAATACTGAATAATTTCGAATAATAACACAGAATTTCCTCCAACTTTACTCAATTTATTTCGGAGTTGGTGAGATTGACCTTGTGGTGCACCGTCAGAACGATCCTACCTTGTTACTCCTTGTGCCGCTGGGATACAATGACAATGTGTGAAGTTTCCAATGTTGATAAAAAAACACTCGAAAGTAGAAAACTGAATACACTAGAAACAGAAACGTCCAACGCGAGAGGGATGTTTTGAGCTTCAAACTCTGGAGAATTCGTTTAGCTGAATTTAGGCTCATATTTAATATTTTGATATCTCATACTTTTTAAAAATCTATCACCAAAGTTTTCCGCTAAATCGACACCCATGTGCTCTTAACACATTCCTATCAATCGTAAAGATCGGCCAAACTGTATTTTTATCCTCAATCAATGATAATCAACAAAGAAAAAAAATCAATTTCTCGTATATTTCTCGCTCGATAAATTAATCTTAGTTCTTTATTAACTCAAATTTCCACATTTTTGGTCTCCAACAAAATGTGGCACGCGAGGCTTTCATCTTCGACTCCTGCTGACCGCCTATACCCACCCTGCCGTCTCGAAACCCCCGCCTCACACGGCTGTGAACACGACGGGACACCCGGTCGAACCGCCATCGCCAATGACAACCAGTAAATCTTTCCAGGAATACGTCACTTGTCTTGATATCCTGCATCACCATCGCGATTAAGACCATCACAGGTATACTGGTGGACAAGATAAATCAAGCCACGGTCGGATTGGTTCATTTTACTAAATGTGATGAAATTGTCAGTACCATGTGTATATATCATTACTCAATTTCATAAAATATTATTGGTTGAAATTCCATGGGAGTCGATTTAGGGAAATATTGTTTTTTGTGGTTACTTTTGAACGGCATGAGATATCAAAATTCTGATACGCTAGAAACACAGATAGTTATAATAGCTTCAAGACGATATAAGTTATAACTATTTAACTTACATCGTATAATTGTCAAGCATATACAGCTCAAAACACACATTTTTAGCTGATGGGCTTGATAATTATGCGACATGACTTGTATCTAGGATTATAGCTATCTACGTAAATAGCTATAATCCTAGGTTGAATAGTGATATTTTAAAACATGTTGAAGGTATTGAATATAGCTGTGTTTCCCCCATATTAAAATTTTGTAGCGTTCAAAAGTTTCCTTAGAAACTTATATTTCATTAGTAATGATCATTTGTATTTCCAAATTTTGGTTTGCAAAGTTATTACCCTTATTACAAAGGTGTTTGGAAAATCATATGACAAATTATAGACAGCTGATACACATGTTGAGAAAATACTTATTACATACTTTATACGCCAACAACAATATAAGAAACCAATATCAACAATGATAACAATAATCGACTCATATGCGCTCTTTCACACTATCAAAATACTAATATAAATATTCATATATTTGATTTTCCTATTTAGAACTGATATTACAGTCTAGTTAGCCTCATTCTGAGATTGAGTGAAAACAAATAACAAAGGTAACCATGGTGATAACAATATTCCACTGCCAGTTAGAGCTGCTCTTGTGATGGTAATTCCAACCAAGGAATTTTGAGTCTGCTTCGAGAACCAAAGTCGAGTTCCGCGTATACGACATGGGGGTTTGCAAATATCATAATAATTAATGTAATTATTAATTATGTAATGTAATTATTACAGGCCTATATTTCAACCGTTCAATTAGTATTCTCAAATAACCTAGCTGTTGGTGTGGCCGTTACAAAATACAAAAATCTTCCTGAAAACTATGGAAAAAATTGTGAAACCTTTTCATATATGATATTGTCAAAATTTTATATCCTCAATTAAAATTATTAATAATAATTATTATTACATCACTAATAACTCCACAAAGATGGTCTCATACACGCCATCGCTGACTAGTATTTACATCATTCGTCAGTAAATATGACATAATACCACAATAACAATATCATAATAGAACAAGGTCCTGACCTTGGGTGAACGATCGCAGCACCGTTGGTGACACTCTAGCTATGCTTAAATCAGACCCGGCACCTCCACCTAATAGCATATGATACTTTACAATTAACATTCTCCGTTGATCTTTGTTTTTTATGTGCACATTCGGGTTGATTCAATATATATATTCTACTATTCATGTACCACGTCTAATTCAATCAGTGGAGGGTAGTTCCGCATAAATCATGGGCTTTGCAAACAGCAACAGCTTATCTGTGTTCTCAAATAACCTAGCTGTTGGTGGGGTCGATTGACAAACAAAAACATCCTCAAAACTCATAACTAACTTTACTCGAACTCATCATTATTGTATTATGTTTGAAATAGTTTATCTATAGTGTATGAATTATCAACTTTGTGATTATTTGTAATTATTCCTACGAATATCGAACATTTTACTTTGAAAGATGATATTAATATTATTATGACGATGTTTCTTATCTTATTATTGATCATTCATTGCTTTTCTTCTACTGTGTTCAAGTGGCTACCGTACTGTCGGAACTGTTTTAATTAAAATTCATATATATATATATATATATATATATATATATATATATATATGAATGGTGAAACCTCTTCATATAATATTGTCAAAATTGAATATCTCCAAATGAAATTATTAATAATTATTATTAGATCATTAATAACTTCACAGATGGATTGTCTCATACACTCCATCACTGGCTAGTATTTACATCACTCGTTAGTAAATATGACATAATACCACAATAACAATATCATAATAAAACACGGTCCTGACCTTGGGCGAACGATCGCAGCACACACTAACTGTGCTGACGGTTAACCCGGCACCTCCACCCACGTGCATTACGTTACAATTCACATTCTTCCTCGACCTTTGTTTTTTATGTTGCACATTTAAGTTGATATGATGGATATTTTATTATTAATTCACTTCTTGGCACAAATTCGTTGTTCCCCAATAGAGAATGAGTGATGATGTGGGATAGTGGAGACCACAAGGGTGATTTAACCCTCCCCTCATCCCCTAAAGATAGATTTGAATATAACTCATTCAGAACTGGTAAACTTTCAATGTAATATTACTTAATTAATCACTAGGGTACGGAACAGCCCAGGAACATGACCGAGGCTAATAATAAGTCAATTACCTGATCATCGATTGAATCAAAGACTTGAAGTGTGACGTTTATAAATTTCTATTTCACATCCACTTACGACTTGATTCACGATAAATTTGATATCGATTTCGATTTAATAGCAGAATCTACATATCGTTTTCGATTCCGATCTCAATTTTTTGTTCAATTAATCCTGAAATTATTATATTATTAAATATAATTCTTCATAATTATATACAATTATTAAATAATGATGAATATATTGATGAATATTGATGAATATGCTGAATATAAATTATTAAAATCATATATTATCATTATTATATAAATATTATGATAAACTATTATATAGTATTCTATTTATATACCTTGAAACACATTAGCATGATCACATCTTGCAAAAAGAGCCACAATCGATGTTTGTGTAAAAGTGATATAGAATAGTGCATCTGCCCAGATTTCATCTGTGATTTCAAACTGCAAACAAGAAACAATTTGCTTACCTTTCTTTCACTTTTTTTGTGGATTATGACAATTTCTGTTTTCCACAAAATTATTCGAATAACAAAAAATAACGGTATCATGTGGTGAACTTGTACATAACGTACAAATAAGAAAGTTTTTGAAAACAAGATAATATCTCCATTATGAAACTTGTAGATTTACAATTCGTTCAATAAGCCTACAGAAGATATTCAGGACCTTGTTCTAGAAATACAAAATCAGGCTACTGGTAGGTATAGAATTTAAAGGATTATTTTTAAAACCACCCCTCCTCCCATTCAAGCCATCACCAATCACAATCACCAATCACAATCACCAATCACAAGCCAATCACAAGCCATCACCACTCGATGGTTTTCATAGTGGTCGATACAATATGTCAAGTTTTACTAAACGCTCACCTACTGATACAAATCAAAAATAATACGACTAATCGGACAATTCTTCACGATAGAATTTTCGGAAATTCAATCAATAGAATATTATCGATTTTCGATTCCAATTAAAACAACCTCAGAATAATAACAGTTTCGATTCACACTGGCCGTTTTCATAAATTTGAAATGAAAATCCCGATTTTTATTCCGCTTTTACATAAATAACAATTGATGTCAATTTTAGTTTCGCTTTGAATCCCTGGCTTGAATCACTCATTAACATTCAGTTTAACTGACTGTTGATAATAAACTTGTAAGTTATTGGAAGATGACATATGAATGTGTCACACAGAAGTAAGGTGATGGTTAGATACTGCCGCTTGTAATCGTCAGATAGTAAGAGGGAGAGAGAGAGAGAGAGAGGAGAGAGAGAGAGAGAGAGAGAGAGAGAGAGAGAGAGAGAGAGAGAGAGAGAGAGAGAGAGAGAGAGAGAGAGAGATAGAGAGAGAAAGAAAGAGAGAGAGAGAGAGAGAGAGAGCCATAGAGACAGAGAGACAGAGAGAGAGAGAGAGAGAGAGAGAGAGAGAGAGTCAGCTATGTAGTCTCGGCAGTACTAAACTGTCACTGTAAAGATCGGAATCTCTGAGACTTCGCGAGTCTATTTGAATGAAATAAGCAAGAAATGATACATTTACATTCTTCGTGCTCATCATAATACTGAGTATATAACGTGTAATAAATAACGTGAGTGTATATATATATATATATATATAATATATATATATATATATATATATATATATATAAATATATATATATATATATATATATATATATATATATATATATATATATATATGTATATATATCTATATATATATTATATAATATAATATATATAATATATATATATATATATAATATACTATATATATATATATATATGTATATATATATATATATATATATATATATATATATATATATATATATATATATATATATACATATATATTTTTTTTTCATATATAAATATATATATATATATATATATATATATATATATATATATATATATATATATATATATATTCAATTTATATATCTATATATATATATATATATATATATATATATATATATATATATATATATATATATATATATATATATATATATGTATAGTAACAAGAATGGAATGCTGAGAGAGTTTTTATGTATAAGCATCCATTATTATTCCACCTTAAGAATATTATATGTAAGACAGGTGTGGTTGTGGAAATATTCTTTGATTCGTCCATCAAATTATTAATATTCAAGCGACGAGATACGAACCAAGGGCATGAACTAACAAATGCTTCGCTGTCTGGTATACGAAAACCCACGCGAAAGATTCCTGCGATGTTTCTACTGAGATGCCATTGTAGAACTTTTAATAATAATATGTTATCAATAATAAATCACCAATCTGAATTCTCAATGATCTTTGCACATGTTTTTTATTTTTCTAGTGATAGAATTCCCGTGAAATGGAGGTGTTTTTTTGGCAATGTTATTGACAGAATTTTTTTAATCTGATATGAAAGATAAAGATGATTAGGTTGACCTTTTATCAGTTCCCAGGCAGCTCGTTATCAAACAATTGGCCTACACACGTTTTATAGCTTTGCATGCGAATTGGTTTTTGGTTATATAGATTATAATGGACATGAATTCTCTTATTAAAAGATTCTGGAGTCTCTTCATTATTTGAATGAGGATGATGGGAAAATATGTATATTCCATACACTTTTCATTATCAATGATATTTTTCTAAATTACTCAATTCGAAGTTCTTGTTTTTTCTCAATGAATAATGTTTTTAAACATTGGAATTCCAATATATGTAATCTATAAGCGATATATATATATATATATATATATATATATATATATATATATATATATATATATATATATATATATATATATATATATATATATATATGGGCCTACAATTGGATTGAAATGAGGAAGCGGAATTTCTTATGATCAAGTTATATCGAAACATCATACATTGTATCTTTGTAATCTCTATGTTTTGAAATAATGTCGACTTACAAAATTGATTGAAAATAATAATGTCAGAGTTTGAAGGGAATTACAAATGTGGTAGTATCAGTATCAGTTTACCATTTGTGTACAAGAAGGAATTGTGCGAAGTTCTCTCAATGATTTTTTTTCGAAAATTTTCCATTCATTTGATTATCTCTCACAAAAAAAGAACACAAGAGCAGAAACAAAAAAGGATTGAGGATTTTTTTTAATATTTGATGTTCTAAATCAGTGGTGAAAGAAGTGACGAAACAGCATCAAAACGTGTGAGTTCATGAACTTTTCGTTTTCACCCCAACGTTTTAATTCTCGTAAAATACCTCTAAAATCCATTCTGAAAATAAATTGAGATATAACATTATGTATCATGAAAATATAATAAAAAATGATGAAAATTCCATGAAATATAACAAATATGGGAACATAAAAAAAACATAGATGGACAAATAAAATCTAAAATCTTATTCAATTCAAATACCAATCAAACTCGAAAGACAAAACCAAAAACACCAAAATTCTCTTAAAAAAAAAAAAAAATATCCCCACACAAAAGCATCACACCAAACCACATCCAACAGTCAAAGTCGTTGGCCCCTCCAAACCATCACTCAACACGATACCCAACACACGAGCACCATCTCCTCGTGACGTCACCCGGAGTCCACGACCTGTACCCACCCTATCTCTTACAACGTACAGACCACACCCGACCTGAATTAGCCATTGTCTTATTATTAACAGACGAGGCGCGCGCAACCGAGTGTCACAGAACGACTAGATGAATACATTACATCGGTTACAATTGTGTGGGATTCGAGATGACAAAAAAAACGTGAAAAATGATATTTCTTTATGGTTGACGTTTTAAATGGTGTTTAACGAACCTGCTAACGGGTGGTTTGTATGGGGGTACGTGTGGTATTCGAATGATGAAGTGATGATGGATGAAAATAAAACCTACACTTATGCCCACAGTGAGACTCGAACCTGAGTTTCTCGATTGTCTAAGTCGAATGATTCAATACTCATTCTGTTTATATATATATATATATATATATATATATATATATATATATATATATATATATATATATATATATATATATATATATATATATATATATAAATATATCTGTATATATTTATATATATATATATATATATATTTATATATATATATATGTATATATATATATATATATATATATATATATATATATATATATATATTCATATATATATATATATATATATATATATATATATATATATATATATATATATATATATATATGTATATATATGTATATATATATATATATATATATATTTATATATATATATATATATATATATATATATATATATATATATATATATATATATATATATATATATATATATATATATATATATATATATAGTCATATAGTCATATATACACACACTTCTTGAAGAAACCACAAGCTATCAAGTTCAAACATCAAGTCCAAGTTATAGTCATAACATGCGAGTTCAATATTGTCTTCACTAAAGTACATGGCAAGTTAAATAATAATATCAAAAAAACTAGAAATTAAATATTATTATGATTATTATACTTGTACACGTTATAAATAACAGAATATAATATCATTTACTTATTCTCGTTTCCTTATTTCATAACCACCGAAGAGTCAATTACGAGTAAATTACGCGAGTCTTTGTTTCCATATTTGTTTTTTCCTCGTGTTTTTCTGTACGACTAATGCAGAGCCTCCGCATTTCGTATAATTTACTAATCGCCAACCACTCTTCATTCCGGATGACGGAAAACGGGAAACGGAAAGCGGAAAGACTCGAATGGCATGGATTTAAGGGTGGTTTTTCTTGTAATAACGGAAATCCCCGACGTACATCCTGTGTCGAAGTTCGTTTATCATTTCGTAACTTCATCAAGACGTTTCAAGTTTATTGTTGCCATTAGTTTTCTTGTTGTTGATGAATTAATTACTGTTTTTTATAGCAATTCATTCGTCATATTTGATGACGCCAACAATGATGTTGACAGAATTAGTTTTGATGGGCTCACTTTATTGCATTCACAATTTCTGAATATGAGCCCAGTCAACGATATTCAATCAATGTATAACGAAATTAATTTATTGTCTCCATGATATATGGAACCATTGGATAATTTTTGTAGGTATAATAATTTATGTATAGATGAAAAAAAAATGAATATGTGACTGGAGAGTGAAATTTTTGGGGCATTGTTGTCCGCTTATCACAATAACTTGTGTCATCACTTGGAAGAAGCCTACAGGTTATTTTATTTTTATTTTATTTTATTTTTATTATTAGATCAATTTCTTAAGCGCAATCTTATCATTACTTATTTCAATTTTCAATTTTTCACTTTTTTCAATTATTGAACTATATTTCATTTCTATATTATATTGATATCAAAATTGTATTTTATACTGATTGTTATCCTGTAAACTTTTTATAAGCCGGGGACCAATAAAGGTTGTTTATATATAATGATTGAAAATCGAAACTTATAATTTTGAAGACGTGAAAAATGTAAGTTGGAATCTCAAAATCTTGAAAATAATTTATATCAAATGATCCAATGTATCAAATTACGCGAAACCATATTTTCAGTTGAAGAATAGAATAGAATGTAACATGTTTTATTGGTCCGAATTTGTCACGATTATTGATGTTAAAATCACTATATTGTGTTAAATTGTTCTGAATTTGATTGTTTCATCGTAAATAAAGATAAAATGAGCTATATTTTTCAATCGAGTAGTTTTTAAATCTCGACTCGCTTCGCTTGGTCATCGTGATAATTACGAGGCATTCATCACTCGAGACAGCCGAAGGAAAACGATTGTCAGACTCTCTCTCTCTCTCTCTCTCTCTCTCTCTCTATCCCTCTCTCTCTCTCTCATTTGAATTAACTGTATTCACGCCAGACTGGAAACTGTTTTGGCTTGTGCGTTGAACTTCAAAAGTTTTCTATCTTTGCGAATCACTTCTTGCCGACATGTTTCTGCATTAGACTCTGGCTGGATCTACACGCATGCGTACACGTGTATCTACTCTAAATACAGCTGATTACTCACACCTAGTTACACAGGTTAACAATTGTATTCAAGTAATGTCCATTTGTCATTTAATCAACTTGATAATTGTTCGCGTTGTATTTCACTCGCATTTTCACGTGAATATCTCGTTTCCATTGTCATTTGTATTTTTTTTTAAAGGTATTTCAATCAACACATATGGCAAAATTGCTCATCATATATCTCGGACATTTTTAGTTTACTATACTGAAAATAATTACTGAATCAATCGTATAATAAATAACCGACAGCTTTGAGATAGTAAGATCTGCATTGTGCTGTCTCTTTCGAATGATGGCACCTTGTCATTCAATCCACACTCTTCCTTCATCGCTTCTAAGTCATATTTTCTGCTTCACAATTATAGGTTGTCAAATCATAAATAATAATTTTCATGTATAATTTCCATTATTGCATCTGCATATGTATATTCATATATATATATATATATATATATATATATATATATATATATATATATATATATATATATATATATATATATATATATATATATATATTCATATTTATATTTATATAATGCTTCATTTTCAACGAATCTGGTTTCTCCAAAGTCAGAACTGACTTCAAATCGGGAATGGACTAGGCACGAGTTTCTCCAACCATTTTCACATCTTTCCCAAAAATAACTCAGCTGCTTATGGGGTCGTTCAATTTACATTCAATTTGATCGTAATTTTCCATGCCCCATATCGATGACTGCTACATGGCCATGAAACATTTTCCTCCGACCTCTTCAACCATATGGGCACATGACAACAGGTTCGTTCCTCACGTGTCTTCATTGTTGTTACAACACAATCCTAGCTTTACACATGAAGTGGTTTACGAAATATGTCAAGTTTCTGCGATCTAAGAAACCGTGACTTTTTCTAAAACGTTTTCCGCTTCACTGTTTATATAAAGTGAGGAGTTTTGTCCTAGCATATATGGATCACCTACCAATACTCATAACTATAGAAAATAAACGAGGTGTGATAGTTTTTATTAATTTTATTGTGATTTACATGCTCGGGAGCATGATGGCATGGCTACTGTAGCGCCATTGAACATTTTTCTATTCCCTCTTTAGCCTGACTTTATAACATATTAAGTGATCAATGTGACATAAAATGAATGATAAATGGAAAAGCACAACGTGATATAGTAAGTATGGTCGGTGAAAACAATTGAACAGGCATGATTTATGTAACTGTTGTACTTTGTTATTCACATGATGGTTGGGGGGGGGGGGGGGGGGGGAGGGTGTAACGAAAAGGAAACTGATATTTGAATTTAGGTTCATAAAAAAGGTGGTGAGGTTCTGTAATGATGTTAAACAGATCGATATTATTGTTATTTGTAGGCGTAAATTGGTCGAAATAATTTAGGTGAAGCTCTTGAAGACGATGTAGTCAAGGCTGGAAGGTCATTGAATTATACACTTCTTCATTCTTCGTCCAAGGCGGCAAATAAGAGATTCTATGGAATATCCTTCCTTCTCTCCTTCTTCCTTCTCCTTCCTTCTCTTCTTTCTTTCCTTCTCTTCTCTCTTTCATATCTTTCCTTCTAGGTTGACGTAGCGATTCAGATGGGGGTGAAATAAAGGGTTTGAAATTACAGTGGCAAATTCGAAAATGAGACGGATGAATAAAATATATGCTCTGAATCAAAGTAGCAGCCACGCAATCGTTAACGATATCAACCACATTGTGTCATCATCCTGGTCTCCTGTATACAGGCTACCTGCCACACATCATCCTGGTCTCCTGTATTCAGGCTACCTGCAACACATCATCCTTGTCTCCTGTATGCAGGCTACCTGCCACACATGCCAGAGTCTGATCTAGACGGCGGTTCGCTAAGAAAGTTTGGCAGCAGCTCGGGTGTGAGGAGTGAGCGATCGGGTGGCCCGAAATAGCCCTCTGCCTCTCTGTATGTATGTCTAGATCCCCCCACCCCGCCCCCCCTCCACCCCTGACAACATTAGCAGGGGATATCTCTTACACGCAGGCTCATTCTCGGTTAGCAGTCATTTAGAGCAACGCATGATGTATTATCATTTCATCAGATTTTATCAATTGATATATATATATATATATATATATATATATATATATATATATATATATATATATATATATACATATATATATATATATATATATATATATATATATATATATATATATATATATATATATATATATATATATATATATATATATATATATATTATGGTTGAATAATATATAGTTTTTTATGGTTTGGTGGAATAAGTTTTTACAATGTGTGAGATTTGTTTTCATGATTCTAATAAATTGAACATGTTATATTTTCAAGTGATCTCTAGAAAATAAATTGATCACTACCGTGTACCATTACATTATTCGTTCTCATTAGTTAATAAGTTATGATAATAGTGTATTTGCTAATTAATATGGGAGGAAATTATCAGTAGAAATAAGTATCGATTGAAGAAGAGAAATCATCAGTGGAAATAAGGAAGATATAGGTTGAAAAAATGTATTGTTTGCTAGTCTTTTCAATATACTACGTAAATGCTGTTATAGAAATAGAATACATTTTTCATTGCATTGACGATTAATTTCTTCTAAAAGTTACCGAAACGGCGTGCTCGGTTTTCCTTCAATTTCCCAACAAAAAATTGTCAGAAAAGTCTTAAATTTTCCTTCGATTTTTCACAATACCACAAGATTAAACCATTCGAACCGCACACGTCTTATATCTTATCAATTCCCTGTGACAGACAGTCTTGTATATAGTACAAATTTTGCTGTTTATTATCGAGCAGTCTCTCCTGGTCTTGCACCAGGCAAAGACAGGTGCACACGGGCCAGTGCAGTGTGCAGCGCAGGTGAATAACGCATAAATAATAGTATATCAATTGTTTGTGGTCGTAATTACATTGCTAGCCGCCAGATGAGGGGAACGAGAGGGGGGGAGGGGGGGGGGGCAGTCGCGTGGTGAGGGGAAGTGCGAGCAAGGTCCTTAGAGAGATAAATTGGGAGATGAGTGAGGATATGTATAAGCTTTGCTATTAAGGTGTGAAACACATCAATCTTGAAAGGGTTCTTTGGAGCCATGAGCGTAAGGAAAAAAACTCAGATAATCCGTTGAAATATATTTATTTAGAAGTATTTTCAGTGGGCAAATTCACTTGGATACACATAATACATGATTAAATAAAAACACACATCTGAAAGTTGGAGAAAAATTACACATATATATCGTTCTATTATTAATGTGCATTTTCCTAGTTTCGATTGCAGAAAACCCGGATTCGATTTTTTATTAATCTCAACGTTTCGACTTGAAAATACCTGAATGTCTCTTTATGACAATATAATATGAGAGTTAACACAAGTTTGCGATATTCAACACACATCTAATGTGTTTCATGTACTAGCACTGAAACTGATTCAAAATGACGAATGCGCGCGTCAATTTTAGAGCTTATGTCGACAGTTTTTTCAACTTTCTTGCATGCATTTCACACATTCACACCCCGAAGCTGATTTTAAAACCCTTTTTTCCCACCCAGACGAGTCATAAGTAATCATCGTACGATAACAAAAGTTGTGAACAGCACAAATGAGATAATTGTATCAATGTTTTGTCTGAAATTGATCAATTCTTGGAGTTATTATTCCAAATGAAATATCAGATTATTTATAATCGAATATAATGAAAAATTCACGATAAATAAGACAATTCATTTCTTACCATCAATAAAGAAGAGATAGTAAAATTATGCACTGAAGCTAAAGTACCTCGTCGGAAATATGTTTGTCAATGTATGTATATTTATTTCAGAGATACCACTAAACTGTGATGGGAAGTACTTGGAAAATTGATACTTCCATGATAAAAGTTGGCAAACATTGAGAAAAATCCCCCAGTTTAATACGAGACAGATAAAATTCTCTCTTTTTTCCAAGACAAAACAAAATACCAGCCATTGAAACGTGTCGAAGAAGTTCTAAAATCATTTTCCAAAATGTTTTTGCTGTCCATTAACAATTAGCTATATGAAGATATGGGTATGTCTAGTCGGCAAAACTATATACACAATTCAAAAAGATGAAAGATGAAAAAAGTTTCACCCCCGAAAAAACTGAAGAAGATGTAGCTAGAGATAAACAATCTTTGCCACAACAAAAAGACTTCACTTTGCAAAAAGAAACGACAGATGATAGAATATACGATTCGTTTTTTCCTATATTCGTTGAAGATGAATATAAAAAAAAAATCTAGATGGAAACTGCTCTCTAAGTTTGGGGTTCAAGGGTGAGAGGGGAAAAGGGTTGTATAGAAAAGAGGGGAAATGATAGAGGAGGAGAAGATGAGAACAAATTCTAGTATAAAAATCCAGACTTAATCAATAAATAGACTCCAGATATTTTTGTGTTATCGAGACTAGTTTAAACGTCAAAAAGAGAGATGAGAAAAAACAAAATACACTCGCGTATATGAACCCAAGTATATATATATATATATATATATATATATATATATATATATATATATATATATATATATATATATATATATATATATGTGTATATATATATATATATATATATATATATATATATATATATATATATATATATATATATATATACTCAAGGTTGTTGCAATTATTTTGATTGTTACGTCTTACCTAGACATATTAAAGCGCACGGAAGTTTGGCTCGATAGCAACTCGTTCACATGAGATACTAACGTACGTCTGTCATTGGCTATAAAAACAGACGCGACACAAATTATTGGCGAGAAACTACAGACAAGAAGACAGACAGACAGTCCAAGAAGACAGACAGACAGACATGAACGTTATTACTATGTGTTTGTGTGGTGGAAAACCGATTGCAATCTTTTATTCGATTGGCAAACGTAAATTTCAATCACTCTTCTCTCTTGACGATATCGTTGGTCGTAAAATATAAATGAAATGTACGAATAAAAAAGAGAATATTCTAGATGAATGTGAGATGGAAAATATGGTTTTGGTTTTAGTAAATATGTCTGTTGGAGTTTTATTGTCGAAGTTGGTGCTCCGACTTGCGGAGAAAATTTTACGACAACAAATTTTTTTTATCGGTTGAAAATGTACTCGAGCTGTTTCCGATATAACAATCAGTGATAACTTTCTGAATTCAATCGCCAAACACAGATCTTATAGCCAAAGCTCATTATATATCATAAAAAAATATAGAATTATATATTCAAATATATATATAAATATATTCGAATATTGCTGAGAATAGCATTCACCGTATATATTTAATCATTTATACATTTTAGTATCATTTTTAGAACGATTTTGTATTTTTAACTGACTGTCTATATGATCTGTATCCTATTTATTGTTGTTATTCCTATGCTTAACTTGCAAATCCTCTATTGAACGAACATAAAATGAAATGAGGACATTCTAGTTAGGGTGATTCAATATTAGAGGGCGTAATATAATCTTCAAATATTTTGAAAATTAAAATTGAAAACTCAATTCAATTTTTAATTAAAATGTCTTTCTTTTGATTATCATACAATTCCCACGATGATGAGCTCGGTTACCATAGTTACGACTAGAAAACATCCAATTGACATCTTCCAGAATCGCTCAAAGTAAGCATATCATTCAACTTACGAAATTCACAAGGAACGGTTAACTTTGTGTTTTAGTGGTTCTACTCTAAATACCCCAACAGTTTCGAGAAGAATCTTCTTTTAAAGTACGAATATGTTGTACTGTCGTTACTCAATTCCTTAAAACCTCATGGTGCATGTTGTCGTATATCGATACTCAATCAAACTTAGTTAGACGAGCTTCAGCGAGGATTCAATTTGACATACTGAAAAAAATTGGTGTTCGTTTTTATGTTTTTTTTATGTTTTTTTGTCGGTTCTCCACAGGTCAAACGGCCACAGCTATTAACTTCAAACTTTTTTTCTCACCATGGTTCCTCATCTAGCTTGGGTCTATATAGTTTTGTGGCATTATAGGGTGGTAACTTTCATTTTTATGAATTCTAGAAATTTCAAAAATACCCATTAGAATAACACGGCGGAAAAAAAAATAAAAAATTTGATTTTCAAAAAGAATGAAATTCTCAGTGAAGTTGGATTACATCTTGATACACATTTCTGGAAAATTTCAGCTTGATCGGGTCAGCCATTTTGAAGAAAAAACATGGAATGTGCTAAATTGGTACCACTCGAAGCAGTTTTTACCCATTTATAACTAAAATGTAGTGATGGGCTAATTTCGGAAATTTATATTTGATGAAAGTTTCGTTGAAAGTTTCGTGAAACTTATGAAATTTACGGAAATTTTTGAAATTTACGGGAAAAAGACTAGATTTGTATTTGTAGGGCAAATGTATGCTGTTGCATCCTTGTTGCATTCAAACGAAATATCAATTTGCAGAATTCACATTTCACATGTTTCATTATCGGGCCCATGCCCATATATTCGTAGTATTTCCATATTTGTCCTTTCTTCTTCACCATATTTTTGTAATCTGATGTGAATGGTTTTTAGGTTAAGGAAGACAAAAATGACCTACCCTCTAAATATTAAGGAAATGACTCAATGCCATACAGGTAGTTGTTTTTATCTTGGTGAAACAGAAACAAGTGATAGAGTGGCATCAGCTCAGTCCATCAAAGGAAGTTGGGCATTTTATTCAAAAGTTTCAAAAATTTCGGAAATTTATGACATGCCGTGAAAAGTTTCCGAAACTTTCGGAAATTTACGAAACTTTCAAAATTGAAAGTTTCGCTGCCCATCACTACTAAAATGTCACCCAATTGGCAAATTTAGGCAAATGTTTGGCAAAGAAGTCGACATACTATTACTTTCCGCTCGTCTAACAACGCGTATATAGCGTTTTCCTAGTAGATAATAATTACCTATACAATAAAGTAAAACAAATATATTCTCACTTTTCCACGAGCTTGGACATTGTTCCACAGATCTACGTTGAATGATTTAATCTGATGAAATATCATCAACATCCTCAATGCAGTGTTACTTTAAATGAACTGGAGAATCGATCGAACAGTTTCCTCAATAAAACTCCGCAATGATTTATCGATATCTGATCAATGACCTTTATCAATATTCAACAATGGCTACAGTTCGATCTCGATCGATCGATGGCCTCCCAACAATGTTAGTCGAAGCAGAACTCCCGAGGATAACTGGAAGACTCCAGATCCTTTTCTCCGTCACGTGCGATCAGCATGTTCCCGGTCTCCAGACACTTGACTATTTCCTTATATTGGATTTAACGACGCACTGTTCTCATGGCTAAGATCTATGGGTGTCGATGAATGTTATATGAGATGGTGGGATGATGAGATGAAAAGCTATTTTATCAGGTGTTTTTGGATAGTTGAAAAGAGTTGTTTGTGGCCTGTTGTTAAGGAACCATCCCAGTATTGACCTGCACTACAGAGGGGAACTACGAACAACTCCTGTCAGGATGATAGACCATGGCGGGAATCGAGCTCCGGTCTCCTGAATGATTGTCCAGTGTGCTAGCCACTCGACCACTAGGCTCAGTAACCCGTCGCTCATTTAGCCACCCTCTATACGGTGGCCCAAGGAGTCACTCTTGTCGGACGGCGGTGGAATGACTAACAGCTCCTCCAGCACCCATTAGATGACCTCTTGTAGGTGAAGAGTGTGAACATTGCGGTGTGAAGGGAAAAGTGCGTCTGGTTTTGGTGCTAGAGACCCGGGTTCGACACTCGTCTCGAGGTGTGACGTTGTGGGAGAGTGCGTTGTGATTGGTCTGTCTGGTTTTGGTGCCCAGAGACCCGGGTTCGACACTCGTCTCGAGGTGTGATGTTGTGGGAGAGTGCGTTGTGATTGGTCTGTCTGGTTTTGGTGCCCAGAGACCCGGGTTCGACACTCGTCTCGAGGTGTGATGTTGTGGGAGAGTGCGTTGTTATTGGTCTGTCTGGTTTTGGTGCCCAGAGACCCGGGTTCGACACTCGTCTCGAGGTGTGATGTTGTGGGAGACTGCGTTGTGATTGGTCTGTCTGGTTTTGGTGCCCAGAGACCCGGGTTCGACACTCGTCTCGAGGTGTGATGTTGTGGGAGAGTGCGTTGTGATTGGTCTGTCTGGTTTTGGTGCCCAGAGACCCGGGTTCGATACTCGTCTCGAGGTGTGATGTTGTGGGAGAGTGCGTTGTGATTGGTCTGTCTGGCTTCGGATGGAACCTGAAGTCAAATCGGGCGAGGGTTCGAATTCCGCTTTCGCTCTTTTCTATCAAATTAATCATCATATATCAACCACTCATTCGTAACCCCGAATAACCTAGTTTTTGATGGGATCTTCAAAAGAACAACAATCGACACTATTTGGTTTGGTATTTGTGGATGAACAAAATGGTGTAATTGACTCTCAACTTCGGGGCAAAAATTTACCGCAATTCACCGAAGAATGAATGTATGTATTTCTTCTCCATTTGACACAATGATATTTCTCATTTTTCATGATTTTTTGAGTCATCTCATTTTTGGTGAAACCGTTCCACGATCAATTGGTACTGCAAGGTAAAGTTATTTGAGAACAAATGTAGCAAAAGTCTTGGTATCATGCTCGAAGAGTAGGCATACATACCTTTCCGAAATACATTACTCTTGCAGCCGATAGCTCGTTACGGTCTCGGCGGCCATATTGGACATTTACAAATAGCTTCTCATTCTACGTTATCACTGATATATGTCGAATATGGCGTAAACTTCCCGGTTTGCAAAGAGGTCTGAATTCACTGCCGAGACACAAATATGTACGCCTTCTTAACGTTGAGTAACATTTCCCGGTAATATATGTTATGTATGATCCAGTAATGACTCAATATAAATGTAAAAACTGATATTGTGACTGTATTAAACAAGGCCTTTAACAAAACACACAATTATCCCCAGACAGATTGACTCGGTGATTGGTTCTAGGGTTAATCTCAACGTACGAATAGACCCTATCGCAAGCTGTGATTGGTTGCACGGAGCTCGAGATTGGGGCTAGTCCCGACCTTGTCGCCGATGATGTTGTATTGTTACACAAGTACGTACGAGAGCACGCCCTGTGACCTTAGTACGGTCACATCGCAATGTCAAGTGAAGACTCGGGAGTGACGTCACGATGTTTAAACATTCCACGGCGACAATTGCAGGCCGATGCAGGCATACCAACAATCATCACTGATTTACTGCATGCGATGTAGGATCAAGTCGTAGATTGTATACGAGGCTATTTATATATTGAGGGGTATTTTTTCTGTTCTTCTTCTTCTTCTTCTTCTTCAGCTTCTTCTACTTCTTCTTCTTCTTTTTCTTCTTCTTCTTCTTTTTCTTCTTCTTCTTATTCCTTTTCTTCTTCTCCTTCTTCTTCTTTTTCTTCTTTTTCTTCTTCTTCTTTTTCTTCTTTTTCTTCCTTTTCTTCTCCTTCTTCTTCTTCTTCTTCTTCTTCTTCTTCTTCTCCTTCTTCTTCTTCTTCTTCTTCTTCTTCTTCTTCTTCTTCTTCTTCTTCTTCTTCTTCTTCTTCTTCTTCTTCTTCTTCTTCTTCTTCTTCTTCTTCTTCCTCTTCTTCTTCTTCTTCTCTTTCTTCTTCTTCTTCCTCTTCTTCTTCTTCTTCTCTTTCTTCTTCTTCTTCCTCTTCTTCTTCTTCTTCTTCTTCTTCTTCTTCTTCTTCTCCTTCTTCTTCTTCTTCTTCTTCTTCTTCTTCTTCTTCTTCTTCTTCTTCTTCTTCTTCTTCTTCTTCTTCTTCTTCTTCTTCTTCTTCTTCTTCTTCTTCTTCCTCTTCTTCTTCTTCTTCTCTTTCTTCTTCTTCTTCCTCTTCTTCTTCTTCTTCAGCTTCTTCTACTTCTTCTTCTTCTTTTTCTTCTTCTTCTTCTTTTTCTTCTTCTTCTTATTCCTTTTCTTCTTCTCCTTCTTCTTCTTTTTCTTCTTTTTCTTCTTCTTCTTTTTCTTCTTTTTCTTCCTTTTCTTCTCCTTCTTCTTCTTCTTCTTCTTCTTCTTCTTCTCCTTCTTCTTCTTCTTCTTCTTCTTCTTCTTCTTCTTCTTCTTCTTCTTCTTCTTCTTCTTCTTCTTCTTCTTCTTCTTCTTCTTCTTCTTCTTCTTCTTCTTCCTCTTCTTCTTCTTCTTCTCTTTCTTCTTCTTCTTCCTCTTCTTCTTCTTCTTCTCTTTCTTCTTCTTCTTCTTCTTCTTTTTCTTCTACTTCTTAGTCTTCTTCCTTCCTATGCCTTTGGCTCGTTAATTTGATTGCAGTAAATATGCTTGACTCGCCATTTTCTTTTTCTATCTTGCATCGCTAAGCTCTTGGAAGTTTGTCTCTGGCAAATGTTGTTCTTGCATTCGACCAATCCGGCTATTCCACATAGCACGTCTTTCTCCCAATCAATCACATTATGAAGTCACATTACACATTTTTCTGACTTCATCACTCCGAACTTTATCCATTTGTGCACTGTTGGTAATTTTGCGTCGAGTTTTTATCTCTGTGGAGTCCATTTTATCAATGACCAAGCTTTTATAATTATTATATTCTTGACTTGGTCTCTTTGAGTGTTCGTTTCTCCATTATCATGTCATTCGTGCATTCTGATATTCTGTACACCTTTTCAGTCTGTGTTCTCACTTCTATAACAATATATCTCACTTATAGTTTTCTCAATTATTGTTGTAATCTCAGAGAGAGAGAGAGCGCTGATCGTATTTTATCAGACTGATGTTCGATGTAAAACCAGATTCTTTGTTCAAAATTTAAACTGTGGATATATTTTCAAAAGTCTGATCGTGTGAGTTGAGGGCGTGATGTCTAGAAGATGCCCACGACCTCGTAAAGAACGAACGCCGAAGAGGAAAGTTAGATGATTTCAAGAATATATTTTATTCCTTTGAAAGGAATTGTTTTAAAATGAAGATGAACGTTTTCAAATGAGGATAATCCGTTTAGATCTGGCAGATTTTGACGTGTACAAAATAACTCGATTTTTTTTCAAAGACGTCTTGCACGATGTTTTTGTGGAAAGTCAAAATATTAATGAAGCGATATGATATACATCTTTGATGTGTATATCAGGAATATGCATCATACAGATTCTAATAGTTTCATAATTTTCATTTTTGTAAAATTTGGGGACTAAAATATTCACGAAATCCAATTTTCTCGTGTCAACAAATTCTGATGACACAGCCTTCTTGATTGGATGAGACAGTCTATTCTTCAGAAAGAGAACGATCTGAATAAAAAAGGCTGTGGCTGATGAACATGAAACAAAAACTCTTTGTATTGTACTGATGTATAGTTCAATCAAGTTTCAAAACCCAGCCAATCCTGTCAATCTATTCTATATTAAACCACAAATTGCTTCATCAACATTTCTTCTGCACCTCATTCTGTCTAGGGCACTTCTCTATCTTCTCATTCGTACCCTCTAATAACTCAGATATCGGTGAGATCGTTAAGCAAACAATACCTTCCATTTTCAACTCGTCGTCAATGTCTTCACTTTACCTTAACCCAACTTCTTCCGAACAGAAGGAAAGTTTTTTCAGTTTTCAACTTGAGGTCCAAAAACTGAGACAATTGCCCTTCGACTTTTAGAATGGTTTTATAAATCATTGATGCTTATAGCCACTTGATGGCGTTAGTAGTTTGAACTTGGGTGGAAGTTCAGCCATTTAAAGAACATAAAACTTCGAAGACAAACTCAACTTCAAGTTTAATGTGTGATTCCAATTGTTGGTTCATCTTTGTGACTCCTTAAAGAAACGACTTTGGAAAATAGTAAAAGAAAAGAATAACTTTGCCGACTGCTTTGATCGTGTAAATAGGTTATGTAAGTAGGTGGCAGAAACAATTTAACGGAACTCATTCGTAATATTGCATAATTGACAAAATTCAGACATTTGCCAATTGGCATGGACGCAATATTGACAACGTTGGCATCCAAAGCTTCGGCGTTATTGGTTGACGATGTCATTGGGTCGGAAACTGTTCTATACAGAAAAGCGTCTCGGCTTTAACATTTAGATGATGGTTATGTTTGTTTGACTTTCTATCTTCCCCTTTAAGAGCAAGAAGGAATGAGAACACAAAATAGACGTCAGTGCTCAAAATGTCAGTTCCTTGCCCATTTTTATATACTTTTGTAAAATCTTTATCCGTTGAATGAATTGACCACTAGTGATAGGCGTAGCTTATCGGTAGGCCACCTTGATCTATACTTCATGTGGGTATTTAGAGATACTCTGATAAGCTATGTCAATTTACCTACATAACAAACAGCCATTTGATTAGATGTTTTGTTTTGTGACGTTTGTGGGCGGATCAATCACTAGTCGCCAATTACATCTGATTTTACTATAGTTTGTTTTCCATATTTATTAAAACAAAATGTATATCGGTACTTTGTTGACCACTCTATAGTGAATTATAACTGGATGAACTTTAATTCATCTCGATTTCGTCCGAAATTTTTTTAATAATGAATAAACTTTCGTATACCCTTTTCAGGTTTCAGATATTTTTAATACTTTTGAAAAAAAATAACTTACGGTTTGAAGCCATCTTTTACAAAAATTGGACAATCCATAAAAACTCATCTCATATGCTATTTCAAAATGATACGATCTTGATACAACCATTCGACATTCCTCATTGTTGCTCTCAAATATTTTCTATTCATATGAAAATATCAATATTCATCTTGGAAAAATCAATATTCATCCCCAACACAACCCTCAGAAGAACATCATATAAGAGTTTTGATGTGTTCAATACTGTATCAAATATTGAAAATACACTCTATGTGAAAAATGACCATTGCTACCAATATAAAGCACGTCAAACGTTATAAACTAAGCTCAGAGAAAGTTACGTCAGGCTAGGCAACTCTCCAAACCTGAAACTCTTTCACCCCTTGACTAATTTGTTGAGAAGATCATTATTATTTTATTCTCCTAATCCTAGATTATTCTCTGGTGTTTTGTCACACACACGCACACACACACACACACACACACACACACACACACACCCACACACACACACGCACACACACACACAACAATGATTTCAACATGTCGTTTTGTTAATTGAATTAAAGCAACCATCGCACTGTTTGTGTAAATACTTGAATCCACGAAAGTTGAAGGTGCGGGTCACTCGCGCGCTATTGATGTGGGATAGGGGAGACGATCGATCGGAACCTCATCTTTCGTGGATAAACACATGTTTGTGGAGATCATGTTTAAGCTTCGGATCCAATTTATCATTTCTTTATACGTCTGATTCCAACTAATTTAAAAATGTTATTAAAAATGTTAGTACAAATGTTAAAAATGTTAGTAATTGACAACTCAAAGTGGCCGTGGCTTTACCAGTCGGCCAGTTGGATCTATATCATCATTTGTGGTTATTTTAAGATACCCCGATTGGATATTTGAATTTCACCTCAGTTCTAACAGCCCTGTCGATTGGATGTTAAGATTTGTGACGTCAATGGGGCGTAGATTACGAGATGTCAATAGGCTTCTGTCAAGTAACAAATGACAGACAATAGTTACCATAGCAATACAGCGAACTGGTGGACAATCAAATGCTCTGATTGGTCAATTCCAACTGGTGGACATTGTTGTCAGTCTCTTTCAACAATGAGTGACGTCACTTGACAGAAGCCTATTCTCTCATATTTGATACAGAAACATAAAATATGATTTGGTTGAAGTAAATATCAGTAATAATTCGGTGCGCCATCTTGCGGATCATTGACCACGGAGCCTGGTTGGCCAAAGCAGTCAGTGTTAACTTCATCACGTTGGATGCAGAGCTCCACTATATGACATGCGCTGGCAGGCGACCAACACAAATACTAACATGATGTAATATGGAGAGAAAACGATCGCATCCTACATTAAGGGCGGCCAACTGTATAATATTACTCAATATAAGTATATTACTCTATAGAGTTGAATGATCTTTAGGAAGAAAATTTGATCAATTTGTTTTTATTTAGTTTGTCTTCATTTTATTTTGTTGTCCCTCTTCTATTATTATGAAAATATTATTGTTATTTTTATGACAGAAAATTATTTTCACCCAAATTAAGGATGACGTCAGTATAGGATCGTTAGAATGGTACACCACAGAGGCGATATCACCACTATAAATCTAGTTACTTATACAATAAAATAAAGAAAATAATATCAAACTTTTGAAATTGAGAAAAACGAGATGAACGATATAATCACATATTCATTCTTCAACGAAACAAGATGGAGTGTTTTTGTTACTCGTTTCTCAATAAGCGGAAATCCAATTTACGAGAATCTCAAAGAATGCGAATATTAAAACTGAATGAAGAAGGATCGGAAAGGAATGTGGTAATAACTATTTTGTTTGCTTGTTGATGGATTAATCGCTGCTCTGACAGGTGGTGGAACAAGTGACGCTTTTTTCTTCAGTTTCTCGAAGAATTTGAGAACACAATTATGCTAATTCTCTTTCGTCGTGTTGAAGGTTCTAGATTTCAGCCTCAAGTTCTGAAAGTATGTGTTTTTCATAAATAATATGCCATTTATTTGTTGAATATACTTTGACCTTATTTTCTCTTGTTAGAAATGGTTCATAGAATAAAACGACTTGTAACTTCTGAAATTAAAAATAAATGATATTCTACCGCGACTGTTAAGTAGCTTAAAACAAGAAGTCACAAATCACAAACTATAGACTTCTGTCAAGTAACAAATGACAAACAATAGTTACCATAGCAATACATCGAACTGGTGGACTACCAAATATTCTGATTGGTCAATTCCAACTAGTGGACATTGTTGTCTGTCTCTTTCAACAATAGGTGACGTCACTTGACAGAAGCCTATACTTGCAGAAGAAGAATATTTCTATATTAATCATGAATAATCGATATGAATGGTTTTAATTCAATAATACAGTTCAGTACAGAACCTTCAATGACTCGAAGACATACTGCTGAACTTGCAGTAATAATACGTTTAATCAACATACTATAATAAACACGAGAAATGAAGGTGCAAACAACCTTCATCTTTCGCGTATAGGCCTAGACTAGTATATCACGTATTAAACAAATTCATATTTATCCACATTCAATAAAATCAGTTGAAAACAATTATTACAATAAATTAATCTCAAATATCAATTCCATTCAATTTGTGGAAACAAATCCTATATAACTCATACCCAAGATCCAAGATATAGGGTCTATCCAAGATATCCAAAGATATCTCGATTATTTCCAAGATATAAACCATATCGCCAACCATCACAAATATGAAGATTAAATAGCGGATGTATTTGTTGATTAGAAATGCAACTACATCTTTCAATGTTGAAAGTGTTTTACATTATTCAGTTGGTACTCTCGTGGTTACAAGTATATCAAAACGCATACAAATATTTCATCAAACTAAAATTAAAACGAAAAACGTTCAAAGAGTCAACAATTATTCATTGTTATAATCATATTGTTTTCAATAGTTAATTGTCTCGAATGAGCTCTTGTATCGATTTGTTTGTTACCATCCGTAACCATGGTTACGGGACGGCTAAATGTCATATCATGCCACAAGTATGAAGTGAAGAGGCAGTCGCCCACCAAACCAGTCGATCGACGCTGCGTTAGATATATCACATAATCGTTCAAGTAAGCGCTTATAGTACTAGTTAAATATAGATAAGTTATAAAGATGAAAATACTGTTTAACATAATTGAAGTGATAGTAACCATCAACATCTATTAAATTTTGTTGTTTTTATTAAAATATTAATCTTGATATACAGTCTTGTTTCCCTATCAGGGCTGAGGATGAATTAGAGATACCGTTTTGAAGCGGCACCTCTTGGTTATTTCAAGACTTCGAGGCGGTCTTGTCACCAAATTAAAATACAAAACAAAATCTAAATGAGATCAAGGAATCATCATCAAAATGACTTTTTCATTTCATCTCTTGATAGGCCTATTTACATTGTGCAGATATATAGATTGCATTTTTCAATTGGATTCAATCAATGAAATTTACATAGATAAAAATACAATTGGATATTTGAATCACAAGAAGAGAGCTTATGGAGTAGGCCTATAAATGAAGATATTAATATGAGCGATTGAATGGTGTTGCGGGTTGAGGACTAGTTGGTTATTGCAGAAGAAGGGCATATGACGTCCATACCACAGAGTAAGATGCTCTTAGAGATGATTTGAAGGGTCCTTTCAGAAGAGAATGTATCGTCAACAATAAAAGCCACAGTGAATATGTAATCATGAATCCGTCCTAAAATATGTTTGACAGTATTATGTGATTCAGCTGGACCCTTACCGCGATTACCACTTGAAATAACGTCCTAACCCCAGCTAGCTCCAACAAACTGCAGAGGACAATCTTCTCTAGGAGAGCTAAATACCATGACAATACGAGATAATAATAAAGTCACGGTCTCTTAAATCGCAAAAATGTGACATATTTTCAATAGGCTTCTGTCAAGTGACGTCACCCATTGTTGCTAGAGACAGACAACAATGTCCACCAGTTGGAATTGACCAATCAAAATATTTGGTAGTCCACCAATTCGCTGTATTGCTATGGTAACGATTGTTTGTCATTTGTTACGTGACAGAAGCCTATAGCAGTGCTAGTATTTTGTGCTAACAACAATAGAAATGTACGAATACTGGACATGTTGCCATGGTATTTAGCTCCAACAGTGAATAGAAACCAATCAAAGTCCTCAGTCTCTTGGAGCCAGGACGTGACGTGACGGAAGTGGCGGTCGCGGTAAGGGTGGTGGGCTGTAAAGAGCTTGTGTTGGGGTAGTCGCGATGCCCGAGACGGTGTACAGGACGGTGCGATGCGACGACAGAGAAGAGCGCCACCAAGTGTTGGTCATGCAGAAGCACGAGTGGGACCACGTGCGCGCGCACCTGGTCCGGAGGCAGGAGGAGGCGGCACACGTCGAGTTTCTGCGCGACAAGAAGGAGGCGGTGAAACTCAAGTCGGAGGAGCTGAAGAAGACGTGGACGAATACGCAGATGGTGAGTGTGCAACACGTTGTTACGATTTCTCGCGAATCAATCAGAATAATTAACTCAATCATGAGATGAAAGTATATTTTTTTATTATCTATTATTTTTCATTATTTTTCAAGTTTTTTTACTGTCGAACAATAGACATGATTACACGTACACATTCTATAGACCCGTGAAGTCACATAGACCTATAGACCCTACACACACCCATACACACATAGGGTACATATATAAAGTTAAAAATTGAATCACGTTCAAACCATTAGTTCAGTAAATTGAACAAAAAATTAAAGTTTCATTAAATGACAAAGTATAATGTTACACTTCCTCAAAAATAATGTCAGATGATATATATTTCTTTAATTCTGATTTCACTCGGGTCATTTTTGGAAACTTGAAAATTCAGAATTCAGAAATAAATGAGGGATCAAAAATATGTATAATAATAGAAGTGATGATGATATATATTGTTATACAATCCATATTACAATAGTGAAGTATTAAACATATTCATCGAGAAATGCATTGGAGTATGTTGTAGCTGATGTTGGTCAAAACTGTATTCGACGGATAAATGTGCAAGCACGTTGTGAGTGGTAAGGAGTGGAACTTATTGAAAGTTACAAAATAAGACACGCGCATTTCTCAACAATGGCACTTATTACTTTTTTTTTAATAAAATCAAAACTTGATACCCTACAAAATCATTGTTCCCCAATTAAGGATATGGATGAAAGATGGGATCTTTCACAAAATTTTCACTCTTAACAGTTCATTTGTAACTTTATGTCAGCTATATTGCATTTATGGAAGAGCATTTTGTTTTACTTTTAGTGTCGAATACTTGAATACCAGTCGACAACAAGATACAATATTACCGTTGACAGTGATAGAAAATCAAGATATTTATGGATGACGTCATTTTAAAATTGATTCACCACAAAGATCCAGCTCCCAAAATAGAAATTTGAGTTCATATTTTCTGAAATTCATTATTAATATAATTAAACACTCTCCTTATAGTTATGTGATGTTTTCGAATGAATGAATATATACATTCAACTTGAATTGATAGTTATCACCTGTTGATCATTTGAATATCAGCTGGGCTCTATTTTGATTGCCATGTCTATGTTTGTTTGCAGAATATCCGCGACCGCATGCTAGAAGGCCGTGCCGAGCGGCTAGCTGCTAAGGAAGCGCACAGAGCGGAGCGCTCGCTCGAAATGCAACAGATCCGAGCGGAAGAGCGGAAAAAGTTCCTCGACCAATGCAAGAGACTCATCAGCTACACCAAGGACGACTTCAAGTCACTCAACACAGCGCTCGTCCTCTCCGAGACGCTGCGCGAAAGAGCTGCGCAGGTAGAATTCGAGAAAATGTTGAAGGGAATCCAGGAAAACAATACGCAAGTGTTTGTAGACAAGATGAAAGCGGATGTGAAGGCATTCGAAGAAGAGGAAGCTAAAAAGAAGCAGGATTGGAAGAAAACGATGTTGGAGTATAAAGACGCACTGATTGACCAAAGAACGAAGCACGAAGATAAATTGAAACAGGAGTTCAATACAGAAAGAGAATTAGAGGTACAAGATCTAAAAAACATTCACGACGAGATAGTGTTAGGCGAACGATTAGAGAGAGAACAATTGGAGGGACAGAGAGCAAAAGTGAGAGAAAACGTACGAGAAGCGATCGAAAGTCAAGAACGTTACAGAAAAGAAAAACAAGCCGAAGAAGAAGAAGAGGACAAAGTGATTGCAATCTACGCGGCCGCGAAAGAGAGGATAGAGAAGAGACGACGAGCGACGGAGAAAGAAGCACAAGAAAAGATGCGATTACGGAGGGAGAAAATCGCAGCGTCGATCGGCGCCGCGAAAGACACGAGAGATGCTAAAGAGAACGCGTCGATCAGAAAAGCAAACGCAGAAAAAGAGGCGAAAGACTTGAAGGCACAACAAGATAAAGATGATAAGATCAAACGACAAAACGAAGAGACTATACAAGATTATAAAAACTTCCTAGATAAAGACGCGAAACGCAAAGAGCTTGAGAAGAATCTTCTGCAGTGGGATATGCTTCAAAGATTCAAAGCTGAAGAGGTAAATCGCGAATACGCGGCCAAGATGCAGAAGTTGAAAGAAGAGAATACTATCGCCACACGTGAGATGTGTCTGAGAGAGATAGCGGCTAATGCAGCTCGCAAAGCCGCCGAGTATGACGAAGAAGCAGATGCCAACAAAGCCAAGTGGGAACACGAAGACGATGAGTTCCTCAAGTATGCCGATGAAATGATAGAAGACTCGAAGAAAAAGGGTAGAATGTTGTATCCGATACAGAAAGTGATTGTTGAATATAAAATGAAGAATGGTTTGACGAAAGTGAAGAAAGATAGGCGTTTGCATCAGTCGAAGCTGGCTATGGGCACGAAGAATGAGCAACCCGCGAGTGATTTGTGTATCTGCTATGATAAAAAACCGCAAAATATATTATACTGATGTGATTGGGTGAATTCAAAATCTCAAATATATTTGCAAGGTACTGAGAAAATCATAAGTGTAACAGAAAAACACAATAATAATAATAATAATATTAATATTATTCATTCTGTATTTGTGATGATTTTTGAAACAAAATCAATAAAATGTGATCATTTGAACATTTTCGTCAACAAATAATTCTGTTGACAAATCTCTAAAAATTATTTCAAATCGATAATTTTGTATTTTCTATACTGAATTCATGAATATAAATAATCATTTGATAATTGAAATTAAATTTGCATGGTGATTCCTGTATCGTATAATATCTCTCATTTTCAGACACCAAGTCATCGGGTAAAGAGGTGTCTGTATGTCATACACTTTTAATAATTAAGCCTTATTTTAATTTGTAGGATACGGGTCCAGCTCAGAGTCTTTCATCTGCTTCTAAATTCTCTTCCCGGGCTGCCTGGAAGAAGTTACCTCTCATAATTCAAATAAATCAAAATTTGAAATCATTTTATTCTTGCTTCTACATACACATACATGAGATACAACACTAATAAAATATAAACGAAATAATAATGATGGTATATATTAATGAAGAATACTGAGACAAGTGATCGAGTAATTACAACACTGAACTGTCATTCAGGAGACCGGGGTTCGATTCCCGCCATGGTCGACCATCCTGACAGGGGTTTTTCGTGATTTCCCTCTGTCGTTCAGGTCAATACTGGGATGGTTCCTTGACAACAGGCCACAACCGACTCCTTTCCACCATTCAAAACACCCAATAAAATAACCTTTCATCTCATCATCCCATCATCTCATTCATCATCCACCGACGCCAATAGATCGTAGCCATCAGTTTGGTGCGTCGTTAAAAAAACAATATAAAATAATAATAATAATAATGATGGTATATAGTAATGAAGAATCTTTAGTATCAGTAGCAAATAATGTCAAATTCTCTATTCTTGTATCAAATTCTAGAATCATGAATGAATGAATGAATATTAGAGTTTTAAGGCGCATCGACAATCAAATTCAAATTCAAACTCAAAATTCATTTCATTCTTTTACAAAACTACATTGTACATGCATTGGTATAGGCCTCTTGAAGGGCACAAAAAAAACAATTACAAATAAATACTTGAAGTTCAATACTTAAATACAGAAGCAATTGATTATTTGCTAAACTAACTTCAACTTTCAACTGCTAAACTTTCAACTTTAATATAGTTGAACACTATATTCAAAAATGATAAATGGTATCAACCGTAGAAGATGGTGATAATTTTTTTTCTCATTGTTTTTGCATTGCTTCCAATACAATTTCAATTCAATGCATTGCTTTCAGCAAACGAATTGTTTACTATCCACGGCCGTATAGATCACCATCATGATCTGTCGGGGGCCTAGGCAAGGTGTCGCAGTCACGGTGCTTTGATAATGCATTGACCCTTAAGGTCTGCTGCCCTCCAGTCAGGCCGTCAGACGAGAGCGCCAATGTTGCGGAAGATCGGGTCGGCGCGTGGCCGCCTCGCCGGATCAGTCGGCAACCCGGTTAAGAGGCCATGGGAGTCGATTTAGGGAATTATCAGTTTTTTGGTAATACATTTTGAACGGTATGCGATATCAAAATTCAAATAGGTGAGAAACACAGATAATTATAATAGCTTCAAGATGATATAAGTTATAACTATTCAATTCATGTCGCATAACTGTCAAGAGTATACAGCTAAACAAATGTGTTTTTTTAGCTGTATACGCTTGACAGTTACGCGACATGGCTTTAATAGTTATAACTTATATCATCTTGAAGCTATTTTAATTATCTGTGTTTCTCGCGTATTAGAATTTTGATATCTCATACCGTTCAAAAGTTATCACTAAGAAACTGATATTTCGCTAAATCGACTCCCGTGGACTCTTGAGAGTCCGCATCTTAGCTGAGAATGTTTCTCTTCGAAATGCCTAATCCAAGTTTGATGAGCGTTCAAAAGTTTAGTTGTGGGTTGAAAAGTGAATATGGGATAATATTGGAAGAGTTCCAGTTACTACCGCTAGATGGCGTTTTTCATTTCATAATTTGGACAAAATCTTGTTACATGCCACATTTTGGCCAAGGAAATTGGGAAAACTGTAAGATTACAGGCGAATCAGGATTTCAAATATTGATGAGCAAAGTTGAACTCAAGGATGTGCGTCCGTAATTTATTTTTACTATCATTCGGTAACCGGGAATTAAGTAATGAAAACCATCAAATTGGGCACATTTAGATTCAATTATTGCTCCATAATGAAATTATTCTTCAATTTTCGACTAAGCATATCTAATTGTGAGGGTATTAATCATTTATTGCATTTTACCGCAAGTCTGTAGTGTTTGTAGTTCTTGAGATATATGTGGCGGAAGTGCACCCTGTAAATCTGTCCAAGATGCGGGCTCTTAAGAGTCCATGGAATTCGTTTTAGCGAAATATCAGTTTTCGATGCACATGTCCCATCGCTCTACTCTTCTGTTGAATCAAATCCTCCCATTTTCCATCCTAAATGAAAACTAAGAATATGTTCAACCGGCGGGAAAATATCTTGTTAAGAATCCACGGAAGTCGATTTAATGAAATATCAGTTTTTTGGTGATAACTTTTAAACGGTATAAGATATTGGGATTTAATTACGCAAGAAATACAGATAATTATAATAGCTTCAGGATGATATAAGTTATGACTATCCAAGTAATGTCGCATAACTGTAAAAAAAAAATGTGTTTTTCAGCTACATTCGCTTGACAGTTTTATGCGATATTAGTAAAATAGTTTTTACTTATATCGTCTTGAAGCTGTTATAATTATCTGTGTTTATCGCGTAATGGAATTTTGATATCTTACACCGTTCATAAGTTATCACCAAAAAACTGATATTTCACTGAATCGACTTCCCTCTCAGGAGGCTACTTGACATCTCATAGGGGACGGTCAAAACAGGACAAAAAGCGCCAATGCAGGCCTTTGGTTTACAACACATGGTGGGTAAACGGTGAGACCAATCAGTTCAATTATTTCCGCAATGAAACCGCAATGAGTATATCTGTGTCTCCACGTTCATTAAAAATTCTAATCCCATATTATATCACTCCGAAAAAATCGTAAAAACAATTAAAAACAGGTAGAAACATGTTGATTTTTGACAATTATTTCGAAAGGGTTGAAAATATACCACGAAATAAAGCTCTTAGAGCAAGCACGTATTGAATACTGGTGATTATTTAACCGAAAACTGTATGTTGATACGATGATTGATTTTCCGTTACCAACTTGGATCCCGAACGTCTGCAATCAAGCCGGTATAGGCAACATGTAAAGAGGCCTCTTAACGAATAGGAATAGATGTGCACCGTTGTTTACAAGAGATTGATCAAGCGAGAACAATCTTGTGTCGGATGGAATTGAAGGTTTCGATTGAGTGTTGTGGGTATTGTATACCTATAGCGCGCGGATGGTTCGATCCTTCATGTTGGATAGAAGTGTAGATATACCACCATTGTGAATAGCTGCCTAGCTGGATGTTTATAGATTGGTATTGAATTTGAATATATA
>OZ023336.1:29723561-29746061 GCA_964007535.1 Brachyptera risi
TACTAGAAAAATAAGAGCAATTTTTTGAAATATTGAAAACTATTACCGGCACAGGTAGCTGAGTGGTTAGCGCACTTGCTCCATGTGACCCGGGAGGTAGTGGGCATGTCGGACCCGGTTCGATCCCCGCTACCGTCCATATTTACAGTTTTTTTTTCGTGGTTTCCCTCTGTAGTCTAGGCTAATGCCGGGATGGTTCCCACAATATAGGTCACAAATGCTTCCTTCCCACTATCCTTCCCATTACCTATAAAAACCTTCATCTCATCATCTCATCATCTCATTAATCATTCATCCGACGCGAATAGATCTTAGTCATCATTACAGTGCGTCGTAAAACCTAATATATATATATATATATACATATATAAAAAAAACTACTACATTTATTGTTGGGTAGTCTTGCTAAAATCAGAATAGACTTCGTTTCAGCGTTTGATAAGAGAATGTTTTTGATTGTTCATTTGAATAACCCATTTTTTTTAAATACATTTTATATGATTTGGGAGATAATTATTATATAACGTTAAGCGAGCGTGCTCGGACCCTTTCCAAGAAAAGGTCGATTATATTGAAAGAATGATCGATGATATCTGATTCTGGATTTATGGATTGAACTTAATTTAATAACTCTCATTTTGGAAAGTTTTACTTTACATTTTTTTCAGAAACATAACTGTTACAAAAGCGTGTAAAGTCGAACAGAGAATTTTCTGAGCATTTATTGAAAAATAAAGTTCTGAAATGTTGGAAATAAACATCTGTATGATCACTTTTTCATGAGATAAAACTTGATAAGAAATCATTTTTTCTCAATCGAGGCTATGGATAAAAGTGGGATCGTTTGGATGGGGTACTACAAGGGCAATCTTTCTACCCTATTTCCATCATTTTGAATAAAAAAAAACAATGAACTAATTGACAGCAGGAATGAGCTGTCTGTGACCATACCTCATCGTAAATCCTTTTAAATCGTATTGATAAATATATTAGTATGAATGTATGAATATATATATATATATATATATATATATATATATATATATATATATATAAATATATAAATGATGAATATATCAAATACTAATATACTGAATCATGATAATTATAGCAAGTGGTGTGGGTACGAACCATAGTTATAATGTTCTGTGGGGCCTAATCGGGATGATGTTTTGAAGTGATTTATTTGAAACAGATCAAACGTAATGATAACGAGGACAACTCACTAGCAGACCATCATATTCACACATTATCAACATTGTTTTTAATTATGAATCCGATTAAAAAAACAGAATGAATATAAATGATATCACATCGACTCTTAAGAGAAAAGTCGTGTATATTTTGATAACATAAATATTTGTGATAACTATAAGCTGATCTATTTTCATAAATTTATTTTTCAAAAGGTCACGAAGAATGTTTACTCTGCATATCTCTCCCAAGGCTCTTCCCCTCCCTCCACCTCCCCATTCATATACTCTCTATCATCATACGTTTCGGTATAATTCGTTAAGAATTTGTTTCCTCGAAATTAAAACAAAAAAAAAATGGCAAACGTCAAGCAATAACTAACTTAGAAATATGCCAACAAATATTATCAACAATTTTCTTCAACCGACTTTGTTTATATTATCTCTTCCAGAGATCTGTCGGAAAGACATTATTATTATTAGATGAGCAATATTGAAAAAATGTTAATATTTTTGTTACAAAACAGATGTGACTTTGTGGCGCCTTGAAAAATAAATATTCAACTGCTATCTCTATTTATGATCTTTCCGCCACAGATTGATTGTAAATCAACGCCATTAAGAATTGGATTTGCAGACTTTTGACGCGGTGCAATCGGTTGATTGACGTCGAGTATTTCCCACGGTCGTCAATGGGGCCTTAGGGTTGTTAATATAAGACCTTACGTGTCACGCCGAGATTTGCCGTGGGTCAAAGTAGAGGGGAAAGTCGACACATGACAATATAGCGCCCTTGGTGAAATAAACATTGCGGTAAAAATGTTTGAACCAATCAGTCCAATTCTTTTTCAGTGAAATCACAATTAATGATTATGTGATTCGATTTTTCGAAAGTTTTAAATTGTTATTATGTGTATATATATTTTACTACCCTGAAAAGTTGTAAGAAACAATATTTATATATATATATATATATATATATATATATATATATATATATATATATATATATATATATATATATATGTTGCGTGTTCGAAAGTTTTGAATTGTTATTATGTGTAGGCTCATATATATTTTACTACCCTGAAAAATTGTAAGAAACTTGAAAACGGATGAAAATACTTAGAATGTTGACAATTATTATAAAATGAATTGAAAACAAACACCCAATTGAGCTCAACTTCAAAGCAACTTTATGATCATTCCACGAAAAACTAAATGTCGATTGTTTGTTTTTCTTCGAAACGTGTTGCGCCGAACGTCCTCAATTATTACGACTCTGCGCAGCATGTGAAGAGGCGTCTTCAATAATATTTGTCTCAACATTCTCATCAACCCATTCAATGTGTAAATATCCTTTATAAAAATGAACAATAGAATCTAAAATTATTACTATAATCCTTGACAACCCCTCATTGTTACAATGTTAATGCAAATGATAAAAAAAAAAAATCTGAAATGTGAAATTAATTTTGACATTTCGGTATTCTGAACAATTCCAAGGTAAAATAGTGACACATTTCTATCAAGTGACAAAATCAGAGCCTTGGCGCACCCCTCAAACCAAAGTCATCCCGGACTTCCTCATTGTAAGTAAAAACGAACCTTGAGGAACCCCTACAACACATTCTTCACAACAATTAACATAATACATGACACACGTCATCGTAGAGTAACATACATCCACGATAGACACCTGTAGAGCCGTGACAGGTGATGTGGTCTAGTCGAGAGAAAGTTCCCTAGGTGCAGAACATTCGTTAAAAGTACAAACGGAATATCACTCCACTATTATTATTAATTTAATTGTGTCTTGTTTTTGTTTTCTACGTTGCGTGTGATGAATAATTGAACGATTATCAGCAGTTTTCCATTTAATTTGACAAACAAAGAATATGATAGAATCACGCATAGTTACGAGATGATATTGTTGTGTCATTAAAGCAACAGGTGAGGGCTGAGGAATATGAATGAGGTGATAATGACCAACACGAAGAAAGAAGAATTATTTTTCAACAAATTGAATGATGGAATTTTTGTTTCATCCCTCATCTCATCAGGTGAAGACTAATGATTTTTGTCGACTTATTTTATTTATTTATTTATTTATTTATTCCGTTTATTTTCCTTTCCTTATAATCACGCACAACAGATACAACAGATTACAAATACAATAATACAATTACCAACAACACATGATGAAAGGAAAATATATTACTGAGTGCAATAAAGAAGAGATCTTGAGTTTGCACTCAGATTATAGGAACTAAAATTATATATAAGTCTTCATTCAATGAATATGGTGAATTGGAGATTATTAAAATAAAATGAGAACTATGATAATGACTTCGGAAATAGATGGAGAAGTAAGATATTTTTATAATTACACCTAATAAAGTAACAAATCGGTGATTATGATGGCCCAACTTAAGTATTTGTAATGTATGTAGACTATAGTGTTCAACATTTAGGAATAATTCAAGCAAGATATTATAGTCTATCATGTTGTAATCATGTTTTCATAAAACCGTAAATAAATACAAATACAAATACAAATACAAATACTTTATATTGAAGTTACAATTCATATTTTTGGGATGGTGACAATTCTAATATGGTGACAATCGATTCTACAAACGATTCTACATTGTCACTCTCAACCTTCGTATCAGATTTTTGGTGTTAACAAAAGAGAGGGAAACTCTGTATATTGTTGTGTTGAAGGATGGTTGGTAACTAAATAGAGCAAAACGACGTAATTAACGATTTATGAGTTAAAATTGACAGAATCTTGAGAATTTTGAGAAAGACGGATAGCTGATACTTTTGTGAAACCTCATTATTCAAATATGAAAAATCGAACAAATGTGATGAAATAACTTCATCGATATTAATCCTTTGAAGAACAGTCTCAGAGAATAATATATTTCCAAAGCATTGAGGTAACCTGTTCTGATATTATTTACCCCCTCAAGTTTTTTTACTTCGAAAATTAGTAGGTTCCTACAATATAACATTGGTTTGAAATATATACGAGATTTCCGACATAATATAACCATGTTGTAGACGCAGCTTTAAGCTCCATATCCATTCTTTCATTCATTGAATTCAAAATGAGAATAATTTGCCCATTTCGAAAGTGTCATTCAATTGATAAAAAATAAGAATGAGTAATGAATATAATATTGAAAATAGTATATCCACAGGTCATATATATATATATATATATATATATATATATATATATATATATATATATATATATATATATATATATATATATATATATACATATATATATATATATATTATATATATTATATATATATATATATATATATATATATATATATATATATATATATATATATATTATATATATATATATATATATATATATATATATATATATATATATATATATATATAAACATACATATATATATATATATATATATATATATATATATATATATATATATATATATATATATATATATATATATATATATATATATATATATATATATATATATATATATATATATATAATAATGTTTGTGAAATATAAATTCATCGGTAATAATTACTGAAGATTTCTTATAAAACATGTGGGCTAAAAGCGAGAGTATTGAGACTCATGAATATATCCTCCAAGCTCCTTTATACTTGATAAATAAGGTGTGGAATGATTCTAATCATCCAAGTTTTCAAGAACAAGAAAATAATTATAAAGTATATTTAATTACTTCACATATCTGATTACGGGATAACTAATGAGAAATGTGAAGTGATTGATCCGATCGAGGAATGCTGAACGTAATTGGAATGAAATTACCATGAATAACGTTATTATTACTCTCGATTAATAATAATAGTTATGTATTTTATATCAATTTGAATTGAGACGTAATGACTTGTTCAAGGTACGCATGTGTTTCGTTGTCATGAATACAATGCGTCTAATATCAACTTCAAAATCATTTCATAATTATACATTATCCATAATATATTGTATGTTACATGACACATAATATAATTAATACTCATAATATAATATAAATATATATATAAATAATGATATAAATATAATTCATAAAACTATAATATAAATAATAAAAGTAGATATAGTGAATATATAAAAGTAAATAAGTAATATGGTAAATATAGTAAATATAGGTAATAGTAGTATACTATTCGGAAACTGCAAGACTTTTATCTGCGGCGGAAAATTAGGGTCACCGACAGCGCAGCCCTGGTGTTGAAGTTCATTGGTTTTAAATAATTAAAATGGGGTGGTAAGATCGCCCTTGTGGTGCCCCGTCCAAACGATCCTATTTTTCATCCTTAGCCTTAATTGGGGAACAATGATTTTGTATCAAGTTTCGATGTTATTAAAAAAAAATATAGTAAATAAAGTAGTATAATATAATAATAATAGTATAAGTAAAAGTCGAATGTGTGAACTTCTATTTACATATTTTGTCTCGCATATTTGTCTATTGATCACACTGATTTAATCAATAGTGGAATTGTACATTTTTCCGGTGTGAATATATACGTTAATTGAAAATGTTCGCTTATTATAGCAGTTAGAAACTACGATTCACGGATTGAAAATAGTTTAATATTCCATTTCCAGGAAATTTGATATAAATATTCAAAATTTAATCAAAATGGGGTGGTAAGATCGCCCTTGTGGTGCCCCGTCCAAACGATCCTATCTCTCATCCATAGCTTCAATTGGGGAACAATGATTTTGTATCAAGTTTCGATGTTATTAAAAAAAAAAAAATAATAATAATATGAAAATTAATATAAGTGTGGAACTTGTGTATCCTCAGGTATATTTCAGTACAAATCAATATATAGATCATCATATGCAGATTTGAAACAATTCATCGAATGATATCTCTTCATAACTTTGTTTTATCAATATTTAAAACTTGACACAAAATGAATTATCAAAGGTAAAATCGATCTGACGGGTCACCACAAGGGCGATCTTACTGCAACAAGGAAAACAATTGATCAATAATGTAACTTATTTAAATAGTGAACTTATAATATGAAGGATCACAAAAATTCCATCATTCATACACATTCATTGTTTGAAGTATATATTGGGCCTAATTACAAGAAACAGAATGTACCTAGGCCAGGATTTACAAACTGATATTCGGCGGATTAAGCCATAGTTAGCAGATTGACTAGTTATCACGCTTGGTATTTCATGTTATTTCCTTTCTATAACTGATAGTTGGATAACTAAATCTTAACTAAGAGTCCGCAAACCGGCTGTTAGTTGCTATAGATACAATATGGCCGGCGATATCTAAAGATCGATGCAGTCACCGCTTTTCACGGCTCACCTTACGCCAGTCATAACGCGTCCAAAGGTAGATGACATCAGAAACATTTCATCCTTCGCCAAATTCTGGGTGCCTGATATTTCACGCTTGATTTATTCGGTAATGACTCACACATAACGCAGAGCTAGCCAACATGCATATTTCATCCATTTCAAGAAAAATAGATGAAAAACTACTTTTCACTTGTTTTTTTAAACGAAATTACAATTAAAATGATGTGTCATTTTTCTTGACACTTGAATTGATGTTTGTAATAAGTCAGTCTGGATGTGTTGCACGGTTGATTAATGTTCGGGGGGCTGTTTGTTTGCGATGCGATGCGATGCGATGCGTCGGGCTGGTTTATATGCGGTCGGCACGTTTAACATGGGTGGAAGGGCCGTTTTTTTTTAGCTGCAATTAAATATAATTGATTGAAGGTCTAAAAATATGGTTTAATTCGATTAATATGTATTTTAAATATATTCATTCATATTTAATCCAATTATTCGATCGAGTTTGGAGATTATTTATCGAACTATGAGGATTTTAATGAATAAACCGGAGAAAAGATCATCAAAATTTCATCGTTTGTGAGAAGAACATATTTATAAAATGAGCCAATTGATATTAAGTCTTCCCCTGGTATATGAATGTGACACACGCTGTTATATATGCTGGGTGTCTCGTGTAAACTTTTCCACAATATCTCAATGGTTGAAACTAATAAAATCCGTCAAATTATATCAAAATTCCTATACACAATCTCATATAAAATGTGTGTTGGGATTTATTTACGAAAAAAAAAAAGGAAAAAATAAGTTAAACATCATTAAATCACTACACAATTCTATTTCCTCGTGTTCGAAAAAGATTCGTAGAAATCATTGAACCGGTTCCAAAATCAAAGGGGAGGGGGGGGGGTGTTCCATCAGTCCCAGCCCTAACCTAACCCTAAAATACATGACCCGTTCTCAACCGATCCACTAATTCGACCTCTTCTTCTTCTTCACTCCGTCTGCGAGGCCATCAGCTTGTCGTGGCGGCCCGCATGAGTCACCCCCTCCCCCCCCCTACATGAGCACCGCGGGGGAGGGGAGGGGGAGGGGGGGAGGGGGGCGTCTGATCGAAGAACGCGCCAAGACGCTGAAAGTCATGGCTTAAAATAATCGCCCCGCGTTTAATACATTCATCGCAGACATGATCATCAGCTTGTATATGTGTGTATGTGTGTTTGGGGCGCCCGAAGAGCGTATATCGGAATAAAGTCGTCTTGGTTGTGTGACATGGGTTTGGGTGTCCATCCTTACCTGAAAACCCTAACCACATTTCGTTGAATAGTATCCCGAAGCCCATGCCACACGACCGAGTCGACTTTATTCCGGGATACGCTCTTCAGGGGACCGGGCCCATAGGGCGCCAAATTTCTGGGCTTTTCGGGACATGGCTCTGGCTTTCAAGTTGTGGTAGAAATAATATATAAGGTGATTTCAATTTTGATGACATGAAAACAGATATTCTATTCAACAATAAATTCTATTGGACTAGCCCTACTCGACATTATAGTCATGTGCGTATAGAGAGATAGATACAGTCTATGCAGCCGACAACTATATAAGTTGTGATCGAACAAAATAATACTGGAGTTTGATTGAAAAATACAATGTTGGGTACATTGTTGTCCTGTTATTATAACAATGTGTGACATTGGGTGACGAAGCTTGTTGAATGATCCAAGTCCATCCCTCCTCTCTCTCTCTCTCTCTCTCTCTCTCTCTCTCTCCTTCTGTCTCTCTCACACCCTAAATAGTTAAATTCTACTATTAAAACTTCAGATTATCTAGTTTTTCAACATCTTTAAACTTTTTGCACAGAAAAAATGTCATGAACTTCCTGACAACACCAATAGCTTTAACCAAGTTCTGACTTCACATCTGAGTATATATATATATATATATATATATATATATATATATATATATATATATATATATATATATATATATATATATACACATCTATATATATATATATATATATGTATATATATATATATATATATATATATATATATATATATATACATATATATATATATATATATATATATATATATATATATATATATATATATATACATATATATACACATATATATATATATATTTATATAAATATATATATATATATATATATATATATACATATATATATATATATATATATATATATATATATATATATATATATATATATGTATATATATATATATATATATATATATACATATATATACATATATATATACATATATATATATATATATATATATATATATATATATATATATATATATATATATATATATATACATATATATACATATATATATATACATATATATATATATATATATATATATATATATATATATATATATATATATATATATATATATATATATATATATATATATATATATATATATATATATATATATTCATTTATGTATAAAAAGAGGTTTTGCCAAGCTATTCGGTTTGTTTTGTTTAGCTTGAATCGCGTTAGGAAAGATCGGGTGGTGATAATGCTCGATGTCCATTGGCCGCATGTTCAGAAGAACGGCGGTAAAATCGTTCGATCCAATTTGTCAGCCACAATCTGTTCAACATCAGTCGGTAATAACAGGCACCTAACTTCCAACTGGTCTGCGCTTAGCCTGGACTGTCATCCGTGATGTTTGTAGTCGTTAAATCGTGGCTTTATCATCGTATTCCACGAAGGGGGGTGGATACAGGAAGAAAATGGATGGAGTGATGGTGTATTCAAAGTATTGGGATAATATAAAATCCGAATTTTATCGAATTAGTTTTCGCCGGATGAATTATTATATGTTGGGATAGAACAGTTGTTCGATCACACTAAAAAAAAAAAAAAAATACATAATTAGATTTTCCAATTTTTTCGTTGACATTCCTGATTATGTTTTGCGTAAACCATCTCTTCAAAGGTTCAATATTTGAAGAATTGTCTCATTCAAAGAATATGCAATACACACCATCTCTATAATTTCAATTTCATGTTTCAAATATTATTCTCATATGCGGTCTCATTTATATGAACGATCTAACTTATCATAATTATTTTCTTTTCTAATATTTTAAATCACAGTGAACACTACTTTTGATGAAATAAGTGGAGGTGCCATGTTCAAAAATGCACATACATGTAATTTGATATTTTAGTCATGAAAATAATTTCTTATATCCGTCTACTTATGAATAGGCCTACTACTCAATCATTGAAGTATGAATGATTAGGTTCAGTGGTAGATTCCACTTTAAAAAAACGAATGCAATATTCCCTCTTAACTACACCATTCCTTCTGGCTGCTGACTTATTTGTTTCTTATACATTCACATTCTTAATCCTTGGACTTTTTCTCCCAGATGTCACAAACACATACACACACACACACACACACACACACACACACACACATAGACAGTATTTTCTCCCCGTTTAGAGTGTCCATAGGTTAAGCCACTCCACCTGGCCGTGTCAGACGCAAAGAGCTTGTCTGTGATGTATCTTATGGGCTCAGGTCCAACACGCCGTGAGTCACGGCTTCTCGGATGACGAGCCAACAAGCGAGCGAGCAAACCGCAGTCTGGCTGGCCGCGTGTGCTCGGCGACTCGGACACTTTTTGGCTCTGCTAGGAAAACACTCGGAGATATTATTAAGAGCACTTATTTTCATTGAGGAGTGTCGTAAACTGATACACACACACACATGCAGTTGGTTTGGATTGGGATCTCTAAAGTGACGTGGCGATCGTTATTTGAATAATTTAATTTTCATTCAGTATTCTTGACTCCTACAGTAATTTTACTATAGATAGACGTAGATATGCGTTGTAAGATGAGCGGTACGGTCATATGAAGTATAATCGAAAATTATACACACCTTGACTCCAATAAAATATATTCCATTCGGTAAATATCGAATCTAGAAAGCCGTGTACCTCAGCAATGGCTCTGCTATTATTTATATCTATTTGTTGGATAGAAAAAAACATGTATACATTTTTTTTTTCAAAACGGTCCACTCAAATTGCATACAAAATTGTGATAATATGTATCATCAATGTTTTCACATTCAAAGAAAAAAAATTGAGAGATTTAATTTTTCGAATTTTCCCGCCGGGTCAAATCTTATGGAGTTTTTTTTTTTGAAATTTAGAGATGATATTTCTCAAAAATAGTTGAACTGATATGACTCAAAAACCAACTATACAGTTTTTAGTTGAGTAAGTCTACGTGAACAGAAAAAGTTTCATGTTGATAGGTTGAACCGTTCAACCTGTGCAGTGCTTGAACAAACGAAAACAAACACACACACACACACACACAAAGCAACGTAAGAGAGGGGTGGAAGTCTTCGCTATCGCTCATCCAATTAAATCCGTGAAATTTCAACAATATATCACAACATTTTTCATAGGTAGGAAAATTCAGATCATTTATTCAGTATTGATTGATCAGCCATTGTAAGTGGCTGAACTAAATTATACAAAACTATAATAAAATTTCACGAAAATCGAAAATATGTTCGATAATTTGAAAATAATTCGAATGTATTGGTGAAATCACTCTTGTGGTGCTCTGCCCAAACTATTCTACTTGTATCCATATCCCCAATTGGGTATAACAAAGTTTTTGTACCAAGTTTCGATGGTAATAAAAAAATGAAAATATCGAAAACAAAATTCTAGAAGTTCTACACGCTTTGAGCTTTTAATACAACTCTATCTAATCGAAATGAGTACCAACATAATATTGTTGATCATTATAACCTTATCATGACATAAACATATATTTAGTTCAGAAGAAACTGTAATATATAAAGAGATGAAATTACTGAATTATATACCTGTATGTATAATAAAGTGCAGGTGAATGAGGCACTTTTCCAAATTCTCAATTCCTTACATTGTAACCACATAATATATTAGCGGAGTGATCGCCATGCCATCTTACATGTTAGCAGCATCATGGTCCATGCATCACAGATGTTTATACGCCGACCGACACTTCCACTCATCTTCACGTCTTTGTATGCAGCTACTATTAATCGAAAACTTGTTTTCAAAACGAGCTGGAAAATATCTCATGAATATAGGCAGCTAATAATAAATTAAACTATTTAAATATAACTAGATTTTTAGTATTAATTTGTAACATCATTTTCTTGTTTTCAAAACGAAGTTGAGAGTATATGTCATAAATATAGGCAGATAATGATACTTTAAAGTATTTAAATATAACTAGATATTTATAATTAATTTGTATCATCATCTTCTTGTTTTCAAAACGAAGTTGAGAGTATCTCATGAATATATTTATTTATTTTTGATTTATTCATTTTCATCCAATTTGGAATAAGAATGTCTCACATAATACATAGTAAAAGTAAGGTTGAAATCTGATTCATATGAATAGTCAAATTAGGGAGATAAAACACACACACACACACATATATATATATATATATATATATATATATATATATATATATATATATATATATATATATATATATATATATATATATATATATATATATATATATATATACCCAACCTAACCTGACCTAACCTAACCTATAACCTAACCATATATATATATATATATATATATATATATATATATATATATATATATATATATATATATATATATATATATATATATATATATATATATATATGCATATATAATATATAGGCGGATAATGATAAATTGAGCTATTTAGATTCAATTGGATTTTTAATATGAATTTGTATCATCATTTGATTTAATTTCACTGAATTGAAGAGAATTAATCAAATGAGAAACTATTTATTAGATTCGGTGTATTTACCACATTCATGTGGGAGACGAGATGTGTTTAAGGTTACCATAGCAACAACAAACGTTGGGTGGCACAGAAACTTTGGCGAACACAATTTGGGTACCAAACATACTGTACAATTTCATTATGAGACTTTTTCAATCAGTAAATTGACGAATGTATATATATTCTGGTAAACCTGATATCTATCTATACATCATGCTCCGGATTATCATCTTCTTCCAGGCCTGATATTTAAATTGGCTACCGGTAAATGAAATGTTTCGAGTTGTATACCATTCTTACTGTCAGCTTATTCTATGTATTCTCAATTAAAAATAATGAACCAATGGGTGATCTCTGCTTAATTTCGTACACAATGATCATGACATCTTGCTGGCAATCTTCATTACATTGAAAATAAATGTTATATTTTCAGGGTCGTATTCTTATGCTAAGCATATCTATATTTATATATATATATACATACATATATATATATATATATATATATATATATATATATATATATATATATATATATATACATATATATATATATATATATATATTTTTTTTTATATATATATTTATATATATATATATATATATATATATATATATATATATATATATATATATATATATATATACATATATATATATATATAAATACATATAAATATATATATATATATATATATATATATATATATATATATATATATATATATATATATATATATATATATATATATATATATATATATATATATATATATATATATATATATACATGCATATATCAGAAGCTGATGAAGAATGCAAAGCATGCAGAAAGCACGAACATTCTCCCGCTATATAGAATGTCCTCCGTGTCTATGCACGCCAGCTCCGACATACAATGTAAGGGGTGTTATTTTTATTGAAACTTATTCTGACGACAGACAGCTCAGCTCAGCCTGCACATCGGCCTAAATATATCACACACTCGCACGCACACTGATGCAGCTAGACTGGAGCTATTTATAGGATTGAGAAAACTTATGTTTTATTATTATTTTTATAACCGAACGATATACAATCTTGTTTACTGTTGCACGCGTACATCGAGCGACTTCTGGCATGCATTTCGATGCGGTTAATGTTTCGATCGCTGCACCAATCAGATGCTAGTACGTCATGTATTAGAATATTGTGGTGATTTATTTTTTGTCGAATTGTTTGTTCTAAACTGGGACCTTGTTTCTGAACTTTATGTTTTTTTTATTGATATATATATATATATATATATATATATATTGGGTTAAACGACGCACTGTATTGATGACTACGATCTATTGGCGTCGGTGAATGATTTATGAGATGATGAGATGAAAGTTTATTCTATCAGGTGTTTCTAGATGGTGTGAAGGAGTCGGTCGTGGACTGATGTTGAGGAACCATCTCAGTATTGACCTGAATGACAGAGGAAAACCACGAAAAAACCCTGTCAGGATGGTCGATCTTGACGGAAAACGACCCCACGGTCTTCTGAATGACGGTTCAGTGAGTTAACCACTCGGCCACTCTCTCAGTTGTGAGTGATCACGCAAGCTAACTGTCATATATTCAGTTTACGAGATTATTTATATTCATGAGAGTCCATTCACGCTACTGAAAGCATATTTTATATCTTGGAGTTACTTTATTAAGAGACGGTTTCACAAACCGATGATCAGTGAATCGATTAAAATTCAACGGATTCACCTACTATCACCCTTGGTTACGTATGCTATTCTCTTAACTAGCAATTAACTAATTGATATTCAATTATCACTTGGTAAAATCGATTCTGAATTCTACGCCATAGATTTCAGTCATTTATGTTCATCCATATGAAATAGTAATATTGTATTACTCATACAAAAGCCACAAAATACAAGAATGAGACCTCTGTAAAGTCGTTGAATGTCTTAGCTGGGATGACAATGGGATATCGAACATGATTTCACTGTCAAATCAAACTTTGACATATAAATAAAACTCTGAGCATAAACATATTCAATTGATTTTTACAACAACTGGATAACCAACAATATTACACCAGGGGGTACTGAAACACACAACCTCGACCTAAGGCCGTCCACTTTGAACTTGTCTTTACGATTATTTATTATTTTCATCTTGTTCTTTCCTCTCCTCTCAATCGTCAGATCTACTTCAACATCCACTTCTATTTCTATTCAATTATTGCCTCTGGCTTCAACTTTTTTCACAGTATTCATAATTGATAGTATTTATATTAATTTTGAAACAATTGTTGAAAATATTATATCTCTGAATTATTGAAGATAATCTTTGTTTCCAATACTTCCCTATCAGATCAATATGTGTTGAGGTTATACAAGAATATATTATTTTGCTGTTACAATTCACTCTGCCACCAGGTTTTAGTAAACAATATACTTACTTCACATACACAACTATTTCAAAAATTGAAATTTTGTTTTCAATTAAGGCATGAAATATCTGAAAACCAACACAAAATGTTCTACTTTCCATCACGACGTATAATTATGTTAAAATGTGAAGAAATATACTCATATTATATAATTGTATGCTATGCTACATAAAAATTCACTACAAATAGACCTACGTTCTACAATTGTTGTATTGATCACTGTTATCAAGAAATAGCTAATAAAATCACAAAAAAACTAAATTTACTACCACCTTCACGTGATATGTTCGAAATGAACTTGTGCATCCTTCCTCGAGATGTATATATATATATATATATATATATATATATATATATATATATATATATATATATATATATATATATATATATATATATTATATATATATGTGATTGAATAAATTTCAGGTATATCAAGTTTAGTTGGTATTTATTTGAAAATAAATATAACCTAAAGTTTCGGTGTGGTTACACGCACCCTGATCACAGACAATACACAATGAACTCATCTATCAAAATATTCGATGCAAACATTTTATTGAATTTGAAAATATAGAATATTGAATATGTAAATATTCCAAAGCTCGTTATCTTTATAATGTATCTGAAGTTTATTTAATCACATACATATGGATCAAGGAATTACTTTTGATAATACTATATATACATATATATATATATATATATATATATATATATATATATATATATATATATATATATATATATATATATATATATATATATGATAGTTAAACTTCTTGGATACGATCCAATATCGAGATATTTGGGATTTTATAGTTATGTCGAAAAAGATACGCCTCGACCGGGATTCGGGCCCGGGACCTTCTGCTTGCCGGGCAGGTGCTCTACCACTAAGCTACCGAGGTATTACTCCTTCGACATAACTATACTTAGACTCACGATACTCGAGGGGACTAGCCCTATAGGGGGCTTAGGTTCACCCAAGGTGTAACGATTATAAGCTACCACAGATCCTTGTGACTCTATTTTACCTTCACCTAGGCATGAGGAATAATGTGATAGTTAAACTTCTTGGATACGATCCAATATCGAGATATTTGGGATTTTATAGTTATGTCGAAAAAGATACGCCTCGACCGGGATTCGAGCCCGGGACCTTCTGCTTGCCGGGCAGGTGCTCTACCACTAAGCTACCGAGGTATTACTCCTTCGACATAACTATACTTAGACTCACGATACTCGAGGGGACTAGCCCTATAGGGGGCTTAGGTTCACCCAAGGTGTAACGATTATACGCTACCACAGATCCTTGTGACTCTATTTTACCTTCACCTAGGCATGAGGAATAATGTGATAGTTAAACTTCTTGGATACGATCCAATATCGAGATATTTGGGATTTTATAGTTATGTCGAAAAAGATACGCCTCGACCGGGATTCGAGCCCGGGTTATACCTAAGGGTTATACGAAGGAGTAATACCTCGGTAGCTTAGTGGTAGAGCACCTGCCCGGCAAGCAGAAGGTCCCGGGCTCGAATCCCGGTCGAGGCGTATCTTTTTCGACATAACTATAAAATCCCAAATATCTCGATATTGGATCGTATCCAAGAAGTTTAACTATCACATTATTCCTCATGCCTAGGTGAAGGTAAAATAGAGTCACAAGGATCTGTGGTAGCGTATAATCGTTACACCTTGGGTGAACCTAAGCCCCCTATAGGGCTAGTCCCCTCGAGTATCGTGAGTCTAAGTATAGTTATGTCGAAGGAGTAATACCTCGGTAGCTTAGTGGTAGAGCACCTGCCCGGCAAGCAGAAGGTCCCGGGCTCGAATCCCGGTCGAGGCGTATCTTTTTCGACATAACTATAAAATCCCAAATATATATATATATATATATATATATTTATATATATATACATATATATATATATATATATATATATATATATATATATATATATAAATATATATATATATATATATATATATATATATATATATTTATATGATCATCTGTACGTATATCTCGCATTGCAGATACGACAAAATAACATTTCTGTTCAACATATCATATCTTTCATCTTCCACCTAATTCCTTCTCATGCCTTCCCACAGTGAAATTTCATTTTTTTTACCGCAATTCTCAACTGAGATATTAAATTATACAACTTTTGCAGAGGAATGTGTATATAAATAAGCAAACTGTATTGTGGTGTAAGTGAATATATTCCATTACTGTGACTGAATTTACCTTTATGATTACTGCAAGAATATCAAGTAGTTAAATGACCATAAATTTAATCTGATTCCGTAAGCTCGTAATTTTGTTATTTAGTATTATTATATACAAAGCAATAGAGAGAGAAAAAGAGAGAAAGACAGACATAAAGAGAGAGAGAGAGAAAGAGAGAGAGAGAAGATATACTTCATTGGCATAATCATAACAAGATGTAAAATTAAATAGTATATAAAAATTGAAATGGAATAATAGATAGGTATTTGTTGGTCTTATCTCGTCTTAATAATGATGGGGTAAAGGTAGGAACAAAAAAAAAACGTCAATGCCCGAGTCAGTGTGTATTTCCAGTGAGTTGAGTTGTATTGCGCATGTGCAACAAAAGCAGTGAGTAAAAAAAAAGATGACACTGTAGTTGAAGACAACGATGAATCTCTTTCCCTTTAACTGCATGTGGCTTTCAGCTTGGAGCTATTGGCGTGATCGTGTTGGAGTCATTATTTGTTCACTAAACATTTCATTAGGGATATATTAGTGGAATAAATGAGTGCTTCAAAAAGTTTAGATAATTATCAATTACCGATTTCATTTAATACATGTACATTTTATCTTCTGAATTATTCTGTTTCACTTCGGAAGATTTTTAAAAATCTAGGAATATAGTGTGAAAAGAGAAATGTTCAAATACTGAAATACGTAAATATAATGATTTACTTTTCAAACTGGTTGTTAGTGACAACATAATTGATATAATTGAAGTCAATTAAAAGTATAACAAGAACAAAATAATTTCATATTTGAATGACAAGCGACGAGAAATTAGTTTCTATATAATATTTTAAACATTCCAAAGTGGCAAATAAATATAAGATCGTTATGATTCTATTCTAAAACAATTATAAACATTTCAATTTTCAAATATTATTTATTCAATACTTTTTCATAGAAGATATATTTCCCGATTTCATGATACGTATGTGAATTTTGTATAATCAATATATTTTTCTCCAGCTAGTGGAACAAAAATGGATATTTTACCAAAATTAATTGATACTTCGATATATATATTTTTTTTAATAACATCGAAACTTGATACAAAATCATTGTTTCCCAATTAAGGCTAAGAATGAAAGATAGGATCGTCTGGACGGAGCACCACAAGGGCGATTTTACCACTCCATTTTGATTATTTAAAACTAATGAACTTCAACACCAGGACTGCGCTGTCTATGACCATAATTTGTCGCCGTAGATAAAAGTCTTTCAGTATAAGCACACGAATGTTGATATATTCCACTTTGAACTAATTGTCTCTCGGGCAATGATCACTTCTTTCCCTTGACAGCAGATGTAAAGTTTATCATTATACACAATCGACAAATTAGATTAGTGATGAGCCTATAATGTTATTATCAGGCCTATCACTCTACTAATTAATGGTCGATATAACGATAGTATTGAAAGAAAACTCGCTAGTTTTCAATAATAGAATTTCTCGTACGAATAATCTTCACGGTAATTCACACCTCAACGATAAACTCTCTAACGTTTCTTTAATAACCACTATCTTTTCCAGACTTCCGTATATATCCTAGCTGGAACCGCAGACTATTGTGATATTATTTGAAGCAGCGAAACGACGTTTTGGTCCAACAACAAATGGAATTGGAGCGAGTATTATTACGATTTAAAACCATCTTTGTTTGCATGGAAAAAAACGCATCCAGATCTGCTTTTCGAATTGACGGTAAACATTCGAAAACAAAACATTGAATTGTCCACTTGTTCTGATTGATGTGAATGAAGGTTCGAACGGATGTTTTTTAAGTATGGTTTAACGTTACCGAATGGTAGTTTCGATGATTCTAGTTGTGGTCGAGTCTAGTTCTAGTTACGGTACAAGATTTCAGTAGCCTTCGCGTGAGCTGGAACGATGGGAAATTAACACGTACATTTCACTCAAATATGATGAATTTAACAACAGTGTTTTATTACATTTTAAATGAATTATTCACAAAATGTTCGTTCAATTTGTATAGAATTATAGGATGTTAAGGAATTACTTGCTCATATAAGAAGCCATATACCATGGCTTGATGCGTAATTCACATTTTATTAAATTGTGATCAACTTTTTTATTTTATAACATATTTCGTAACACATTATACTGAATTAATAAATTGTGAAGCCTCATTTTAAAAACAGATTTCATCAGCACTTTTGACTTTTGGAATGAATAAAAATAATTTCATAATTATAAGAGACAGAAAATATTCTCCTTTCTTCCTCACTTATAACTCATTTAAAATGTTCTCATTTTTATATCACATAAGCATTGAAAAATATTTTTGATTGATATCATAATCATCTCAATTCTTCAAATGTATTTAGTCGCTTTCGCCACGAATCGATTGAAAAATTGCCTCATCGATTAAATGTGTGATCTATAATTTCCAAGAAGTTTTAAACTCGACTTGAATGAGGGAATCCGGCGTAGATGGTCCTGGGTTCGAGTCCCAGAATCAGTTCATTATAATTTGAATAATGGAAACGTTTATTCATTTTAGGCGAGGGGTTAGCAACTCCTGAAATCTGGTGTAGGCATACATTGTCATGAAATCTTCCTGAAATCTTCTCGAAATCCCTCAAAATCTTCTTGAATTCCCTTGAAATCTTCTCAAAATCCCTCAAAATCTTCCTGAAATCCTTTGAAATCTTCTTGAAATCCCTTGAAATCTTCTCGAAATCCCTCAAAATCTTCCTGAAATCCATTGAAATCTTCTTGAAATCCCTAGAAATCTTCTTGAAATCCTTTGAAATCTTCTTGAAATCCCTAGAAATCTTCTTGAAATCCTTTGAAATCTTCTTGAAATCCCTTGAAATCTTCTCGAAATCCCTCAAAATCTTCCTGAAATCCATTGAAATCTTCTTGAAATCCCTAGAAATCTTCCTGAAATCCATTGAAATCTTCTTGAAATCCCTAGAAATCTTCTTGAAATCCATTGAAATCTTCTTGAAATCCCTAGAAATCTTCTTGAAATCCTTTGAAATCTTCTTGAAATCCCTTGAAATCTTCTCGAAATCTCTCAAAATCTTCCTGAAATCCATTGAAATCTTCTTGAAATCCCTAGAAATCTTCTTGAAATCCTTTGAAATCTTCTTGAAATCCCTTGAAATCTTCTTGAAGTCCTTTGAAATCTTCTTGAAATCCTTTGAAATCTTCTTGAAATCCCTTGAAATCTTCTCGAAATCCCTCAAAATCTTCCTGAAATCCATTGAAATCTTCTTGAAATCCCTAGAAATCTTCTTGAAATCCTTTGAAATCTTCTTGAAATCCCTAGAAATCTTCTTGAAGTCCTTTGAAATCTTCTTGAAATCCCTTGAAATCTTCTTGAAATCCCTTGAAATCTTCTCGAAATCCCGTAAAATCTTCTTGAAATCCCTTGAAATCTGAAATCAGCTGTACAACAAATTCTCTAATTGTTTACACCTCACCATGTACCAACATGACAAAATATGAGACTCCACTCCATTGTTACCATCAATCTACACCTATTTCTCTCCTTTCTCAACTTTTGATCAAGTCCAAACTCAAGATCGATATTTACCAGCAACCGAATGATCAGTCAATAGTAAGTAAGTATTGAGAGTGTATTGAGGTTGAGCCTGTGTTTGGTTGAACGGCTAGTAGGCGCTCGGTCCCTTGTAGCTGGGAGCGTTCTCTTTCCTTTTCACCGCCGACCACACATGTTGCTGGCTGGCAACTACTACACACAGTACAAATATTGACTCAATTACAAGACCACCCTTCGGGCCCTCGTTGACCGACCTATTTAACACATCAAATTACCAGCGTGGATTGTTGGACTATAACTAGATGGTTATTGGTCGAATGAGATATCGATGGATCGATATTTTTCGAGTATCGATAGAATAATAGCTTTCGAGGTTTTTAGATTTTTTTTTCATGTAGTGATTCTAATCTTCGATTTTTAAACAATTCGTCAGGATGACTTGTTTTTTGATGATATCAAATTTGAAATTGGGTATTTTTATTGGAAATACTCATGAGAATCTTTATTGTTTCTTCAATTATAAACCAGAATAATGTGTACCCATTTTCATGAAAATTCAATGATTTCCACTTAAAATCTGTTATTTCAATATTCTTAGATCGGAGGAAATGATTACTATATTATTGATACACAAATTTAACTTTCAAATTTTAGTCAGTTCACAAATGTTTCCAAGTATAGCTATGTTCAATTTTAAATTATGAAGTTGAATAAAATAAAAGAGAGTGAATTTTTCGATACTGATAAGTAGGTTGATGCCCTCACGTATGTGTAGACATATTTATATATTCTTTCAATTAAAACATCGAATACCATACCTCTGGGCTGCATATTTCACAGCACTTATCACTAACAATAAAATCTCATACGTGAATATGTGTTTGAACATATTTCATACACTATATCGTGTGATAATAGTGTTCAAAATATTTCAACCCAAATTTCCATATTTGATTAATTTCGGTGAAAAGGAATGTTACCTTTTTGTATAAAATAATATATCACTTCTGAGAAACCCACTCCAATGCAACACCGATTCAACACAACAAATTGGGATAATTTATGTGGACATGAACTCTACTCTTCTGCACCTCGAAGGCATTCAAAGTCATATCTCGGGAATTCAGATATAAAAATCAAAAAAACTTTCGACCTTGCATATAATCAGCTGCAGTTTTCTGATTTTTCTGTGTGAAAATATTAGAAGAATTCGCGAATTTAACTCATTTCGATAATGTTCAGCATGTTTTCTACCTGTTGCCTCATAAAGCCCCGCCAATCAGAGAGTTCGCATGATTTAACATGGAGAGATGATCGCATGGTAGAAGAGGAAATTATTAAATAATTTATAATAATTGTTAGTTATTCATATTATAATATCAGAAAAAATACTAATTCAAAACAACCAGTATGAAGCAAATGAGAACTAACATGAAAGAGTGAAAAAAAATGGTGATGTATAATTATACCGAGCTATTCTATATGAATTGTGTATTTACTAAGTATAAATATGTAAATATATATACAGACTTTAAAATTATATAAAAATGAAATATTATATAACTTATTTAAAAATATATCAACATTAAAAAATTGATGACACAAAGTCATTAAGCCCCTACGCTAAGGATATAGCATGGTAAGGATTAAGGATAAGGATGTGACATAGATAAGGCACGTGTTGGAAAGAAAGAGTCTCAATTCTATCTAAATATTAAATTGAATTTCTACATTTAATCTTGTGATTCAGTCACCCTCGTCTTGTACAGTTTCTTGAAATACATTTCTTATCCATTTAAT
>OZ023336.1:29751061-29755992 GCA_964007535.1 Brachyptera risi
CAACACCACACCAAATCTGCTTGATAACTCACTCAACCATCTCTCCCAATCAATTACGAATGCAAATTGAACTAATAAATCATGAAATACCCCATTATTACAGTCATAAAACAAATTGGCAAAAAAACAATATAATATCCCAAATGACTATTTGTTTTTCGACTCTCGGTGATTTGCATGGGCAAATGTAGGGCAGCTTCTTTCGTTTGCGGTAAGTCTTGTGTATAGAGGACAGTACGGGAGGTCTCAATATAGCTGTAAGCAAAGAGAGAGAGAGAGAAAGAGAGAGAGAGAGAGAACGAACTAATCATAAGCAAGATATAAACATATTACCCCTCCTATGTGTGTGTGTGTACTAAAGTCTCCAGTGACTGACTTCTCCCGGAGCTGGTAATGTTCTTTATCGGTCAATAGATGGACGTGTTGTTTGTATCCGAGAAAGAAGGTCGTCTGCCAACGTAATAAGAATGGAATAATTGTGAAAATTAATTTGATAATTATATAATCTTGAAGTTTTCATTATTATTATTATTATTATTTATTTGATACACAATACATTATAGAACATATGAATTTTGAATTTTGTGTATCGCTGGTGGTAAGAATAGAGCGAGCCCCGTAACAACATGTGCCTCACCATCAGCCTAAACTAAGATTGATGTAGATGTGTTTCTTATTGGGAATCTCGTCATGAAAAAGTCATGATTATAAATGTTTTAATTTTGAAGGATAAAACAACCTTGAAACTAGATTTGAATCAATAATTCGAACCCTAATTTTAGAGAAAACTAGAAATCATCATAGTAATAACTTCCAAAATGATTATGATTATGATTATGATTATGATTATGAAAATGATTAAAATTATGATGAATTCATTTTTTTTCAAATTGCGGTTCTTTTTCTATGTCATGATGTAGACAGACATTACTCGATTCTGTTCATGTTTCTATACAGAATCTGTGATGCCTTCGTTACGACTCATGATCTCTGGGAGACAGAAAAATCAATTGTAATTAATGAAATTGAAATTAAGATTTCTTGTTTTCGCTGAAATCAGGCAAATAAATATCGTCATCATTTATCAAAATCTATTTTCATTGTTGTGATGTCCTTTAATGTTTGGTTCAAAGTTCTAGTCCAAGTTCTTTTCTCCTGAGCATGTGTCATTGCAGATGAAGGCCTTACCATAGGATATTCCAAACTGAATCTAATTCAAAATCACCTAAATGATCTCGATCCGCGAATATCTTATTACTAAAGCTATTTCTGAAACTCTATGTTGATATTCTATCAAAGTGCAAAGTTTGAAATAAAAGCTGATCATATCATTTCACAGTAATGTCTTCAGTACTTTGAGTTCCTTATAGGTCTGTTCATTATTCTAGATTCAATGTATTCTACTTTCTTCAGTGAATTGGTGTAAGAAGATGATAATTTGTACAATGCTGGTCCCAGTATTATGTTTTCCTCAACCATTTTAATTCCGAAATCAATACATGTTATTAAAGAATGGAACTCCTGTTGTATGGATAAGATGTATAATTGCAATACTTCATAACAACAATGTATTCATCTGTAAAATCATCGAGCCATGCCTTGAGGATGAGACGTTCCTGATCTTCATATCTGGAAGAAAGAGGGTGAAACAGGAACAAGGAGTTATAGTGGAGTCTTACAAGAGACGCTGCCATTATCCTTAAGGATAACGCGGCTATGTGAGCGCTGTCCTGACATAATACTAACTGGATCACCAAGTGTGATTGATACAGAGTCACGGAAAGCTCCAGTATCCTTAAGGATAACATTTCCAAAATTTCCTTACATGATACGAGTTCCAGAATATCTCCAGTTTCCTTATCGATAAAAATCGTGTGAGTCGTAATCAAACCGATTCGTGAATGGAACTACTAGGAGTGATGATCTAAGACGGAAGTGTAACACTAAATACCAGTATCCAGCACTGTTACCGCGACTGTCACTTGAAATAACGTCCTAGTACCAGCTAGCTCCTAGAGGCTAAGGACTTCGACTGGATAATGTCCTCCAGGAGAGCTAAATACCATGATAATATGAAATAATAACAGAGTCACGGTCTCTTAGAGCTCAAAAATGTCACCTTTTCTGTAACTCACCTCAAGAGCAGTGCTATAGGATTTTGTGCTGACAACAATGGAAATACACAAATACTGGACATGTTGCTATGGTACTTGATTCTACTAGTGATTAGAAACCAATCATAATCCCTAGTCTCTTGGAGCTAGCTGGACCTAGGACATTATTTTAATTGGCAGTCGTGGTAAGGGTCCAGGACACATATCTTGACTGTCAACTAAATAATGTCCTTGGCCTAGCTAGCTCCAACCTAGGACTTGGCTCATTCTTATTTATCATCAAAGCTAGATTCTATAGCAACATGAACAGTCCTTTTTTATTTCCATTATTGTAACCACAAAATCCTAGCTCTACTCATGAGGTGGTCTACAAAACATGACAGATTATTACAGTCTAGAAGACCGTGATTTTGTTATTATCCTGTATTGTTATAGTATTTTAGATCGTCTAGTAAACAATAACGAATCAAAGTCCTCAGCCATTTTGTAGCTAGCCAAGTTCAGGACGTTACTTCAAGTGGCAGTCGCGGTAAGAGTCCTGAAGGACGATACTCGTTGTCGTGACAACAACGGGACCACCTGGAGAGTGACGGGCGGGCAGTCTCGTGTGAGCCTGACACTAGTTCACGGCCAGATACACTAATCGAATAATGAAAAGCTAGACAGGCGGTCGGGTCTGTAAGCAGCCAGGCAAGTGGGTCTCTAAGCGAGCAGACTTTACTCTGCACGCTGTAAGCGCGACAGCTCTTACAGCTGAGTCGGCTACGTCAAGTCATTTCATAGAGTATTTAATAATATAGAAGTACAATTTTCATTTTTTAACTTTCCTCGTGACTTGATTTATAGTTATTTTTTGAAGGCACATTAAAATTGATATGATAATATATAACCACCCCTAAATATAAACTTGAAATATTGAAACGCCTTCTACGAAAAAATTGGAAACATATTTTTTCCAATCGAATTGACCCTGCTTTCCACAAGAAAAGTTGATCATATTGAACAGAATAACAAATATATATATATATTTATATATATATATATATATATATATATATATATATATATATATATATATATATATATATATATATATATATATATATATATATATATATATATATATAACGATGGATTATTTGCATAGGATACAAACTGAATACGTGATGTAAAGTTGCAATATTATTGAGAATTGGAGTCAGTCAATTTAAAATTGAATTAATGCGTATATTAATTATTATATTCACTAATGGAGAAATGGCCACCCCATCCGTAGCTAAGGTATTGCTTCAGAAACCACCGTTGGACGTGGGTTCGAATCCCGCATAAGGCATGCATTTTTGTAAACGTACTTTCACTTATCATCACTTCATTGTATCATTGTGACCTGCTCATTCGTACCCCCGTATAACCTAGCTGTTGGTGGGGTCGTTAAGCAAACAATAATCATGAAGAACTATTATATAGCAAATGTTTTTAATTAACTATATTGATTATCTCAATTGACTATATAAAACTACTTCCACGATTAAATCGTCAACAAAATTTCACATAAAATATTTGGATGACTAAATTTCATATTGTTTTATCGACGTTTTTAAAATAGAGATTATTATTGATATCAATTTCCCATTAAATTACTGTTTACCAAGGTTTCTAGCGCCATCTCTTGCCAACGTCTCTCTTACACCATACATGGTCTACATGCATGTGTTGTGTATGTGTGTTGTGTGTGTGTGTGTGTGTGTGTGTGTGTGTGTGTGTGTGTGGCGGTGTGCTAGAGGAGATCTGGTAGCCTCTTGGACGCCATCAGAGAGTGAGTTGTAACCTTAGTAACTACCAGAGAAGTGTGGAGGGGAGGGGAGGGGGGGGGTAATCGGGATGAAGAAGGGGGAGGGAGGGGGGGCGATAATAAGACAGACCGCTTGTCGGTAGATTGGATGAGAGCATTCGTCCTTCTTTTTAAACTAGCACTAATGGGTAGAAAAATGTGCTGATATACAACTCATTGAGCGAGTGCGAGAGAGTGAGAGACAGAAAGAGAGGAGAGAGAGAGAGAGAGAGAAAGAGAGCGATTAGAAGAAATGTATTTAAATTGGGACTAGGTCAAGACGGCGAAGAGATAACGTCGAGTAGGAAGTAAATATAGTATAAGCAGACGTCTAAAGAAAATTGGTGTGAAGTGACGATGGGAAGGGGGTGGAGGGTGGGGGGAGGGGAATATGAGTTGAAAGTGAAAATAAATATGAAGAATGAGCAGTCATATTTTGTTTTCATAAAATACATTGAGTCAATTTCCTTGAATTAAAAACATATTTTAAAAGTCTTGCTCGTGTTTTGTATCAAGGCGGCAATATTAGAATATTTTCGTCGACTTTTAACAAAATATTCATCATCCAGGCTATATGCCAGCACTTGACAATTTTAATTTCAGTGTGATATAAATATGTTGAGTAGAGATGAGTACTAAAAACTATTTATATAGTTTGATGAATGAGATAAACTATTATTAATTGTTCTCTTGTTGGGTGAGATCGAAGGGTTAACAAACTCTTGTGTACACTTCTCTAGAAATCTTCTTGAAATCTCTTGAAATCTTATTAGCGTTGTTTGCGTATTATTCTACTGGCCGGGTATCCGTGATTTGGATAATAACGTCTTATGTATATGTATAAATCGCGCGAATGAAAGTACAGCAAGTTCAAGCTCCGTTATTTTCAATTTAAATTACCACCCTTTGAATAGATTTTAACAAATGATATCAATTCATTCAGTTTTAGATCAAATTAGAATCATCACCTCAGTTTCAGAAATTTT
>OZ023336.1:29758692-30007421 GCA_964007535.1 Brachyptera risi
CTGCACAAATAGAAAGTTAATGGCGCTTCTATTCCCGATCCCCGCCAACATTTGCCCGCCAACATTTCTCCGCCAACATCAACACACTGTGCGCTTTTCGGCGAGCAGTTATTACCAGACGACGTTGTGATCGCGCGGTAAACAAGTATAAATATTTACACTTGTTGAGTTCGGGTGTTATGCGTGGCATAATAACCAACCTAACACATGCTACCAACCTAAGCCAGGCCGATTATACTTTGTGGTGACAACATTTCATAATGTATAACTTTGTATCTACATTTAAAGGCATACTTAATTGAAGACTCGCAAACTCCTTTATGACGTCAGATGTCACGTGACGATCCAATATGGAGGACAATTGTAGAGAAACGTTAATTATTTTCATAGCCTATAACATTGCAATTTAATAACACTGTTTTAACCCTCTTCTTCCATCTATTCTAATGGGTAGATAATTATATCAGGGGCTATAGGTCTCATTTATACAGGTATTTTAGGAATAACGGCACCTCCAACTTGATAAAATATTTTCTGAAAAACACGGCTCCTCCACTTGACATTTGTAAATGATTCTAATAAAAATCAATTATGAATAATGAATTAATCCATGGAAAATGGTGGGCCGGGAATCATATTCTTAAACTCTATCAATTGGCACTTGTCAAAAAATTGAACCCACACATATTTTGACATACTTTGTTTGCCTTCATAAGGCAATACAAATATCACAATAATTAAACAGTACTCAAGAGAAGAAAAAAAATCCAAGTTCTCACTAAATTTCTCATTATTCTTCTGTCTTAATCGAACCTTATGAAATCAAGAAAAAAATATGTATTATTATTTTAAATCTCCTATAGTGTAGCTTGTGATTGTCGTTACTGCCACGTGTGTGTGTTCATGACGTCACTATCGCCGTGTTTCAGTGAGGAAGCCCATGCTGGCGGGCCTGGATGACGTCACGACGAAGGTGAACGAGAAGCTGAGGCTGGTCTGTCGGACGCGGGGGAATCCCCTGCCACTGCTGCACTGGTACAAAGACGGCGTGCGCGTGCACAAGAACAAGAGCGTCAAGATACGAAGCAAAATGTGAGTACATTTATACTATTTTTTTTTTTTTAATTTATATTGGGTTTTAACGACGCACTGTAATGATGACTGAGATCTATTGGCGTCGGATGAATGATTAATGAGATGATGGAATAATGAGGTGAAGGTTTTATGGGTAATGGGCAGGATAGTGGGAAGGAAGCGGTCGTGGCCTATATTGTGGGAACCATCCCGGCATTAGCCTAGACTACAGAGGGAAACCACGAAAAAAAACCTGTAAAGATGGACGGTGGCGGGGATCGAACCGGGTCCGATATGTCCCTTCACCTTCCGGGTCACACGAAGCAAGTGCGCTAACCACTCAGCTACTGTGCCGGTCATTTATACTATTTCAAACACAGCCTTAATTGAGGAATAATGATTTTGTATCAAGTCTTGATGTCATTAAAAAATATGATGATAATAAAAGAAAAAAATAATAATGTGAAAAATATATATTATTCGTCTATGAAAAACGTGTAATATAAATGGAATCAAGATACATTGAGAGTTGAGTCGGTTTGATGGTTGGAGATGGTGTCCTCACTTCCTATCCCTTCTATAATAATAATAAATCTTATAAATCTTCCTCATTTGCATATAAGAATAGATATACAAAAATGCGATGTTCAGTGTATGACACCAGCTTTCAATAGTGTCACAGTGACTGGTCTACCACATAACCCTATGTTAAAAATATGTACCAATCCACCGGCCACGATAATTAAAAATGCCGATCGTGCGTAGGTAGTAGCGATACAAGGAGCTAACTTCACGTCCACGTCACCTCAGCTAATAACAGCTGTCATAAAGTGTGTCAGTCTGTCAGGCGTTTATACAAAACAACACTAGATAGAGCAGCGATCTTTGGTTCTCAGGAAAGTACTTGGGAAATGGAAGTGTTTTCGAATTTGTGAAGTCACCTTCTCCAACCGCCAAACCAACGCAACGAGTTGTTTTAGGGGTGAATAATTTATTCATTTCCATTTTTTTTTTTCAACAATTATATACTATATTCGTTCGTCTAAGACTTATTATTATTATTATTATTATTATTTTTTCATATATATATATATATATATATATATATATATATATATATATATATATATATATATATATATATATATATATTCATATTTTAATGTGTTTTGTATTTTATGATACCTCCTATACGTAACTCATATCCATGTAGTGGATCTATTGTCAGAAAGATTAAATATATAAATGAATGATTAAATTAATTAATTAATGAATTAATCATTTAATAAATTGATAAATACATGAATAAATGAACAAATTATTAAATTAACGAATAAATGAATGCATTTTGGATGGAATATTCAATCAGCATTCCGTGAAACGGGGTCAAAAACATTCAACAACTGATTTAATAAACATCAACAAGTATTAGGAAGTGACAAACCTTACAAAGTTTTCAACAGGTTAATACGAGGGATTAACAACTCGTGACATCTGGTGTTCACCCTTGTCGTAAAGTCTTCCTGAAATCCCTTGTAATCTTCTTGAAATACCTTGAAAACTTTTTCAAATCCCATGAAAATCTCCCTAAAATTCCTTGAAATCCGAAGTCAAATGTGAACCAAATTTACTAATAGTTTACGCCTCGAGTTGATATTGTCATAATGAAACTATAAAGAAGCAAAAATTTGGAGATGAGTACAAACACATAGAATAGATATAAAATGAATTGCTGATTTTTTTTCAAATTAAAAAAAAAATAATAATTGTAGGCTTTCAGTCCTGCACTAAGATGGATTTCACTTTCAGAACAATGGAAAAGATGAAAGTTGAATGAAACATTCAATCAGGTTGAACCAAAACCAGAAGTTGGAAATTGAATTCAACATCAAATATTTTACATAGCTTCAAAGATTATATAAATGACATAACTTGACTTGATTTAACTTGATATAGCATCAAAGATTATAACTCATAGATATTTTCCAATCAAGTTTGGGCCCGAAGTAAATCTTGTGTTGATAACCCGGAATCAACATGTATATACATAAATCACATTTTCCAACTTTCCAGTTTTTCAATCTATAATCTGTGTATACTTATCACCACTCGTACAGGAGATGACATGTTTTTCAGGTTACCATAGCAACTAGAAAAGTTAAGGGAGAACAAACTGATACTTGTTGTGATTGTACAACACGATCTAAGATACATTTTTGGCCACTCATTACAACAATACGTGATATTGTGAGGAACAGCCTATGAAGTACAGTTTATATTAACAGTGTTGTTGGCTAATTGGGTTAGTCAGTTAGAACCCAACACGGATTTCCAAATTAAATATCTCTGTGAATAATTTGATTCTATAGAGTTATCTTACTGAGCGCCAGTTCCACTGATGTTTGGATTAGCATTATTTATCCAACCATTACGGTAAATAATGTGACAACATATGTGACCAAGGGCAATAACAAGTTAATCCGGTAATTAATGTCTGAACCATTAACTAGCATTTCTTAAAACGGGGTCAAAACCATTAATAACTAATACTAACCATTAAGAAGTTCCAAGAAGAAGTAAAAAAGGTATAATCTTACAAATTTACAACAGGGTTATGTCATAACGAACTTGGCGCCTCCACAGTTATACTTATGCCACGTCACAAAACTACGCTGTGTCCATATTATCTGCAATCACAAAGTCACACCGCACTTTCTGCATGCACGTCTAACCTTGACGCGAGCTCATTGTTCCAGAAGCTTATGACACAAGGTAGGATCGTTCGGGAGGGGGGGGGGGGAGATAAGGGCGATCCTAAAGTCCGAAAATGAATAACTAATTATAACGTGACCCATTTTCTCAAAGTGTAAATAATAAATAAAATACATGAATAATAAAGAACTAATCGACAGTCAGTACATATATCTTCCTCTTACTATATCTGCATGTTCTTTTTTCGATTCTTCTTCATCGTCTTGCTTTTCACATCTTCTAATATACTTCTACTCTACTTCTACTTCTATAGTTGACTGGACTACCCCACTAACAGCTAGGTTATTTGGGGGAAACCCAACATAGTATGTGTCATATTTTTCAGTGATAAAACAATTCCTAATGCAATGTGAAGAAGTATCACGATATCACACGATATCACAAGAAACAAACTAAAAACAGAAAAATTATGAAACTGTTGAAATCTAAAGCTATTTTATGATAAAAATTGTCATGATGAATCATCTACATTTGAAATATTATCAAAAAATCTCGATCTAACGATGTTTCTTCTGGAATAATGTTAGTATATACAAACACTTTTAACGACGTGTCTTGTTTAACGAACCTCATTCACAGCCGAGGTTACTTGAGGTTGCGGATAAAGTTGAATCATTCGAAATGCACACTTCGCTACGTCATGTAAACTAAACACGGTCGAAGGTCTAGACTATTCATGAAACTTTGAAAACTAAATGCCTAAATAAACTAGCTGTTGGTGTGGCCGTTAAATAACCCAGTTGGTGGGGTCGTTAAGCAAACGAGAGCAATCACTATACACTTGAAATAACAAACGGATAATGTGATAAACGAGGGAGTTTCATCGAGATGAGATAACTCGAAGTTAGCTCGAGGTAACTCGAACTCGAAGTTAGCTCGAGATAACTCGAACTCGAAGTTAGCTTGATATAACTCGAATCTACTCAATATTCTGGAGTTTTCATCTCGGTTATGTTGATGAATAATAAGTAGTCATAATTTCAAAATCAATTCTTAGAATAATTTTGTTCAACTTTTAATTCATTTTATTTATTTCAAACTAGTAAATCGTATAAATTATAATATTTCATCTTGAGTTATGATGAGAATGGGTAATTTTTCAACGATGAAGATTCCTTGCCATTGGTCAAGATTATTATCCAGGGTAGTCAAGTCTGTCATAATGAGTGTAGACAAAATTTTAATACACATTTTTAAACTTGAAGCACTTATATAGAAGTCTCATTCAAGTAATTTCATATATTTTCAAAAAATTATTCCATCACATCCATTTTGAAAAATCAAACGAACTTGGACTGTTTATTTGTATATTCACAAACAAAAAAATAATCTACCAACATAACAAACACAAATATCACTGTTATATTTGTGAAACCAGTATTTTTTTAAGAGTGTCATGATTATTTTTTTTTATATAAACCAACGAATCTATAAAGTTGCAAATATATTTGTGATTTTTTTGAAACAATTTAGTCAGCAGGCGATATTCTTCCGTATATATACCATAATATAATTCGAGTACATAACCTATTTCTTCGCATTGCTCCATTCGTGCGCAGTACAAAAGACAGTACTGTGCGCACTGCAAAAGACAGTACTGTGCGCACTCACCTATAGTATCTGTAAGATAATAATGCTGAGATGTCTGGTGTATGTATGATTCATTCAAGTATTTCAAGAAGCACTTACACTCATGCACACACACACACATAAACACTGCACTTATGTAAGCGTGCATGTATTTACGACCTACCCCAACATTGCCAATTAGATACAGCTAGGAATAATGCAGTGCCAAAACAGTCTTGAGTAATGTAATGTGCAATTTACCGTTGATTCTAATTAATTTAATCTCTCTAACGCATGTTGTCATACCCTTAGGAATAGTGGATATAAGTCAAGTTTAACAAGTATATGAAAATGAATGTTTAATTTCAATTGAAAGGAAATACACAAATGCTTTTCTTTCATAAGTGCATCATTGTTATTAAAAGCGATTATAAATATTATAGAATATTAATTCAAATGTGATAATGGATCACTCCATAATGAGTTACGATCATAATCTTGATTTAGAATCAAGATTTTATGAACTCAATGTTTGATTTCATGTGAATAAGTACAAGAATTATTCATTGATTATTAGTTAATTGGATTCAATTGATTTGAATAATTTTTGATAATAGACCTTGATTTTTTCATTATTTTTCAAAATCACCTTTTTGTGATGACTCTATTCTGACAACAAAACGTATAGAAAAAATTTATGAATGTATTTTCGCAATTTATTTGAATTGGAAGCCATTCGTTTTTTCGATCTCTCACATTTGATTTCATCTTTTTTTTTTAAATTGTATTATTGGATTTGATTTTAATATCAAGAATGGATCAAAATTTCACAATCGGATTATTGAAATCTCCAACGTTTGCATCTTCATCGAGTCTTTGTACACTGTTGCCAATATTTAAACATTCCATTCAAAGTGTTTCTCATGTAAAGCCTTTAGAATGTGATGTAACACTATACATACATAGTTTGAGTTAATGTCAATAGGCCTACTCAACAGTCAAATGAAGTATATAACCAGTCTAACAATACGTTCGTTAATCAAAAGTTCAGTTCAGGTGATACCAAAAGTTGAATATTAATTGTTTTCTGACGGTCACCATGGTCACCACTAATCTACATGATTGACCATCCAGATATTTATTACCCTTCCCAATAATAAAATCAAAAACAAAACAAACCTTCAAACATCCTTCAGTCTCAATAACTTGAAATAAATCATCCATATATCTAATTCCATATCAAACAATCAAACCGATCACAATTATAATTGGCTGTTAAGGCCATTCCCATATAATGTCGTCAAAGAGTCTCGTGGCAATTGGCACGCCTCCAAACCGCGCGCGGCACTATTGTTAATTACCGTCCACTAGACGCATTGGCTTCGTGCACTATCATCTGGCAGGGCGCCGTCGTCCGGTGACGTCACGATCAGACGTCCCTGTCGAGACTTTACCATTAGCGCGCGGCGGTTCCGAGCCGTCATCGCGCGTCGAGATATATCGACCTTGGCGGCAGTTAGACATGTGTACGCTCTCTTGATCATTTCATAGGCTTGTTCCGATGTGACGTTACACATTGTTGTAATTAGTAGACAACAATGCATCTCGAATTGCGTTCTACAATCACAACTTCGGTTTAGTTTGTTTGTCACTGAATTATCTGATTGCTATGGTAACCTGATGAACATTGTTATCTTCACCTAGGCTTCTTCCTAGTGATGTCACACATTGTTAAAATGAGTGGACAACAATGTATCTAAAATCCGGATATCCAATCACATCGTCAGTACTAGTGTTTTTGTATCGAAATTATCTGGTTGCTATGGTGAACAAACAAACATGCTATTTTCTTTCGAGATTCTTCTAAGTGATGGTGCACATTGTTGTAAAAAATATTTTTGAAAACTGTACTATAATTTATAGTAACTATACTTGGACTGATAGTTCCGAAATCAAGGTGTGTAGCTTTGGATTATATTTTATACGGATAACTCATTCATCATAAAACGCAACTGCTGCGTTTCCCTAGTATAGAAAGTAGCGAATGCATTTGACGAATCAAGTCAACTCTCAATTTTGATATAATTTTACATTGGTGGAGGTGCCAAGTTTTGAGAATAATTTCGAATGAACCAAGTTTTTGTGTGTGAATAAAAGATATTTTAACGCACAATATTCGATAGTTACAATATTACACCAACTGAAATGTGGATTCTCGCAAAAATTCATTCAACATATAAGCAAATATGATCAAATTGATCAGTGCGTCCAAAGTGTCCAAGTGGTCTAAAGCACTTTTATAAATATCGAAATGAAGGAAACGAAACTATATACCCGACGAATTCTCGAATAACATATCAACCCTGAACATGGATACTCAATTAGGGGCTAATAATACAAAGTATGGATCGTTCAGACGGGGAATCACAAGGTCAATCTTACCGCCGCCAAAAAAATGGTATTATGTACCTCATTTTACAAACCATGAGGGTGAACCAATAAGCTCAGGAATAATACACAATCAACTATTGATGATGGGGAAAGAAATGTTCCATGTTTCTATTGATATTTAATCGCCTTTCCTTCGATCAGTCTTCATAATTATCTCTCATTTCTTATCCTACCCACTATATATTTTCATATATTTTTCTCCTCAGTAGCCCTATAATGATACTCATTCTCTATAATGGGTTTTAATGACGCACTATTATGATAACTAAGATATATTGGCGTCGAATGAATGATTGATGAGATGATGGGATGAGATGAAGGTTTCGTAGGTAATGGGAAGGATAGTGGGAAGGAAGCGGTCGTGGCCTATATTGAAGGAACCATCCCAGAATTAGCCTGGACTAGAGAGGGAAACCACGAAAAATCCCTGTAAAGATCGACGGTGACGGGGGATCGAACCAGGTCCGATATGCCCCTTTACCTCCCGGATCACACAAAGCGAGTGCGTCAACCACTCAGCTACATGTGCCGGTGTAATACTCCTTCATATTATTCATCTTCATCCATTTATTCGTTCGTGAAATGAAAAATTATGCTTTCGTTAATTTTTTAATTTTTCCCGTTTGCAGGCGACGAACCACCCTGGTGGTGACGAGACTAACTATCCAGGACGCTGGCAAGTACGAGTGTCGAGCGATCAGCGCCACTGGCGCCACTGACCGGATATCAGCACGCGTCAGCGTCCATGCTGATACACGACACGACAACGGTGAGTGCTGACACAGAGGTTCGATTCCTGATCCTGATTCCTGATCCTGAAAAGCCGTGCTCTAGTTGACTGAGCTGCGGAGGGCAGATGAATTATCAGTTCGTTTATCGTTCGTTACATGTTTCGTGGAATTCGTTTTCTTGTGGGAATTACGCAACGGAATGGAACTTAGCTTGTATTTGTGGGAGAGGTGTCGATCGTGAAGGATCCTTGCGCAGTATTGAAGTTGAAATTTCTTGTATTAATTCCCAATTTAAGTATGCATACAAGTTCACAAATTCACAAAGCCTGATACAGGATTATTGTTTGTAGTTTCAAATGAAGAAAATACAATGTTGGATATAATTGAATAGTTAATTTGACAATGAAGTGCAATATAATGAATGACGTAATTCAAGATATCTGAGTTGAAATGATGAAAAGAATGAGAATGAAGTTGAAGTTGGAGACGTGAGAAAAACATCAGCTACATCACCGTAGGACGCGAATCTTTCTTTCGAGCATAGACTCAGTTTGGAAGACACCGATCTCTTCGTTTCCGAATTATTAATAATTATATATATTCAAGATGGAATCGGGTTTGAATTCAGTTGGAATATTTAAAACATTTGGGTATTCAGAAAAGATTCATTATTGTATAGAAGAGCTCTACTTTTACCGGTGGAAACATTCGTTTTGAAACTGGATCGAAGATAATTCCTAAATGTTTTGAACAATTTCTCAATCTCAGTTGATCACCCAAACTATAGACAAAAAGTTGATTTTCATTTTCACGAATTGAAACGTGATATTTTATGACATTTGAAATATTCATATAGTTCGTACAATTTTGAATTTATGACTACAATTTTAGTATTATTGACGATTTTGATTATTTTTCACTCAACAATCCCAACAACATCTCAGTTATTTGGGGGTACGAATGTGTGGGTGATATATAAATAAAGTTCAAAAACACATGTCTAATGCAGGACTCGAATTCACAACCGATATTAATATTATTTTCAACTTTGTCCAAAGAAATATAACTCATTCTATGAAGAACAAATTTATATCAATAACTATTTTTATCATTATTTCAATCTCGTATCTAGTTTCGTCTGAAGCGAGCGTCGTCGTCGACGTCGTATACGTAAGGCAGCGCCGTATCTAAAATAAGCCCAGCGTCTGCCACTGTTGCCAACAAAATAAGACAAACAGAAAAAAACACACTCGCTCTCTCACACACATACACACACACATACAAATACACGTACACGTTATGTCTGTGACCAACCTTGAAAAGATTTTCCCCCCACTATTAATATTTACCAAATTTGGCACTGGTAACAGACATGCACAGATGTATGTGGATTATAGTTATACAACATTATAGAGATGGTGAATACATTGCAAACACAAAATAAGAAAATAGGGTTCGTCAATATCAAGAATGTTCATTTTTTATTTAGAATATTGCACATTATATTTGTCATCGATAACAAATTTCAAAATAGTATTGTTCTTGATTTCCAGATATGGCTTGATGATTTTTCAATTATAAATCTTTCATTTTTTTATTCAAATGTTCAAGTTGTGCGAACTGATTGAAAGCAATAGTTAGCGGATTAAGTTGTTATCACCCTTGGTTACGTATGTTATTTTCGTACTTCAACTAATAGTTAGTGAATTAGAACTTGACAGATTCGTAAAACTGTCTCTTGGAGAAACATTTGTTCAAACATACTTGATTTACAATCTAAAAACTGAACTCATGTTTACAATTTTGTTCTGAAAGTCTTTGCCGATATCCAGCTATAGTGATGATCTTCTGAGGTCTTATCAGAAGACTGAGAGAAGACTGAGTGAGTGATTCTGAGATTCTGAGATTCTGATTGTGATTATCTCCCATCAACAAATAATCGTTCAACCATCAATTTCAGACATATTTTCTTACAATTTGCTCCATTTTATAGTTCCATGGCCAACATATTTTCTGAATATAATGTTTTACGAACATTTTCGAAAATTTATTCAGATTTTTTCACATGGATATAACCTTTTCCATATCTTACAAATGTTCAAATTGTTTATTATAGTTGGTGATTTGTTGAATTATCACAGTATAATCAATTACTTCCTTTGGAGTGATAAAATATTGCCCTTGTGGTGCTCTCTCCAAACAGTCCCACTTTGTCATTCTCAGCTCTTGATCAAGTGAATTGACGACTCGCAGTCTCCGCCCTCATGACGTCACAAAACATAACATCCAATCAACAGGGCTGTTAGAACTGAGGTGAAATTCAAATATCCAATCGGGGTATCTCCAAATCACCACAAATGATATAGATCTAACTGGCCGACTAGTGAAGCCACGCCTATTTCGAGTCTTCAATTGTATCTATATTACCATGGAGTTGTATTGTTATGGAGGTCCAACTCAGCGACGAGCCATGTACTTCCGGTTATTTCCAAACGGCGGCCATGTTCTTAATTCAACTGCCAGTTGGAGCTACTCCACTACTTCAGCAAGGCCTTCTGTTCCATTACATAGTAGGTAATGATATAGAAGACCTTGAGTAATAATATAGAAGGCCTTGATTTCAGTTACTGGATATAAAACAAATGTATGTAGGCCCACACCTGACAACAATCAGTTTGAGCAGTGAACATGGCCGCCGTTACCCACTATTTAGAGTGATCAAGTGGGTTGAGCTTTTCACATCCACGGAGTTATACCTCCAGTACAATACAACTCCATGATATTACTCTTCTCAAGAAGCGTCGCCTAGCAACAGTGTGTGATAACAATGATTGTGTTTTGTTTCAGCAACAATAGCGTGGAGAGTCCCCCGTCCCTGTCCGATCGAACATTACTGTATGAACGAAGGCACGTGCACGTATTACGATACCGTTGGTGAACTATCCTGCTCGTGAGTATACTTGTTACCATAGCAACTAGAACAATTGGTGGCAAACCAAGATGCATTGAGGGTTGCGTTGGTTTGCCGGTTGGAGATGGTGTCCTCACTTTCTATCCCTCCCATGTTAAAAATATATTCCAATTCACGGTCCGCGTTTAAAGAACTATTGACCGTTCGTAGATATGTGGTGATAAAAGGGACTAACTTCACTCAATGACGTCGGCTCAGCTGATAAAAGATGTCATCAAGTTTGTCAGGCCGTTTCAGCCGTTTCTTTAAAACAACCCTAGATAGAGTAGCGATCAATATTTCTCAGAAAAGTACTCAGGAAATGGAACTTGTTTTCAAATTAGTGAAGTCACCATCTCCAAGCGGCAAACCAACGCAACCCTCAATGCACCTTGGGGTAAACAAACTAATAGTGGAGTTGTGATTGGCAATTTTTTTTATAACAACAATGTGTCACATCAGTTGAAAGAAATATATTGTATATAGGCTTCTGTCAAGTAACAAATGACAAACAATAGTTACCATAGCAATACAACGAACTGGTGGACTACCAAATATTCTGATCGGTCAATTCCAACTTGTGGACATTGTTGTCTTCACAAAATAATGAGTGACGTCACTTGACAGTAGCCTATCCAGGAGAGAAGAGGGTGGAGGGGCCAACCTAATAAACATCTTAAGGGATGTTCATGAATTATCTCACAGCTTACTGACGGGGAATAGGTTTTCTGAGAGGTGTGAAGAAAGGGCTGGTGATGAGCTTCCTTAAGAAGTGCCGTCAAATACTTTTGAAATTTGCATAGCTCTTTGGATGATGGATAATTGAAAGCTTAGTTTAGTATATACCGCAGTTGGTTATTGGTTGTTTTCTAATTATCACCATGGTTACCGAGAACTTTACGATTCATAGTCGTGTGTGCGCTATTTTATATTATACGGCCATTTTAAGGAATCTCTAGTCTCCATAGGGCAAATAGTTACCGCCAGAGGGATTTTACAGACTTTAAAATGGTCTCAAAAGTTCAACTGTGCAAGATACGAACTGACAAATAGGTCGTAAGATGCAGACAATATTTGTTGAGAATGCTAATGAGTCCAATTTTATAGTAACAAAGATGGAAAGATTAATTGTATGTAACAGTAAGACTCGATATTTCTGTCGTCGACTTTTACCTGACCACTGACCGTTACATAAATAATTAATCATTAATTCATTCAGTTAAATTCCTTTTCATTTTAAACTAAACGTATTTTAATACTTTGTAAGGCACCCAGCCCATACACATAAGTGAGTGACTATGTTATTATATAATGTATTTACTGGTGAAATAAAACGTTACTTGACTTGACTTGACTTGACTTGACATACAAGTAACAAGTAATTTAATATGAATGCTCATTACGGATCGACAGTATTTTAAGAGATACTTTTCTGAATTGTGTAGAGCAGTTTCCCACCCTCAAACAGATAGCCATAACGATCGTTTATATATCACGTTGATACTGAAAATATTACGCTCTGGGTAGGTCCCCCTTAACATTGAACTGTCTTCATTATATACTCTACTATTTGTACTCGCTTAGTGTATTATTCCCAGTGAATTTGCACCACATTTGCACAATGTTTATGTAGAATGTGAGTCTCGGTTAAGTTATCGTGTATGTCTTTTAACATGGTGGGTGTCATTTCGCAAGGCATTGTCCAGATGTGCCCTTGTTTGCCTCAATCCATCCGTCAGCAGATCTGCCCGTAGACGTAGACTATACAAAGATAACTCGTTTTGTATCTCTTTTCAGTGACTATAGCTATTTGATTATCACAATGCGATAGTGAGCGAGAGGTAACGAACCAGCGCAACGCTCTTGGAATAGTTCATAGGTTTAGCTTTTGAATATGGGGAATTTTTAATTTTAGTTGTGTTTTTAATTTGTAATCACCCTACATATATATATATATTTTTAATAACATCGAAACTTGATACAAAATCATTGTTCCCCAATTGAGGCTATGGATGAAAGATAGGATCGTTTGGACGGGGCACCACAAGGGCGATCTTACCACCCCATTTTGATTATTTAAAACTGATGGTCTTCAACACCAGGACTGCGCTGTCTGTGACCATAATTTTTCGCCGTAGATAAAAGTCTCTCAGTATAAACACACGAATGTTGATATCTTCCAATTTGAACTAAGTCTCTTGGGCAATGATCACTTCTTTCCCTTGACCATATATGTATTATTTTTTTTAATTAATTTTTTATTTCGTTTTTTATTGATCTCGATAGAACATGTAGACCCTAAATGTTATAAGTCAGAATGAATACATTGTCTAAATATGAAAAACCAGCACAGATTAAAATTAGTCAAAACATGAAATACAATCTTATTAATCAGTCAAGAATTCTCTCACAGAATGTAAGTACTTATTTGAAAGATATTGTTTCAGTTCGGTCTTAAATGATAACTCACCTACTCGGAGTTCAAGTGATGGTGGTAACATTAAATATCGTAATACCACCATAGTACGTCGAAACTTATACAAAATCATTGTTACCCAATTGACCACTAGTTATAGGCGTGGCTAATCGCCAGGGCCACCTGGATCTATACTTCATGTGGGAATTTAGAGATACTCTGATAGGTAAATGTGAAATTTCCCACATAACAAAGCCTTCATGTGGGAATTCAGATATACTCTGATAGGTAAATGTGAAATTTACCACATAGCAAGGCCCATTTGATTGGATGTTCTGTTTTGTGACGTTTATGGGCGGGTCAATCACTAGTCGTCAATTGAGGCTATGGCTGAAAGTAAGATCGTTTGGACGGGGCACCACAAGGGCGATCTTACCACCCCATAGATTCGTTTATATTCATCACATTCCTATCTTTATTCGTTGTTATGAAAAGACACTTGAGCATTTTCCAAATATGAAAGTTTCGATAAACTAAAAAATAAAATTCGGTGGTTCTGGTTTCGAAAAAAAAGACAATTGTTTGTATACGAGCAATCTTTGTTCTTGTGAAAAATATGTTTATTTTACTTTTCCTTTTTGACGGGGAAATTTGAAGAGTAAAAAAGACAAAAAAAGTTTGTATATGACTGTTTCAATGCTTTCGTTGTCTCATATCATTATATCATGTGTATAGTCTGTATGGACGGGATCCATGTATTCTAAGGGTTTAGTCAGTGACTAAGCGAGATAATTTCAAAATCAAAGTGTGCATAAAAGGTTTGAATATATATTCCATATGGATCTCGCTACTAATATTCTTCGTTTTACCAGTTCCAAGTTACAACTCGAACCTTCCGCTTCATATCCTCATCGACCAATGAAACGCCTTGTTCGTATCACGTGACTAATGGTACTGTGAACGTTTCAGATGTGCAGAGGGCTACAAAGGTACACGGTGCGAGGAGAAAGACGTCTACAACCGTGCGAACGGGAGTATGTATAGGCCTATGACCTATTTCTGTAAACTAGGCATGACTGCGTCATACTATTGCTAAAAAACAACAAAAAACAATACACACAAAAGTAGACTCATTTAATTTATACGGAAAAAAATGAACATTTAATTAATTCATTTGTATATATTTTATATATGAATGAATATTTATTTGAAAATAAAAAACACCAAAGATATATAATATAATACTGAAAGAATAAAATCATCTCTTGGTAGGCCTATATTCGCGACATATTTGTTTTGTTGCTGACGTTGTATTCCTATATTATGAACAGTGCTGTAGGTGACAAGAATAATAAGAGACTTTACGTAGTGCTTTGTCTAATTATATAAATATTTATTTATTTATTGTTAATTTATTGACAAAAATATTTTTTCTATATGAAAAGAAAATGATGAATAACTCACTATTTTTACAATAATTGAAAAATCCAACTCACAACAAATTAGGATTGCTCTCACACTCAGTAAAAAAAATTACATGATGATAGAACAGAATCTCAAAACCTGCGCACAAATGATCTGCGCATTATCATATTATTGTTAAATACATAATGATCTTTGTTTGTAATTGAATCGATTTTTAAAAAATCTAAAATAAAAAAAAACACAATACATAAAAGAGAGTGATTGAAGAAAGGTCAAAGGGTGAACCGAAGAGACTGACAAGAACCAATCAGAGATGTGGTGTGTGATCAACAATGACGTCACAGCAACTTTCTCGCCAAATCTCGCGCGGCACGAGATCTAGCGACCCCCCCGAAAAATGGTTGTATCGATAGGTATGTAAAGATATATATGAAGATATAACATTTTCTAATTTTTTTGGACCAATACAAAGAGAAAAAAAAACGATTATTAATATATTACTATATTTAATTCATAACGCATTTATTTTTTGAAAGAAAAAATCTCGTGCACACGTTATTAGTATTTATCTCTATTAGATATACTCACTAAAACCAGTAGGCCTATTCGCACTCTAGACCACTTCTTACCTCTAAACAATTTCAATATAGCTCATTCGAAAGTTGATTTTCAATTAACGAAAATATTTACTATCCATATTTTTTTAAATACAAATTTCAACGTAATTATTAATGTTTTCAAACGAAAACAATATATTGAATTTATATTCGAAAATAATCGAAAATCACAATTTTTCTCTTCATATTAGGAATTGTTTGCTATTGCAGTCTTCCTATTGGCTAGATATCCACGACGTCAAACTATTTTCATCCAATGGGAAGCGAGTATTTGTCTGACAATACTACTTATATTCGTATATCAAACTTTCGGAGGAGCTTCTTCGTGTAATCACGTGTCATTCTATTGTACTATATATCTGTCTTATTTGTTACTGACCAAAATTCGTCTTATTTGTATAATAATATCTATTTTATTAAAATACATGTCAACTTTATATTAATTCACTTTCAGTTGTTTATGTTCTCTACAACTTTTTAATTATATTTATAAACTACAAACAATAATCATTTTCCTCTAACAATTTTATTAATAATATCAAACAACAATATCCTGTGTTATATTAGTGATCTAAGTTCTAGGTTCATACCAACTAGCATTAGCCATGACTATTTAAGGATAATATTATATAATTATTAATATAAGGATATAATTAAGCAGGTCCTACATTTGTTGTGAGAAGGTTTATACATTATATGTAATATAAAATACGGGCATAAGATCGTATAAAAGCTATTTTAATAATGTTAACTTTGACGGAGATTGTATATATACATATATATTATATCTTTTATCATAGGATTCATATTTGATATTTTCAAATGTTTTTCTTAACATATCATTTCGCTAGTCGACATTATTTTTAATTGGCTTGCAAATTGTATTATATTATTATTTATTTTATCATTTGTACAGATTGAATTTGACGATTTATATATTTACATACCGAGCTACCATAATTTTTATTTTACATAAAGTACAAAATACAGCTTGCTGCTGCTTCTCATACATAATCTGAAGTTATTATTATTGTTTTCTCATAAATCATGGGTTTCTCTGGCCACAGGATTCTCCTTATTCTTCCCATCCTTTTGTTTCCTTTTTAATTATTAGTAACTCAACTTTGGATGGTAATATTGTTCTTACATTCTCGCCGCACTGCTTTATGACGCATCTTTTTTTTTTTACTAAAATACTAATTATTAACAATTATCAGAATATCGATTGCACCAAGCTTTCTTTCGAGACGCGAATATTGCTGCCCGGCTGGTTTGGTCTACGTCGTTGCCTTGGATACTGATGACACGACGGGTAGAGACATTTAGAGTCCCGCGTTGAACATCTCCACCTGGTTATATGTAGCTCCGAATAAACGTAGCTGATATTGGGTTGCTAAGGAAAATCAATCATTTGTAGTGGGTATTTTATTTTATTTCTGGAATATGATTGATGAAAAATTATTTAACAATTTTATCAAAAATAGCATTGAAAAAATGTATTTACTTCACATCTTTTCAAGGTTAAGAAACGTTCATTCGTATTTCAGACCCTGTATGACTAACATGGAATCATTCACCATACCATTATCAGCTACTTATTTACTGTTTTATTTGGTTTCATACAATAATATTTTTATTGAAAATAAATCTGCAAAGCTTGGTGAAATCGATAAGTAAACAATAATGTCTTTAGTGATTCTATTTTTAGTACTATTCTTTGATAGTGAGTAGTGCTGAGCACCAAAGGTCTATTTTATAACCTCACTTTATATTGACAATAAATTCAGAGTAGCTTGGAAAAATAAGTTTATACACCAAGAATATCAATTCAATAAAACAATATGTTTGAACAACTACGCTGGAGATTTTCAAATATATAAGAAAAAATAAACTGGAACCAGTTGACTTAGTTGAATTGCTGTTGACATATTGACGTTCGCCTGCCCAGTTGTTTCAAACTTTTGTTTGATTGAATCGAAATCATTTGTTTCACTGAATTTTGACAATTGAAACCAAAAAATGTAAACATATTTTCTCTCATTTGTTTATTTTTAAAATGTCAATATTTATGGAGATATAAAAGACACTTGAAAAAAGCATGTTTTTTCTCGCTTCGATTCACCTAGATATAGTATTAATACATTTAATCAATCAATTAACCAAAACAAAAAAAAATTCTCTCTCTTTCACACTGTAACACTCGTGAAGGAAACTGCATTTAAATCGACGTGTTTCTCTTCCATGTGCACCAATTGTCAACAAGCCAACGTTTAGAAATAGTTTGACCCACATCTCACTCTCTCTCTCTCTTTCTCTCTCTCTCTCTCTTTCTCTCTCTCTCTCTTTCTCTCTCTCTCTCTCTCTATCTCTTGTAAGGATACTGAGAACACTGTACCACTACCCCACCTCGTCACTGTGTAATGTATTACTAGGAGGTGGAAATAGTGGACCTTGTCACTGTATATTGCATTACTGAGAGGTAGAAATAGTGAACCAACTCGCGTCACCTCATCACTGTATATTGCATTACTGAGAGGTAGAAATAGTGGATCACCTCGCCCGACCTCATCACTGTATCGTGAACTACTGGGAGGTAGAAATAGTGAACCAACTCGCGTCACCTCATCACTGTATATTGCATTACTGAGAGGTAGAAATAGTGGATCAACTCGCCCGACCTCATCACTGTATCGTGAACTACTGGGAGGTAGAAATAGTGAACCAACTCGCGTCACCTCATCACTGTATATTGCATTACTGAGAGGTAGAAATAGTGGACCAACTCACCCGACCTCATCACTGTCTCGTGAATTACTGGGAGGTAGAAATAGTGAACCATCTCGCGTCACCTCATCACTGTATATTGCATTACTGAGAGGTAGAAATAGTGGCCAAACTAACCCCACCTTGTCATAGTACTATGTATTACTGGGATTTAGAAATTTAGTAGACCAACTCGCCCCACCATGTCACTGTATATTGCATCACTGGGAGGAGGAAATAGTGGCCCAACTAACCCCACCTTGTCACTATGTATTGCATTATGGGGAAATGGAAATGGTGGACTATGAGAAGAGATCGTTCGTATAATGAGTGAGAGGGTAGTATATACTTGTTTTCACAACAGCTGGCAACCAGATCGTCATAAATGAAATATAGACGAATGAGAAAAGTAAGTGTGGACCATGTGTTAGATTAGATAAATAGTTGGACAGTGCAGAGCCGGGGTGATGATTCAGCCCTCGTGGTACTCTTTTCGAAAGTCTTACCTTTCATTCTTTGTCTCAATTTGGAAACAATCGACTCTGTTGGGTCAAATTCTACATCGAAATAAAAGAGAATGTTTTTTCTTTGTTCAGCTTACCATAACTAACGATATAAACTCACATGTAATGTTCACAAATGGCTATAAATTATTCTTGAATTTGATACAAAATATTATTGTTTCCAAATGAAGGCCAAATAAGGGTGAGAAGTTGAGTTCACCAGAAGAAAACGACCAATACAATTCTCAATATTTTCAAGAAATAATCAGACCACCGCATTTAGAATATGAATTACATTGAGACAAAAATCACGAGCAATTATATTTCAGATGGTTTTTAATTAGTAACGTAATTCCAATTTTAATATACAAAATTGTGAACAGTTTTAAACAGTCCATATTGAGTTAAAAAATACATACTCGGAAAAAATAAGAAGAATGCCGGGAGGATGAACGAAAATAGGTTCGAGACATATACAAAATTGATGCAAGAAAATAATTCTTAAAAATATCTGGTTGAGGCCACTGTACGGTTGCGGGTAAGAAAACAAATTAATCAACATATTTCTGAACTTTTTCTTCGTGCAACTCTTTTCTACATTTTCCCATTTGGCACTAATAATCTTATCTATGATTTGACGCAGTTTTCAGCGGGTCCTCGACAGCGTGGCATCTTCCTTATGTGTATGGTTTGCTATACAGATGTCCGCAGAGAGTCGTGGGTTCGAGCCGATGCTAGCACAAGAATGATGGGCTATTACTAGGACACTCATTCCCTACACACAAACACTTTTACGTGACTAAACATTGTACGTATGAATAGTTTTTACCGCATATCTCTTAGTTGTCTTCAATGAGCATGGTAATATATTCAGTCAATTCACAACTGTGAGTCGTGATCTTCTTTTTTTTTATTATTATTATTTAACTCTTGCAAATGCACATAAATGCGCGGTGGCAAGTTCCCTAAGTACCCCTATCCCACCCTCTCCTTAACCCTCTGACGGAATAACTTTAACCTGATTTCATCCCCTTCAAAAACATTTCTACTAAGCCCATTCCAGTCCCTACCTGTCCTATTTAAGAAAGAGAATTTACCGACATCTAATGTAGCCCCCTTTATGACTACCGCTCTATCATGACCCCGCCTACCTCCATACCCTGACTTATTTCTTTTTATCAACTCATGCAGCTCCCCCCACCCCCCCTCTCCCTCCATTACCCTGAAGAAATTACATAAACGATCCTCCTTCCTCCGTATTTCCAATTTCTGCCACCCCAGGTCTCTCATCATCTCAGTTGGACTCTCCAACATTCTTACCCTCTCCCCCCTTTCATTATTTTTATTATTATTATTAACTCTTGCAGTTGCACATAAATGCGCGGTGGCAAGTTCCCTATCAATCCTATCCTATCGCCTCCCTAACCTTCTGACGGAATAGCTTCAACCCTATTTCATCCTCCTCAAGTATACTTCTACTAAGCCCATTCCAATCCCTACCTGTCCTATTCAAGAAAGAGAACTTACCGACATCTAATCTAGCCCCCTTTATAACTACTGCTCTATCATGACTTCGCCTACCCCCATACCCTGACTCATTCCTTTCAATCAACCTATTCAACTCTCCCCAGCCCCCTTCTCCTTCCATTACCCTGAAGAAATTACAGATCCGATCCTCCTTTCTCCGTATTTCCAATTCCCGCCATCCCAAGTCTCGGATCATCTCAGATGGACTCTCCAATATTCTCACCCTCTCCCCCCTTTCATTCTCCCCCCATTTCCACCTCCTAACCCTACCTGTAACCCTTCTAACTGCAATCCTTTGCACCCTTTCCACATCCCTTATCTCACCTAATCTATAAGGATCCCAAACTGAACTAGCATATTCCACCATGGGACGCACTAACGAGAAATAAGCCTTTTCCTTTATCTTCATACTTGTCCCCCTAAGCTGCCTCATTACAAAGTTTAGTGCATTTATACTCTTTTTTACTATTCTCTCAATCTGACTCCCCCACCCTAGACGTCTATCAAATACCACCCCCAAGTACTTGTAATTTTCCACTGACTCAAGTGACTTCCCTCCTACATCATACACTACATCAGCCCTCACTCTCCTCCTACCAAAGGTGACTAACTTACACTTCCCTTCATTTAACCCCATCTTGTTCAACTGAACCCAACAATTAAGTGCCGTCAAATCTGCCTGAATAGCTACTACATCCTCCTCTGTATTGATTTCCCTATATACCACACAATCATCTGCAAATAACCTTATTCTCGAATTAACAACCCTAGTCAGATCATCTATATATAAATCAAATAATAACGGACCTAGCACACTACCCTGTGGAACTCCTGACGTAACCTTAACCTCACTTGAAACCTCCGAACCTACTCGAACCGTTTGAACTCTATCCTGAAGAAAGTTTCCAATCCAATTAACTAACCCAGCATTCCCAATGGACAGTTTCAACTTCCCTAATAGTATAGTGTGATCTACCTTGTCGAAAGCCTTTTCAAAATCTAAAAACACTGCATCAATACAGCCCCCCTTGTCTACTACCCCTGCCAGCTCTTCCGCAAAACCTAACAACTGTGTCTCACATGAATACCCCTTCCTAAACCCATGCTGCACTTCCGAAATACCCCTATGTTCATCTACTTTCTCCATTATTCTCTTTATAACTACCCTTTCCATCATCTTACATACATGTGACGTTAAACTGATTCCCCTGTAGTTGTCTACCCTGCCCCTTTGCCCTCCCTTTGAAATTGGAACCACCTCCGCTTTTTTCCAATCTTGCGGTACTCTACCTGCTGTGAGTGAGGCTTGGAACAACCTTAGCAAATAACCTACAACCCCCCTACCCGCTAATTTCAGGAGATCGCTTTGCACCCCATCTATGCCTGGTGACTTCCCACTTTTTAGTTTCCTCAATACATTCCACACTTCCCCCTCTGTAAGCAGGACTTCTTCCCCCTCCCCCTCCAGTGTTGTTTCTCCCTCCCCTATAATTCCAGTCACATTGAACACTTCCCCGTAGAATCTATTTAATGCTGCTGCCTTCTCCTTATCCGTTTTCCACTCATTCCCTCCCTGATCAACTAAGGTGGGCAACTCCTTACTACTACCCTTCTGACTAGAAACAAACCTGTACATTCTATTCCAGCTACCCTGTACATCTCGTTCATTAAACATACCACCCATGAAGTTTTCTTTCGCCTCCCTCTTAGCCTTGTTTAAGTCCCGCCTCAGGTCCCTGATCGCTTCCTTTCCCTCCCCTGACTCCCTCAATTTCCTACTCATCTTTCTACCCTTTCTCTTAAGCCTCCTAACCGTACTATTATAGTAGGCAGGATCTGCATTTGCCTGCAACACCTTATAGGGAACCAACATATCTCTAACCTCCTCATAAACTTTCCGAAAATTGAACCACAGACCTTCAACATCACGCTTATCTATCTCACACCACTTCTCAAACCTATCCTCAAAAGCTTTTTGAACCTCTCTTGCCTGCACCCTTTTGTACCTCCAAACTTTCTTCCCAACGTTATCGGTTTGAACCGGAGCTAAAGCTAAGCTGACTATAGGTACCCGATGATCGCTAATGCCATCAACAATCACTGTTTTTGCCCACAACTCACTCGGCCTGACTAACACTACGTCTAGAATATTTGTACCCCCTAACCTTCTACTCCTGGTTCCCTCCTCCACAACCTGATGAAAACCTTCGTTTAATATGCCCGTAACGATGTTTTGCATTACTCCCCTCCCTTGTTCTCTACCTCCTACCTCCCATCTTACGTTAGGCATGTTCAAATCTCCCGCTATAATTAAACTCTCTACATTATCCCTAGCACTAAGCCTATCCTCTAAGCAATGAAGCAGTCCTAAATCCCCCCCCGGAGGCCTATATGCTGCGATTACCTCAAGAGACTGTTTGCCTACTGTTATCTTCATTCCCATCATCTCTACTTCCTCTTCCTTCCAGAGCACTGTCCCCTGAATACCTCTTTTAACTGCTACCATTACCCCCCCTCCATGCCTATCCCTATCTCTTCTATGCAATGTGTAACGATCTATAGTTAATTCACTTTCTGTAAATCCCCCTCCCAACCATGTCTCTACTGCCACCACCACTTCTGGCTGGTACAATTCTAATAGCGTTCTAAATTCATCCACCTTATTTGCTAAACTCCTACAATTTACTACCATTAGGTTAATCTCCTGGCATTTACTTTCCCTCGACCTATTTCCCCCCCCACCCACTCTCCCCCCCTTTTCTTCATTCATCGCACCCCCCTCAAGTCAAACCTGTGTTCCCAGCCTATCACCTACCCTCCCTAACAGCCCACCAAACATACGCTGCCCTTCCTTTGACAAATGAAGTCCATCCCCACCTAATCCTTCTCCTCTTAGCCAACAATTGGAGTCCACAAAACACACATCCATTCTTTCGCACATACGACTAAGAAAGTCATTCATACCATTGATGACCCCCCTCTGCATATCCCTACGATACAAAATCCCACTAATCACCACCCTACCTTCCCCAAACCTCCCACGAGCTACTTTCACTAGCCCCTCCATCTCCTGTACTAACTTGACCTTCTTGTTGTGCATCTCTTACCGAATCTGTATATCTTCTCTCTTTCACACATTTTACCGGTAAACTGGTTACCAGTAAACTCTCTTTGCTGAAATAATTCTGGCAATACGATAAAACACTAGTAAACGGAGAATGTCAAAAAATATTTTGTTCCTCCACTGTAGTTATTTATGAAGGATGTTACACGTTGATTATCAAGATATGCATTTTTGTTTACGTCATACCGGTGTTCCAAATTTGAAAAATTCAGAAGCTTACAAATTACAACAATCGGATACATTTTCCTACCATCGCAAAAGCTCAAGAAGGCTTTGTTTTCCTCTACGTTCGCGGTCTGTCGAATTATTTCCGGAAATTTATAAGATAGAGTGATGATAAAAAGTAGAACACGTTTTGAAAATATTCATACTAGATTAGGATTTTTCAAATTATCTTATATTAAATTAAAGAATCTTATATTGGCAAATATATTTCCGAAAATTAATTGTTCATGAGTCATTTTATTCACATCTCTCTCTTCCTCTCATAAGTCTATAAAACCATTATCTCCGTCTTACACGTCTTTGTTTCATTACATATCTACACGTGCAAGCTTCACACAGCTACAATATTGCTCTTTCTGCTTACCATCACATCAAACACAATATAACCTGTTAGTCTATACCTACAAACAATTGTAACAAAGTAGTCTAATATACTAGACTATGCCGCTCGTGTGTTTACACGAACACCATTTAAATTGCTGCTGGGCTTGATAGTTTAAGGTTAGACGAATGAGGGGGTGGCGCAGGGAGCGAGCATTGGTCCGTGTCTTTTCACACGCCAATTGAGCGCGCCGGTTCTTCTTTTGACTTTCAAATACGTTCGAAATTTCCTTTGAATCTCACTTTTCGTCTTCTGTGAAAGCCTGTGTGTTTCTAAATACACGATTGTCCAAAATAGCAAATTGAAAGATGCACACATATATATGTTTATATATATATATATATATATATATATATATATATATATATATATATATATATATATATATATATATATATATATATATATATATATATATATATATATATATAGGCCTATATATTTGAATAAATGGAGTTCTGTTGATAACAAAATATGATTGATGTATTTTTTAATTCATTTTTCATATGTTGACTGACATGTTCAACTACATTTTCAACATGTTATTCTCAAAAAGGAACATCATCAGCATAATTAATATCATCATTATCATCATGATTTTTATGATTAAGATTATTATTATTGTTATTCGAAAGCAACTTTGTCGATCTCTTCTGCCTCGTTTGACAACCCCTTTTTCTGGAAACATGCGCGATCAGTTTAACTTCACAGATGCTTATTTGTTGTAGATCAGTTTGTTTAATAATATCACTCAATGCAGTGGCTGTGAACCCACTGCCTTCTACCAAACAGATGCGACTTGTTTAATTTAGAAGGCATTGAGACTTTTCACTCATTTCTACGCCAACTTAAGACGATTGGATATGCGTTTCAATAGAAAACAATAGCTTGGAATTATGATAAATGGGAATAATGATTTACGTAATTGAAGAAATAGTCATTATTTATATTTTGGGTTTGTTATAAAATATATTGTGTCGAACAAACTATTGTTAGTATGAATTAATATGATTTTTTTTACATGTTCGCGGTTTTTTAACTGATTCTCCTAGGCCTATTTGAGTAGAAAAATGACCAATGAATAACATTCAAAGTGAAAATATATGTATTATTAGTTTTTAATCGGGTTTGCTTCGTCTCTATTCTGAAGAAATACGTGGACGAAAAGTATTATCAATGAAATAATGTGCATAATAATTTGATAATTATTCTATACTCACCTCATTTTCTCTTTCTTCAGCTCTCATTGGATTCCTTTACTTATAATTCCTATTCTTGTATTCAATTTCTTTTCTGATTCTTCAAGTCTGAATATAAATGAAGATCTGAATCCTTTTCTTTGATCATTATTTGGCAAACTGAATATATAGAATTCAGATTTTTTTAATAACTTGTAGAATCATAATTGAATCCGAATTTGATATTATTCCAAATTTATTTGAAGAGTTAAACTTTGTTCCACCAAAGTTGAACGAAATTATGTCAACAGAATAAATGGTGAATTGAAATTTGTATTTATATTCGACAATGGATAACATTGTTGTCTACAGATGCGATATGTGATTTTCTTTTTTTTCTTCATTCAGTGAAAACACCGAAGCTGTGATAGAAGTTCTATCTAGCCTGAAATTATTTTCAACAAAACAAGGACAAACAAATGTGATTTTTTTTCAATTCTAGTTGAACGGAAATTTTTTGAAGAATCAACTTGTATTCAATTCGTTTTTATTTGTATTTAACTTGTTTTTAAGCAGAAAAGTTCTTGAAATTCACTCACCAAATCTATCCATATTCATTTTCCATCAATCGACTCAAATCTATTTTCGTTTCTTCCACCGTATAAGGTTCTACTTCACAACTAACAAAGGTGAGCGCTTAAAAATACTAATAATATTCTCAGAACGGCTTGACCTCACTTCCACTGTCGACAACAATCATTGTATAAATAACGAAAATAATTCTTCATTGTTGTCAACAATTGAAGTGAAATCAGTCAAGGATGGTTGATCATATACCAAACAATGCCTATTCTGAATCAAAGAGGCTTATTCAATTTCGTACACAACAACGCTCAAAAATATACTCTACTAGCTAATTTAAAAACAAATACTTTTGTTGATACTGCAAGATTACTACAGTGATTGTTTTTTATGGTCACCATGGTCATCAAGCTTATGATTGGCCAAAACTTTATGATTCACCGCCACCTAGATAGTTTGTTGCACTTACCAATATCTCTTTTTCGGTATGCCTAGATAGTGCGTGTTACAATTAACAATTCATATTTATCTTTCCTTCTCTCTCCTTCTTGCAATCAACTGGCTTTCCACCTAATATATTGAAACTTCATCAGTTATTCGTGTGCTACTTCATCATTAATGAAGACCAATAATAATATTGTAAATTATGATAAATGATTAGTAATAAAATTGCAAAGCAATCTAAAATAATACTTGGAATGACTTATAGTTCCCGATAGTCAAAACATCAAATAGTATAAAAAGTTACGTCATTTTGATTGCATTGATTGATACCAGTCTCCTATAATAATGAAATCATGATATTTAGAATATGAATAAACTTCCTTGATGCAACCATCTCCTTTATATTTGGGTGTAAATTGATTGCAATTGGTGTCAATTTAGAACCCAGAAGAAAGTGCCACATCGGCCACTTCGACAAGATAATTTGTACGGTGACACCGTTCAAAGTTGGCGGTGTGAAATCGACACCGAGATTTACCAAACCGGCGGGAATGACACCGTTCATGGATACCAACAACGCAAGACTGAGATGGAATTAAAGTATGAGAATGGCAATTATAATATCACACCGGGCAAATCACATTACATACCATCCTGGCGCGAAGAATCTCGATAGTTTATAGGTAAGTCATTTTTACTTTTTATGAATATTGGAAAGGAACCAGTTCATTATGAACTTATCATACAGTCGTGTAAAGTAGGGTTGGGAAAAGTGAAAAGAGGTGGGAATGAAGGGGGGTAGGAGGAGAGGCGGGTGTAAGGTGTGAGGGGTGTTTATTGTAAAATTATCTTTCTTGAATAGGACAGGTACGGACTGGAATTGGCTTAGTAAAAGTGTTTTTGAGGGAGATGAGATAGGGTTGAAGTTATTCCTTCAGAGGGTTAGGGAGGCGGTGGGATAGGGATAGTTAGGGAACTTACCACCGCGTATTTATGTGCGGTCATAAGATTTTTTAAAAAATAAAATTGAAGAAAATATTACCAAGAACATGGAATTCGAAATTACTTTTCTAAGCCAGCAAAATTTATAAATTTGTGATTCTTGAATTGAGGACAATTTTTCAAAACATATTCTCATTGAATTTTCATAAAAGGTTTAATAGATGAACATTTACAAATTGTGAAAGTGACGGCCATATTTGTTCATTCACACCGCCTTGTTGTTGGCTTAGAGTTGCAGGCACGGCCCTCCAAATAGTTTCAGTCTGTTTATCACACTCTTCAAGATTCAACCAGAGTCGATAAAGCAGTTCTACCTCCTGTAGCTACTTTATCGACTCTGATTCAACTTGACAGTGCCCAATCGCATCTTGTAGCGTTTTGGAACTCGATCGTTTTTTGATCAAAATCGACATTTTCATCAGCGCATGCGTGAATCGTTCAGGCTGAATCGACTTCTTGACTGTCTTATATAAGTAGCCATCGTTATTTATTCAAATACACAATGCTTTGCACAACCTTCACTACGATATCAGCAATTATGTCACTTAATTACTTCAGTTAAGTGGTGCATCGTCGATTAACTTTCTTTAAATGCCACTCAAACGTTTTAAACAAGTGCCTTATATATATATTATCTTTTTTGACTCAAATACTCAATTTTTAGTACTTTTTAAAAATAGCTTTAAAAATGTTATTTACAGTATAAAATGACCTTCAGTTGACTCCCCGCCCTCTTCACTTCTCCACTTCCAATACTTATTATCATCACTTTTTTTTTTAATTTTAGCTATAATATTAGTTTTACCATTTATTAGAAAAAAATATTGTTCCATTATCTTTTATTTCAAATTCAAATTCTGATAATTATTTATTGTATAATTCTTTGTACTCGTGGCAATTACTTTACATTGCCAGACCTTTTTTATTTTTCTTATCAAAAAGTTCCTCAATTTCTCTCGAAATTTCTCATCTCTCTCTTTTCCTCGCTTTATAGGGCTTACGATGTTTACTTCCTTTTTCTAAGCAATAATTACGAAATTTTAATGTGGAGAAAATAATATACTTATAATCTAACACTTCTTGCTATTAGATCCTGAAATTTGAACAATCAACAAAAATATTCCAAATTTGATAAATGTTTTCATTTGTAAAACATTAATTTTTCACAACCAACATTCAACACTTTCGTGAATTCTCCCTTAACTACCCCAACTAGCATCGCTAACCGGCACCCAAGATTGTTATCATAATTTATTATCCATGGTTCCAGAATATCTTGAATCAGAGATGTCACCCAAACTTTCCAGGATAGAATTTCTGACCATCAGTTTCTGCCATTACCGAGTCCTTCATCTCCATCCTCTTACTACTATTCTCTCTCATCTTCTCTTCCTATCTCTCTATCCTTCCACCTACCACATTTATCTCCACTTCTCCCCTCTGTTAGCTATTACCCAATTGTTTATCGCCTAACTGCCATTTACCTTCCATTCTCCAATTCCTCACTTATTTTTTCCCAACTTCATTCCCCTCAAACATAGATCCAGGTGATCGCGGATATTTATATCATTTAAATTTTGATTAAATTATATTAATTCTGTGGCGCCAAATTAAGCACTACACTATCCCACATCATCCTAAATGTACTTTCATGTCACTTATATATATTATGATTTCTAACGGTCAAATAAACTACTGAATTCAAATTGAATTATCTAATTACAGGTTAATGAATACATCATTTTACTCCTTGCAGATGCAGAGTGTGATTTGCTACGGCCAACAAGATATAATATATACATACAGCTTTACGAAGATTTACACACATTTTTATAGAAACACAAGAAGTTGATTTTCAAGCAGAAATACTCTACGGATAACATGTTGCTAAATGGGTTGTGATTATTGCATTGTTGTTTGGAAAGGAAACAAATTGTAGCTGATATTATATTTAGATGAACTTATAATGTAACAAACAAGTACACGACATGTTGTGCTATAATACTCAATGATGTGACGTTCATCATAACACTATTCAGAATATATATATATATATATATATATATATATATATATATATATATATATATATATTATAATATATATATATATATATATATATATATATATATATATTTGTAATAAGTATTATTATGTAAATTTGTAGATGGATAGAATATATATTGATTGATGGATCGATACATAGTATTGTAATTTATATCGATTATGCCAAAGATGTTAATAATTAATTATATTAATTTATATAAAATTTTAATTATTGTATAATAATATGAATCTATAGAATGAAAATATGAAAATGGTGCTAAAGTTAAGATTGTTTTTCTATGTATAATTATTTAGGAAAATAAGGACTAAATACTTTTGAATATTGAAATATTGGTAGAAATTTGGAAAGAAGGGTTGAGATTTGAGAAGATTAATTTTGTTCCACTGTAAACATTGTTGTAACAATTTAACCCTAATAGTAAGATTAATCGATTTATATCGATTGCTTGTCAGCAATATGTAAACGAAATTGGATGAGGATCAATGACGTAAGTGAAATATATTTCGTATGACAGAACGTTAATCTGTAAATTGACGCGATCATATTTTTATGATCATCACTGTCTCGATGTTGTACATGTTCCTACCCGTTAAATAGACAAGTTGTTACGAATAATAATACTGCACAGACAGAGCTGCCAACTTACCCAAACTTTACTGTTAAATTGTAGACCATGAGATGTGTACTGTGAAATTAAGTTTGAATATCGATTTACATGAAAATGTCAAGTCAAAAGAAATCGTTTACGAATCTAGTTTTTGAAGCAAGCCGAATATGTCTTAGAGGAGTTAGCACTCAGCGTGTTGATAGATGAATAGCTTTGCAATTTCAAGGAAAATGTCATAGACACCCTCACTCTAATAAGTTGACATCATTCACATATAAATCTTTATTGTGTGAATTGAGGAAGTCGTTAGACTGAATTGAAAAATTGAATGTAATCATATTTTTAAATTATTGATTAAGATATCAAATGATTTGCAGTGTTCAATTTAAGGTTATGTTAGAAGAAATAGTACACAAAATCGTAACTGTCTATTTTTTCTCGATTTTCATCCAAATGAGTGTCAACAAACAATGGTTTCATATTCATAATTTGAAGATGCTCTAATATCACCTAATTCCTACTTTGATACACAATTTTCAGATCACAATATTTATTTTTCAACTCTTTTCGACCGAGTTGTGGTGAAAAAACTGAAAAAGATTGTAGTTTTCTATCACACAATTGAGGTGATATATCAAATTTCAATTACTTCCACCCTTGAAAATTATCTCACACCTGAGTCATCTGAAATCACAAATAAAATAACAATAATTGACCACAGATTTAATGGAAATATTATGTTTTTATTCAATAAATGTTAGACAAAATAACTATTAACAATTCCAAGATAGAATAAACAAAACTAAATAGCAAGCCAATATTACAGTATCTGTAAAACTCACGTTGTCATTGTTGTAAAATTGCTGTTGTTTAACGACCCTACCGACGACAGGCCGGTTTAATGTTGTACATTGTTATTAAAATATAGGATAAAAAATCTTCCTGATTGGATGTTTGGCTAATTTAAAATGTTGATCGATAATCGATGGTCGATTTGAAATTTGCTTCATCGATGTTTTGTTCGATTAATCGATATAGTAAAATTATAAAAACACAATCTCAGTATAATATTGTTAGCTGGATCGACCATTCAAGTATCGATATCCAGTATTTGTTGTAATATTATTACATTTGTACATAATTTTATTATTATAGTGTGTTAAAAATATTCCGTCATTGGAGGTAAATAATTCAATAAATGTACAGCAGTGATGTTCACAAAAGTACTTACCCGGTGTACTTATATCCACGAAAGTTGAGGGTCGTCTACCAACTAAATAATTGTAGGAAAACTCATTGCAGGATTAAACATTTCATGTTTTTTTAAATATCCAATTGTGTTTTGGTTAAACATGTCATGCTTTTTAAATATGTAGGTGTGTTCTGATCGAAAAATTAACCAAGAAAAATCATTGACCTTCAAAAAGTAACAGCTGTAACAGTAATATTTTAGTTTGTCGTGTTGGTAGACTACCTTCTTCTTTGGTGGACACGAGTATAGAGTTTTTCTTGATTTCATTCCAGTTTTACAATATTTATAGATGAGTAAAAATTGTGAATATTTCCTTACCTTATCGTCATTTCCAGTCATATAGATTTGTCCCCTTAAGTGACGTCACACATTATACAAAGAGACTGACAAGGTCTTTACTGGGGTTTCTCGTGGTTTCCCTCTGTAGTCTAGGCTAATGCCGGGATGGTTCCCACGATATAGGCCACGACCGCTTCCTTCCCACTATCCTACCCACCTCTTCACGATAAGAGTCATACAGACACTTGTGAAACCCATGAAAAAAATTAACCAATCACAAATTACAATCACAAATCACACTCCAATCACAGTCTGTGTTATTGTTACCCAGTTCAATAATGTTACTATGGTAACTATTGTTATTCATTTGTAACTTGAATGAATTAAATCTTATTTCCAGCCCAAATGGGTGAACTATAAATGAACATTAAAAATTACACTAACCTCGAATGTGACATGGACTCAAAAATATCTTCCAGTGATACAAATAAATGAGAACCATAGCTATTTTTTTATTAATTTATGAATTTGAATTGGTATTCAAATATACTATTCGGATCAAAGCAAAAGATGAACCAAAAGAAAAAAAAACAGGATAAACCAAAGACCTTAGTATCTAAGTTAGATACTAAGGTCTTTGTATAAACCTTCCTACCCCCAACCATATTATCTATGCCCCAACAGAGCAAACAATGAAGTCCTAGTTGATTTTGTTGCCGTAAATCTACACGCTTCGGGAATAAAATAAAATCTCATTTGTTGCATATTTTATCTCCTATTCGATGGAAATGTCAACCATCACATGCAAGATGCACCTGTGGATATTAGGGGCCGAACTGAACGACCTGTTGAACTTAACGAAACTATTTATGAATTATAATCAAGTTTTTGATTTGATCACTATTACTACTTACTAGAAAGTAATCTTCTTTCCAAACATAAATAAAACAATTAAACATTTTCCTAATAAAGATCCAAAATGTCATCAAGTTGAAATAGTTGATGGGGCAGGAAGATCTACAAGACCACTATTGGCAATATTAAATAAGGGGTGTATATAGTTCGTAGGGGTTTACTCATTAGTTTTTAGGTCGTAAATGACCTTCGAAAATTGAAGTGATTTTTACTACTGCAATCGAATCAAAATTTATATTTGTTGGCTGGGGCCGCATTCCTTCACGTTGTGACTGTCGTAAGTAATCACTTGAAGCTGGATTCACAATGCGAACTAATGATTAGTGATTAATGATTAACCAAAGTTGGCAGATACGGAATCAGTGTTGACGTTCACATTGTGTTTAATATTAGTGACTGACCTGGAAAGTTGACCAACTTTCAACTTTAGTATTAATCATTAGTTTTAATCAATAGTCTGACCAATCAGAAGTCGTGAATTCGAAACGACAGAAAGTCAACGCAAAAGGAAGCTATCCCGCTCGATGAACCGCTCGTTTACAGCCTTCTAACATGTAGATTTCAATTTAAATCTGTCATCTTGAGAAAGCTACGACTCATGAAAATTAATTCTTGTTTCAAGCCTATGTGAATGCTCAGTTTCTTAATTTTAGTATTTAGTATTGTCACTAATCATTAGTTCGCATTGTGAATCCAGCTTAACTTGACGGTCGCATCTTTGGTTTCCCGAATTTTGAATATTTAGAAAAGTGAAATTTAAGATTTTAAGATTACTATATACTAAATACTACAATGTAAATTTGACACTCCCATATTTTCATATAAAGGAGATTAAAAAGGCAGCTAGGTTATCAACTAATGAAGCCCCTTGATACTTGAGAGTCAATTTTCTTCCATCTAAACATCTCTCTCTCTCTCTTCTCTCTCTATCTCTCTCTCTCTTTCTTTCTTATTTAATTATTGGTAAAGGTACGAAAATAACAAAAGTACCCAAGGGTTGTAACAAGTCAATTTGCAATGAGTATACACTAATTATCAGCTCGTTCAACCCCTTTACACGAAACTGAAAACGTGATACTTGACATTTTCATCATTTCGATATTAGGCTCAAGTTGGTAGATTGGAAAAGGTCAGAAAGGAAGAAAATAGTTGTACCAACTGGAAACAGGTATTGATGCAAGTCGTCCAAAACGAAATGCTTGCAACAGGTGTACAGTACAACCAGTCAGTACAGGTATGTATGCATCTAGTGCATTTCTTACTGAAGGCACTTGCACTATTGAATTGTTTAGCCAGTAAATGTATTAGGAGCGTCTTGACCATTATCGTTGAATTATGTTGGACCCCACTAACTGTTTGGTTATTTCGGGGGGCCAATGAGTGGAAGAGAGATGTGAGGATTACACGAATCCATGCCTTAAACCGTCGCCCGACTTAAGACTTCACTTTCTAAGCAGCACCTTAGCTATCTGAACGATGAGGTATTATAATATTTTTTATAATTAATTAATAATTTGGATTTTTTTATAGTATTACAGTACATTTTTCATGTCCAAGATGGACATGATACTTTTTGTCACAATATTGAAAGCGAATAATAACTCCACTGTCAAAGACATAATTTATCGTAAATAGATGAAAGCAAATGCTTTTATATTATATATTTCGGATGACAGCATTACTTGGGTGTGGTGCTAGTTGCCTATCAACCAGGTGATTGAGATGCTGGTACCACGAGCAAGAAGGCAACTATTTTTACCGACTTGATCCGAACACAAGACTAGTAGTGCACTCTATGTGTAAAATGTCATCGGTTATCTGCGAGCAAGAGGAGGGATCTCGTCTGAAAGCGTAGTTTTTATTGGCTGTGTGCAAGCTGGCCTGATACATGACCTGCTACAGCTGTTTTTACATGCATTCTTTACACATTCCGTTAATCCTAAATTATTTACCCGTTACTTGATACTTTGGGCCATGATCTAGGCCTTGTGGCGTATTACGAGGAACAGTACGACAATGAAATTAAGTAGTTTATTTTGTATTAATCATATCATTTATATTCACGTATTAATTTCGAGTTGGTGATCATAGGCTAGGTAAGTTGCTTTATTGTTGCTCAGTAGGTTAAACTCGGGAAATCTAGGCCTAGGTCTATATTAACACAAGACTCGTTAAGAAACATGGACCTAGGAATATTAGTCTGACTAGTCTAGCATGGTAGGCCTACTGTACTGTAACCACATGTCTAGTTTCCGCAATTGATTCATGGTCACCTAGTGCTATAGGCCTACTTTGCCTCGTGATTGATAATTGATTCATGGGACAAACCTACATCATGGGCCTAGGCTAGGAGGCCTATTGTCATTACCCGTTGTCTGCCTGTGGCTGGCACATGCTTCGTTTGAAAACATTTGCCAGTAGTTGAAAAGAGGTGAAGGTTAGAACAGCGCTGTATGTTGTGAAATGCTTTATCTAAAATAAGATTAGGACCTTACAATCATGTGCATGACATTTTCACTAAATTTAGTTCTACAAAGTGTTGCTATTATGTGTGTGTTTTTTTAGTAGTTGCAGTTGAACATTAGACATTGATCTTTGGACTTGATCAGAGTGATTAATCTGTTATAATCACAACAATGATAATTAGGGGCCTATCTTAGTAATCGAAAGTGGGTCTAAATCAGTGGGTGATCAGTAGCCTTCTGATGAGGCCTTTCCTCAATAGTAAATCAGGAAGATATTTACTGCATTCGTTGGTCAATGAATTTCATTAACAAGTTGCATTTGTTTTTAAGAATGACATCGCCAGTTACCGATTGGACGGTAGATGAAGTTGGCGATTGGCTACGATTAAACCGTCACGAGAAATATGTAGAGTTGTTGTGTGAAATTCACTGTGTTGACGGCAAAGCACTCCTGCTTTTTACAGAATCGGATTTCAAAAACCCTCCGATCAACATACAGGTAGGCCTATGCTGAACTTACATTTTAATTAGAAATATTTTCATCTGTGATGCAGTTGAGTCTTATTATTGTCAATAGGCCTGGAGAAAACTATTAAATCAAGTTGGCCTATGCCGTTGGTTGAATAACCGATACCTCTGATACCGTACTACAATCACAGTAAGTCTTCAGGCTTCATCGTAACAGTATCATTGAAAGGCCTTTATTAATTTAATATGTCTTTGCCATAAATTGAGTTGATTTAAAAATTATGCAGTGTAGGCCCTACTGGTACTATACTTTTAAAATGATTTTTTAGAATGTCTAGCCTATATGATTTTATATTCAATAAGACATTTCTGTAATAATATTCAAAGCAATTAGTTTTCATGGCACGTTGAAAAAACACGCAGTTTTGTTAATATTCAGTTGTTGGTTATCATTTATGATTTACATGCCTATTGCGCATATGAGTATGACCATTCTATAGGCCTAGCATCAAGTTTGTAGAAGACCGGGAAGATGAAATTTTTCATTTGAGGAAATTAAGATTTGACTGCTTTTAGGCCTAATGCAGCTGCCACGAGAATACAGAATTAAGAAATTCACAAATTTAATCAAATAGAATACCTATAAAGTTAGATCCAATAAATTAATATTTAAAAATGTTGATAGTACATAAAGTGAATAATATAGGTAGGCCTACCCTAACTAAAAATAAAAAAGTAGAGTGACACCAGTAAGTAGGCCCTACTTCAAATTCAATGGCTGCAGTCATGTATAGTTTGCTGCAAATGTATTCTTCATCTTCTTCGTCTATCATCCTTATAGATTATGCAGCATGCACAATGGCTGTAGAGACTGTAGTATAATATGTTCAATTAGGTCCATTTCTTAATTCAGTCTATTGTTAAACAGATGTGACCAAATAACCTGAATGAATCACCATAATTTAATTGAAGAAGGCATTGTGGTTGACAGTTGACACACATCTGTGAATTGTTGACAAAAAAGGTGTAATGAATATTGATTGATTATCAATCCCTTTAATTGAATTAAATTGTAGTCCTATGAGGGAACATTATCTTGGCATATTTTCTTTGTTTCATTAATTTGTGACACAAAAATTTGTGTCAACATTCGAGTTTACGTCAGGATAGAGAAAGGTGTAGTTTTTGGGAACATTTCGGTCAGCTAATTCTATTTATCATACCGGTATTTAATTGGGCCTGGGCTAGTCAAATTTGATGGGAAAAAATCATGAGAATAGCATGTCAAAAATATTTTGGAAGAAAAATAAATTCATTTTTCTGTTTTAAAACAACAATATGTGCCCAGTAGGCGTGGGTCTACCTATATATTTTTAATATTGTAATATTTTGTTTTGATTAAACTGTTTTTTTTTAGTCAAATGATGAGAAGTAATATTTTCCTCATTTTTCAATTATTCACTCATCAACGGTAAATGACGAGCATTTTCGTAGTGGTAGAATAATTTTTTCGCTTTGATTTTAAATCGATTAGGTTTAGGTCATGGTCTGGAATAGAGAGGTCTTCTATCGGGCTATCTCCGTACGTTGGAAGGCTGATACCAACAATGCTGCTAGTTCCACCAAAATCCTTGCGGAATGCTAGGTGTGAAGAGACGTCACGGTATCGAGTTGACGGGCACTGACATCTTGCCGCCAGCAATAACGTACATTTGTTGCTGCATGCATAGAGCTTTACACCTAGCGTTCCGTATGGATTTTGGTGGAACTAGCAGCACTGTTAGTATCAGTCGAAATAGCTTCGACACAAGACCTCTCTATTCTAGACCGTGGTTTGTCTACCAGAAATCACATCTAATGGTCATAAAAATTCTTGAAAGAATTCCTCAAATTTGAATCTCTATGACTGTATTGAAGATAATACTCATTGATTCAATAGGCCAAAGTCATAGAGTAGGCCTAATTAGATAATGATGATTTTTGTTTACTTCAACAACCTCAGCAATAACTAGATTATTCAGGGGTACAAATGAGCAGGTGATGAAGAAATTATGAAGTAGGCCTAATGATCAGTGAAAGGATGTTTACAAAAACCCATGCCTTGAATGTGGGACTCGAACCCATGACTAACGGTGACTTCAGTTTCTGTCAAAGCGGTGCCTTAGTTGACTGAACTACAGTGTGCAGCATATAATGGGACGTTCTTCGACTCCCCGTAGTGATAACACACCGGTATATTCCATCAGGTATTGGGCGATGTCAAAAGACTAACGTCGAGCGTACGCAAGCTTCAGCTAGAGAATCAACAAGCGCTATTAAACCTAGGCTATGACCCGGCTACGTTACTCCAAGTCAGCGGATCATCGCATCTTTCTTCCAACTCTCTTCTCACACACCATTACTACACAACTACGAGAACAGAGGTAATACTCTTTTTACAACAATGTTTTCACTTTTATTCATAAATGTTTACTTTTATTAATAAATTATTCAAAATATTTTGAAATATATGCTTACCGTACTATGTACTTTAGTGCAGAGAATCTGATATATTGTGTTATAGGACCTCGTAATAATTTTATTTTGAATAATTTAATATAAACTTGTACGGCTGTCTAACAACATAAAAACACAAATATTAAGCTGTTAAATTTGTACAGGCCTAGCTGGGTAATTATTTTGAGCATCAATTATTTCTCGGTATGAGATTTACGTTTAGAGGCACAACTTCATCTTTCAACAGTGTTAAATGGTAAAAGCTGCAGTTCATTTAAAATTTGTTCATATAAAAAATAATTTCCGCTCTCAATGGACAACTGTGGAATCGATCAAATCTTGTTAAATACTCTCAAACACAGTGCAACCTCTATCCATTGTTTTTCGAGGGACCAGGAACAATAAACCAAACAAACAGGAAATGTGCCCATCCAGGAAAATTCAACATTGGTTATAAGACTTGGTGTGTGCAGGAAAATAGCCTGAGCCTGGATATATTAATTGGGTCAAAAGGGTAAGAAAGTCTGAAGCACAGCAGCACTCCACAGTGAGCAAGACAATAACCAAAATGTCAGAATCTCTTGTGATTGTATTTAATCATCTCTGTTATATCAACAAACTCACCTCTATGAGTATTTACTACGTATTTAGTTCTGGTAGAACTGCTGTTCTTTCTTTCCCTTTTCACCCCATTCATATAACATTGGTAACGTATAATACGGGAGTAGGTTGGAACAAAATCAATGGTAGTACGGTAGCAGGAAAATAATGGATCCGCGTACGATGCATCGAGGTTTCGTTGTAATCACATTTATCAATTCGTTCCTCTATTTTCAAGTGTCGTTCAAGCTTCCTTTTTTTAACACAAGTACAGAGAAAATGAGAGAAGAAAGAAGATTCAAGATTTTCTCGATCCACTGTGAATGTTTGAATTTGTTTTCTAACCCTGACATTATTACCTTTAAATTTACTGTTTGTTAAAAGAGTTATCTTATTTTTAATTATGCTTTTGGATGGTAAGATCGCCCTCATGGTGCCCCATTCAAACGATCCTATCGTTCATCCTTGGGGAACAATGATTTACAAGTATCAAGTTTTGATGTTATTAAAAAAAAAATTAAGTGTTTTCTGTGCTTAATTGTTGGTATGTTGGTCATGTTTTGCAGGGTAGTCCTGATTCCCTGCTGTACACCGAGCTGGATCAAGCGCCGAACCACAACCACTACACGCCGCCGCTGTCGGAAGACGGGAGAGCCTCGCGGCTGAGGCCGGAGATATGGAAGACTATGATCAGCCTTGGTAAGCAGAAACACCTTCTTCTCATGACTCGGTCTTCAGAGACTCTACGCCTTTTTATTGTTGCGGTTTAAAATCAAGTGGTCGTCTCAGGTCACGAGACATGTAATAATTGACGACAGTAAATTGAACAATACAAGCGTGCATACAAAGAGGCTAGAGATGGCATATGGGGGCATACATGGAGGAGGCTAGTTTACTGAACGTCTAATGAACAACTTTTAAGACAACATCGAGGTAACCGATAATAGTCCTGGCTCTGCTAATCTCTGATACGATTTGAAGCGATTTTGAAACGATTCAGTATTTTTGTAATACCGTAGTATTAATTCTACTAGGGGTAGTAGGCCTATCGGTATCTTGTTAGGTTTTTGATAGAATTGAATGTAATATCAGGAGGGATTGTATTTTACAAGAATAATTATGGAAATATTGTAGATAATTTTGTATTTAGAATGATTATGTCAATTGATTTGTTTGTTAAATGTGGATGATTTTACTGTAAGTACATTCTTGTAGTAAATGTGTGTGTGTTTAAAGAATACAGCATAGGCAGGCATCTTGACAATTTCAGCCATTTCAGCAATACTGAATTTGGTCGCGGGAGAGTCAAGTGAAGAGCGTAGGTGCGACGACGTAATAGGCTCGTTGACTGACGAAACTATTGCTACCGGTATGAGACCTGAAGATAACGGTCATGTGCCAGGTGAAGAGATTTTTAAAAAATGTAATTTGTATTCTTGCTGCAACTTGGGGATTTAATGCTTCTGAAAGATGCCATTTCCATTCATCGTAAATCTTGTCCTGTAAGATCATGATACAGCAAAAATACCACAGCCTTCATACAAATGCAACGGTGATATTGTGAAGCCTATATCCATTCTCTTTCAATTGACAACTCGCATTCTCCGCCCCATTGACATCACAAATAACATCATCCGATCGACGGGGCTGTTGGAACTGAAGTGAAATTCAAATAACCAATCGGGGTATCTCCAAATCACCACAAATGATAGATCTAACTGGCCGACCGGTAAAGCCACGCCCATTTCGAGTTGTCAATTGATGATATGTCCATGCAGAAAAATGGCATTGCTTGGAAAGTAGAGTGGAGAATGTATAAATTAAATATAAATAATATATGATTTAAAAAAAATATGTGAATGAAGCAGGAAAAAAGATGGATCCCCGAACAGTGCATCGATGTCTCGATGTATTTGCGTTTTTCACGTCGATAGCTTGTACAGTGAGACCTCTTGAGTACGTTTTTCAGACGACCAGACTGAAAAAATGTAATCCTGTGAAAAACTTATCAAAGAAACTATGTATTGAACATGGGGAGCATATAGGTGGGACAAAAAATAGAACATAAATATAGTGAATGTATAAACGAGAAACTTATAAACGAGGTTCTACTGTATCGCCAAGTATATCGTTTGTTCTGCTCAACCCTTATCACAACCTCTCTCTCTCTGCTCGCCAGGTTACCTATTCGTGGTGACGTGGATCACCGCGTTCGTGATGGTGATTGTGCACGACCGCGTCCCGGACATGAAGAAGTATCCTCCCCTCCCCGACATCTTCCTGGACAACGTTCCGCACATCCCCTGGGCGTTCAACATGTGCGAGTGGACGGGAACTCTTCTGTTGCTCATCTGGGTATCCGTGCTGCTGTTCCACAAACACCGGTGAGCCGTTCATTCATTTCATTTCGGACAATATATATGGATGAATAATAGAGGAACAAAATGGCCAAATGAAATTGAACAGTTGAAGTAAATTGATTGAAAAGTACAGTGAAACCTCTATGCATTGTTCCTGGATCCTAGGGACCCCACTCCCATCAATGTTAGATTCTCCTGGATGAATTGTTTTCCTGCATGAATGATTTTATTTCGGTGGTCCCTTGAAAACTCGCTCTTAAGAGAACAGCTCGTCCAGCAAGATCATTATTTCAGCATAAGAAAAGACTCAATTTCACCATAGGTCCAGTTGAAAAACGATCACTTTAATTAAATTATTCATTTATTTGTGTAGACGTCTGAGCGCTAATAGTTTTATAATTAATATGTGTAGTCTATCATATTTTGATTGCATTGGATTTAAAAATGAATATCTCATTCATCTTACAATGTATCTATTTGCTTACTTGTTACAAATGATTTTGTTTTTAATTTTAATGTAATTTGACATAATGTCTGTCTCTAACTATTCGTATGTAATGAGTAATAACTGACGTCTTGATACATATAGGTATATATTAGGGATGACATTGATTCTCGAAATCGGGAATCGATTCTCTATTCTCCAGAATCGATTAAAAATCGATTTTCAAAAAAAAAAATTTCAAAAAAAAAAAAAATTTCAAAAAAAGTTTATTCTCAATAAAGTAGTGTAATTTGAAACTTTTTTTTCAACCTTCCCAAGGCGTTCACGTGAAAAATAGCTGCTAGAGACTTCTTTGAACTGTACTGTACCATTTGGGTACCGGTATTTCCGTCAACGTTCGGCTGTCAGACGTAACCGAAGGGATAGCTTTTGTCCAAATAGTAATATCTCAACAATACAGAATAATATAGACAACGAAATGAGCACTTATTACGACGTAAAGAAGTACAGCACAAAACCGAAAAGAAAAAAATATGTTTTTTTTTTGGGGGGGGGGGGGGGGGAAATCGATTTTTGATTTGAGAATCGTTTTACATCAGAATCGATTCTTGATCGATTCTTGATTAATCGATGTTATCCCTAGTATATATATAGTGTAAAATATCTAAAAAGCTGGCCAACTACTTCAGTATCAGGGGCTTATACCGTAAATGTTCAACACTTTGTCCGGCTAGAAACAGCACAGTTTTCAGACCGCTATAGACTATCCGTAACTCCTCAACGTTGGCATAATATTACCTTGAAGCTGTTATTTGTTTTGATTGCAAGTTGCTGTTTTTTTTTACCATGAAACATGTTTGTTTTATTATGAGCTTATCAATTATTAATGCCAATAGTCAATCATTGTGTGAATTCAACGTGTAGTCAGATTATTTACAACTTGATTACCGGTAAATAAAAAAAATATGCTTGGAATTACAGCAGATAGCCTAGTAGTACTGTATTGTAATTATGCCGTTTATTAGCGTGTAGTCATTAGGCACATATGATGAATACTTCACTCTGAAAATATCATTGTTTTGTTTGGAGTTCATTTTCATTGAGAAATAACGCATACTGTTTCGTGTCCAGGTTCATCTTGCTACGTCGGTTCTTCGCTCTGTCCGGCACCGTGTTCCTGCTGCGGTGCGTGACGATGCTGATCACGTCGCTGTCGGTGCCCGGGACGCACCTCGAGTGCCAGCCGAGGGGCGGAGACACGCAGCTGCTCGACGACGAGTGGATGAAGGCAGGAGGTGAGCGACGGGAGCATCGAGTAAATAAATATCCTTACGGGATAGAGTGGCAGAGCTCTGTTGAACAGTCTACAGACCGTGGTAGTGTTACGCTCGATAATCCTGCTAGGAGCGCTTCAATCACCAAGAAAATGCCAGTTCCAACTTTTTTCTTTGTTGGTATAGGCTCTGTCATACGGCGTTGCCTATCTAGAGACTAGTGATAACATCTATTAATCGAAAATCGAGAATCGTTTCAGAATCGATTCTAATGTAAAACGATTCTCAAATCAAAAAATCGATTTTGAAAAAAAATTGAATGATTTTTTTTTGAGGGGGGGGTCAGTGCTGTACCTCTTCACGTCGCAATACGAGCTCATTTCGTTGTCCATATTATTTTGTATTGTTGAGATTTCACTATCTGGACACAAGCTATTCTTTCGGTTACGTCTGACAGCCGGACGTTGACAGAAATACCCGAATGGTACAGTACAGTTCAAAGAAGTCTAGCAGATATTTTTCACTTAAAAAGCTGCGAGAAGGTTGAAAAAAAAGTTTGAAATTACATAACTTTTTTTTCAAATCAATTTTTAATCGATTCCCGATTTTGAGAATCGATGTCATCATTATACTTTATCATGTTGGGAGAGAATCAAATAACGGATGCAGTGGAACCTCTTTTAGTACACTTCACAGGGGAACAGACTAAAAACACTTACCAGAGTGAAAAACTTACAAAAGAATCTTGGTGTGTATAGGAAAATAGCCTGAAGCTGGATCCAGTGAAACCTCTATCCATCGTTTTCCAAGGGATCAAGAAAATAAAACCATCCATCCAGGAAAACCATCCATCCAGGAAAATTCAACATTGATTATATGGGAGTGGGGTGAGAAAAAGTGAACGATACAAGCAGGAAAACGATGGATCCGGGAACGATGCATAGAGGTTTCACTGTATATGAATTGGGTAGCAGGAAAAGAAAGAACAGCAGCGTATCGAGGTTTGTAAGTAGAAATACTCTTGGTGGAGAGCCTGTTGATAGAACACAGAGATGATCATATTATATACAAACACACGAGATATCAATAGACAGATCTATGTTCTATCAACGGGCTCTCCATTATGATATTTCTACTTAGTTATAAACCTCGGTGAGTTGCTGTTCTTTCTTTCCCTCCGACGCAATTCATATATCCAGTGTCAGGCTATTTTCCTATACACACCATATATTTCTCCTTGTGATTCATAAAAATAGTAATGATCCAATGGTCCAGTCTGTAATAATTATCATTCATTTATATTTATTTATATTGGGTTCAACAACGCACTGTACTGATGACTACGATATATTGACGTCAGTGAATGATGTATGAGATGATGGGATGATGAGATGAAAGAATATTTACTCATTTTATTAGGTGTTTTTGGATGGGAAGGAGTCGGTCGTGGCCTGGTACTGTATTGACCTGAACGACATGGGGAAACTACAAAAAAAACCTGTCAGGATGGTTGATCATGGCGGGAATCGAACCCCGATCTCCTGAATGAAGGTTCAGTGTATTAACCACTTGGACACACATCAACACGATGGAATGTAAGTCACCTGGATCGTTGTGAACGTTTCAGGCTTCGATTACTTCTCGGGCGAGCTGTGGCGCAAGATGGTGCGCGCCTACGTGATATGGAGTGGCGCGGGCATGTCGATACAAGGTGTTCGGACGTGCGGTGATTACATGTTCTCAGGTAAGTCACGTTCGGACGAGACACTCACTCAAGTGCCCATAGTCACCTTATTTCTATTTTTTATATTTCTCCGTTTCCAAGGACCGGTGCAGCATTTTAACTTGATAGTAGGGGTGTGCGAGCACTCGAAGTTCCGAGTTTAAGTTCGAGTTCAAATTCAGCTGAAGTCAAAAATTTCGAGTTCTTTTTTTTCAATTTCTTTTCAACGTTTTTGTTTTTGTATTGTCCTGAATATAAAACCTGATTTTTGGGGGAGAATCTTGGGGTCAAGCGGTTGCTACTGATGTGAAAATCTTGGCCTAACAATTTTTTTGGCACTCAAACTCGAAACTCCCAATTTTTTTTTCGAACCTGACATAAACTTACCGGTAAATTCTCAAATTCGCACACCCCTGCTTGATAGCCATTTATTCTATAACTTATATATCAACAAGATCCAATTGGCTGTGGCCATGGTGATTTTGGTCAATTTTCCTTAACCATCGCATAACTTTCTTATCTAGACTTCATAATACTGCCTCTAACTGCTTCTACAACAGTTTTTTAAATTTTTTCTGCTTGGAACACGTACATTAATCTTTCACATATATATTCCATTATTTTTTAAAGTGTGTACAGTGAAACCTCTATGCATCGTTTTTCAAGTACCAGAAAAATAAAACCATCCAGCCAGAAAAAAATTTACTTTGATTATATCAGAGTGGGGTGAGAGAAAATGAATAATACAAGCAGGAAAATGATGGATCCGGGAACGATGCATAGAGGTTTCACTGTAAATGAATTACCAGAATAAGATATCGCCTATAATCGATATGCTTGTAGCCTACCTCATTATGCTTTGTCAATATCATCATTTATATGCCAGGCTGCTTGCTTGAAGGAAATTATATTTCCAATTACCGTACATTGTAGGCTCAATTCTCAATACTACGATACTCACTCAATACTTAAGACTGTACAATGTTTCGCACGAAACCATATATTATAGATAGGGCCCATACAGTGTGTTTTGCTGTATAAAGCCCTCACAGCGTTTGCTTTCAATTCTAATTCGCAGTTTAAAATAGATTACTCATCATTATCAATTAATTATTTATATTAATTTGCTAGTAATTATATATTAATTACACTTAATGATTCACATTAGTGAATTGATTGATGGTATTGTTATTCATGTTCAAATATGAGAATCTATGCAAAATATTGTACGTTATATAATATTCCTGAAGTAGAATAGTGAACGTTAAAGATACGTCTTTAGACACTTTAGACATAGTTTAGTCTTAGTTTAATGTATTGAGGTGTTCTCATCTAAATTTCACTTCCACCTTTATATAACACTTATCACCTTTTGTTGCAACTTATTTCGACAGGCGCTAAATGACCATCGCTGTCGATGCGCCTTAAAACTCTAATATTCATTCATTCAAGATACTATTCTGCTGTAGTGTGTTTGCTTCTATATCTATTATCATTGTCATTAATTTTAAGATTTTCAGTTTTATAATCCATTTTGGTTTTACTCTATTGAACTATTGTTTTCATATCTTGGGCTCATTCTATTTTCTGCATATTATTCTGTAATCTGTATCCATGACAACTGCAATAGATGAGAGATTTATTCATTCAAATGAAAAGTTCTCTCTCTTGCTCTTGTAAGATGGTTAAGTTGGTATGACAACTGGCTATTATAGGGCTTGGCTTGTGAATCTGGTTGCATGTTTTTAGGTTCTAATGGAACCAACAGTGGCACTACTGCTACCGGTACAGTGGTATTGCTTTTAGGCGTTACGTTGCACAGAAGTAAGCGGTCAAGTTTATTTATCACACATTTTAACCAGCTCGTTTTTTTAAAACTAGCTCGCTGCTCGCCTAACGGAGAGTAACAAGAGCTGGCTTACTAGACTAGAACTAGGCCTATATTTGATTCATTTCGACTTTGGCAAAATTGGACTTGAATTGGACCAATGTTTCTGAACAACTACTTATACGTTCTGGTTACTTTTTGGTTTATATTACAGTAAAGTGAAACCTCTATCCATCGTTTTTCAAGGGACCAGGAATGTAAAACCATTCGTGCAGGAAAACGATCCATCCAGGAAAATTTAACATTGATTATATGGGAGTGGGGTGAGAAAAAATGAATGATACAAGCAGGAAAATGATCCGGGAACGATGCATAGAGGTTTCACTGTATTTATTTTAAATTTAAATTTGTGATAGATTTTACTCTTTCACATTTGATTTTGTGTTTTTAACCCACTAATGTAGAGCCACGTTTTTACTGGCCCACACCATAGTAACGTCATGGTACCCTAGCAACAAGACCTATTTTGTTACGTTATTTGTGTACAAATACAGGACACCTCTGTCTTTTGTTTCTCAAAGGGCCATAAAAACAGAATCTTCCATGCAAGAAAAATGCACATATTTTGTTACAAGGCAGTGGGTGGGACAAAATAAATGATGGAAGCAGGAAAACAATAAATTGAGATGTTTCACTGCAATTGTATTGCTACATTCCATTTATTGTAGTTACATTAAAATCAAGTGTTTCCTTTGGGTTGGTACGATCGCCCTTGTGGCGATCTTCTAAACGATACTTCTATTATCATTCTCAATCCCAATTGGGGAACAAGTTTTTGATATTGATGAAAGAATTCTTCATCGAGTCATATTTTTAACGGATAATAGTGATACATCTTTTTTATCTTGATAATAAAAACCTTCTGTGCCTTGGTGCTCTTGTATGACTATTCCGATATGAAGGAATAGAGTAGAATGTGCTTTATTGGTCCAAATTGATCTTATAAAGATATTAGACGTGTCAATATAGCATGTGGTGATGATAATACAGAATGTAGTAAGGGGCTGGCATGCTGCGTATGGCTGGGCTTGGTAAACAATGAACAATATAACATGACATGTGCGTAACCTTCAGGCTGGTGTTTCTAACGTTGACGTTTGTCCGCAGGTCATACGGTCGCTCTCACAATGCTCAACTTCTTCATTACGGAATGTGAGTACATATCTTTTGTTACAATTTTCCTCGTATCGGTAGGCCTAATCTCGTTATCAGCCCAAGTGTTTGTTCAATCGGCCGGCTAGGCGTTGTGGACATTATACCGACATTGATTTAGAGTAGGTGACCTTGCTGATTTTATCAGATTCTTGAATTAACGTTACACAAATCATAGCAAATATTATTAAACGTATCACTAGGAAGATATGGGAGATAATTATAAACATGTTACTAATGAAGTTTATTTTTATTTGGTCAGATAAGTATTATTGTCATCATTTGAGTTTGTTTGAACTTGTTTCCTCTTATCTTTTCGACAACATTTCTAGGAGTTTATTTTGTTGTGACAGATAAGACGTGACAAGAACAACAAAGTCATATTCCCTGAAGAAATGGCATTTAAAAAGATACGTATACAGATATGTTTATGCACGGCGACTAATGTTTTACGCAATTAGTCGAATCACCCCCCGCACGTAGGACATTTCTATAACTTATGACTGAGTTATTTTAGATCTATAGGCCTAGTACCGGTACTTATCTGTACTAGATCTGTCTGTGAAACAGTCGGCTACGCTCAATCTGTAGGCCTATGCATCTATGAAATTCAAAATGTGTGAATTATGACTTCAGAATACAGTAGAACTTCTTTAGTAAGTTTCTCGTTAGTACATTTTTCACCTTAGTAAGTTTTATTCTTTGATCTCATCTATATGCTCCCACATGTTGAATAGTTTCTTTAGTAAGTTTTCCACTTTTATAAGTTTTTTCTGTCTGGCCCTCTGAAAAATGTTCTAAAGAGGTTCCACTGTATATATTTTTTGATCACATGGTTCACACGGTTTGAGTAAGCTACTACAGTGAAAGCTCTACGCATCGTTCTCGGATCCATTGTTTTCCTGCTTGTATCATTCATTTTTTCTCGCCCCACTCTGATATAATCTATGTTAAATTTTCCTGGATGGATGATTTTCCTGCATGGATGGTTTAATTTTCCTGGTCCCATGAAAAACGATGCATAGAGGTTTCACTGTATTAGGCTCATTAAATATCAGAGCTCGAGCTTTCATATTGTGTTTTCACTCTTTATTAACTCTCAACACAAAATACATATAAACCTGCTAAATACATAATTCAATTTTTCAATTTTTCAATTTTTTTTTTATTCCGAATGTAAATTACATGATTATCAAATATTATTACATAATTTTAAAAAACATATTACATAGTACATGATCAGTAAATTATAGTAGTAAACTAAAGTAATAGTAATTTAAAATACATAGGCCTATAAGTTAGGTAATGGAATACCCGCATAAGCAGTGCTTGTGTGTGGGAGAGGATATTTATAGAAGTAAAAATATTTGATTTCAATATGGCATGAGAATTTGTTAAGATAGGTTGAAGAAAAAATTGGATGGTTTGGATAGGTTTATATAGGCGTACGTATAATTAATTAATTATATATAGGCTATATATATATATATATATATATATATATATATATATATTGTAGTGAGAACTGAAGTGATCTCTATCTATCGTTTTTGAAGAGACCAAGAAAAACCAAGAAAAGCAGTGTCCGGTGAACTTTTGAAGAATTGCAAGAATTGAATTCATTTATTCATTCATATTAGGTTTATTGACGCAATGTATTGATGATCAGGATCATAGGAGTAGGATGTATGAAAAAGATCTATCTAGGAAAATTTAACATTGGTTATTATATTAGAGTAGGGTATGACAAAATTGATGATAGAAGCGGGAATAGATCCGGGAACTATGCATCGAGATTCAACCGTATTCAAACTCGGAACGCCACAAAGTCCCTAATCGAATCGCGCTTCGTTTCCACAGACACTCCGCACGACCTGTACTTCCTCCACACGTTCACGTGGCTCCTGAACATGTTCGGCGTGTTCTTCATCCTGTCCGGTCACGAGCACTACTCGATCGACGTGTTCGTCGCGTTTTACATCACGTCGCGTCTCTTCCTCTACTACCACACGCTCGCCAACAACCAGGCTCTCATGCAGCGCGACTCGTCACGCACGCGGATATGGTTCCCGCTGTTCAGCTTCTTCGAGTCCGAGATCGACGGCATCGTACCCAACGAGTACGAGTCGCCGCTTGTGCCGTTCGGGAAACTGTTCCACGTCGTCAAGGATCACTGCTCGACGCTGATGCTCTACGCGATGGCCGAGACCAATCCGAGAATAAATATAGAAATAAAAAAGAACAAAACCGATGCCAAATTAAAGTGATGTTTTTATATGGATTAGTTGTCCAGTCGATGACTGGTTGTTATTTGATTCTTTCGTTCGAGTGACGAAACCCGATTTAATACGCCAGCTTCAAGCGTCAGTAAATACAGTATTCACGTATTTTAATACATGTGCTGGTACGTTTTGAGTACGTTGTCACTGCTGCTTACGTGACTGGTCACTTGACTCGGCTGTCATATGTGGAAAATCCTATTTATAAGAGAGTTAGGACCAGTATAATGAAGCCAACTAGATAGTTATTTGTCGAATAAGTTATTTTAACAAAGGCCAATTGGCAGTTGCCATGGTGATTTTATATTCTTTTTGCTATTCCTTCTTAGCTGTCACATACCTTTCTTGTTTTTACTTTATTATACTGGCTCTTAGTAATGTATAAAGGTGATATTTGGCTTGGTTATCAGCACCCTCTGTGGTCATGAAGAGGCTATGAATGAATATATATAAATATAGATATATGTATATGCTACGTCAAATTCTTATACACATACCGGTATATACATAATATATATTTATATTGTTTAAATATGTTTAAATATGTAGTATTGTAAAATGCACACCATAGTACCGGTATCTAAAAGAGTGGTTGCATTAAATTCAAAATTCCGCCACATTCATTTTACTCCTATATATTCATAGATAGGAAGAAAAAGATATGGCAGTCGAGATGTCAGTGATCACGTATGGCAGTGACAACATGGATGAGGCCCCGGTGTGACGTAGTATGGTACATGTAAATAGTTGATATAATATAGATGTTGTTAGTCCAAATTACTAGGAATGTGCGAGTCTGTTTTTTATTTCGAATCCGAATCAAATCATTGAATAAGATATGCGAATCCGAATCAAATCATTGAATAAGGTATGCGAATCCGAATCAAATCATTGAATAAGATATGCCAATCCGAATCAAATCATTGAATAAGATATGCGAATCCGAATCAAATCATTGAATAAGATATGCAAATCCGAATCAAATCATTGAATAAGGTATGCGAATCAAATCATTGAATAAGATATGCGAATCCGAATCAAATCATTGAATAAGGTATGCGAATCCGAATCAAATCATTGAATAAGATATGCCAATCCGAATCAAATCATTGAATAAGATATGCGAATCGGAATCAAATAATTGAATAAGGTATGTGAATCAAATCATTGAATAAGATATGCGAATCCGAATCAAATCATTGAATAAGGTATGCGAATCCGAATCAAATCATTGAATAAGATATGCCAATCCGAATCAAATCATTGAATAAGATATGCGAATCCGAATCAAATCATTGAATAAGGTATGCGAATCAAATCATTGAATAAGATATGCGAATCTGAATCAAATCATTGAATAAGATATGCGAATCCGAATCAAATCATTGAATAAGATATGCAAATCAAATCATTGAATAAGATATGCGAATCCGAATCAAATCATTGAATAAGATATGCGAATCAAATCATTGAATAAGATATGCGAATCCGAATCAAATCATTGAATAAGGTATGCGAATCCGAATCAAATCATTGAATAAGATATGCGAATCCGAATCAAATCATTGAATAAGGTATGCGAATCCAAATCAAATCATTGAATAAGATATGTGAATCAAATCATTGAATAAGGTATGCGAATCCGAATCAAATCATTGAATAAGGTATGCGAATCCGAATCAAATCATTGAATAAGGTATGCGAATCCGAATCAAATCATTGAATAAGGTATGCGAATCAAATCATTGAATAAGGTATGCGAATCCGAATCAAATCATTGAATAAGATATGCGAATCCGAATCAAATCATTGAATAAGGTATGCAAATCCGAATCAAATCATTAAATAAGATATGCGAATCAAATCATTGAATAAGATATGTGAATCCGAATCAAATCATTGAATAAGGTATGCAAATCCGAATCAAATCATTGAATAAGATATGCGAATCAAATCATTGAATAAGATATGCGAATCAAATCATTGAATAAGATATGCGAATCAAATCATTGAATAAGATATGCCAATCCGAATCTTTTTCGAATCTCCGACAAAAATAGCCGTATCATTAACATGATAGAAGAGTGAGATTATGCATTAGTGTAGTATGTCGGTATGGTAACTATCTGCTAAGAAAAATATAAATTAGCAAGATAATAAATGTTTTGAAATAGATAATTGAATAGCAAACTTGTTTTAATAATTAAATTCGCCTTCAATTGGAGGATGTCAACTGATGATACAGATGGAATGTGAGTGACTTTCCAGGATGGTCTGCTGCAAGTGCAAACAAAGATGGCTACTGTGCTGTTCTCTAGATTATAAAATATCAACTGAAACTCGACTTCATATTGAAGATTCGAGAGGGATTCGTAATTTAAAATAGTTCAAAATTGCGAATCTTCCATTTGTAGGCGAATCAAACCCAAATCTTGACCAAAGATTCGGATTCGATTCGAAAAAACAGAGATTCGCACATCCCGAAAAATTACCCATACCAAAGCTGGCGACGGTACGTCACTGTCCGTGGATTATTCAAGGAACATATGTGGTTAATTAATATTAATAATTTATTTTATACAATTATTTATAAATACTGTTGTAATATATGTTCAACAAATGGCCAACAATGAATGAAACGATTTGTATTTTAAAACAATATCATTCTCGACGAGGATGTGGCCAAATTACCTGCGTGTATATTATCTTCGTATCTACCATCATGTAGCGTTGTTAGTGGTGGGCGTGTACATAGTATTCTGAAAACTATTACGTAATATTATTCAAAGTGATCACGACACTGTGGTCACTTCGGTGCTTCTTTCGTCATTTTTATAGGCTCATTTTTCAAGTTTCGTAGAATTCGTCGCTGAAATGTGCGCCCATGTTGATTTCAGCTAAGAACTAAATAGGCTTAATACACCAAACTTGGATTGTATTATTAATTTTTTTTTTTATTCTCACAAATTAGTTTATATACATTCACGTTTAGGTTTAACATACAGTGTAGTTCAAGAGACCTCATATATCTATCGTTTTACCATTTATCAACTTGTATTCACGAGATATGAAGGAACGACCCACCCGTGCGCTTGTGCTGTGGGATAGGGGGTGGTCAATCGGAACCTTGAATCTTTTGTGGATAAAAGTACCGGTATATCTGCGTTCGTATTCGGGCTTCCTAGAGTTTTTTCTTTCGGTTTTGTACAACTTTGACTTGAAAGTACTGGTCTGATGTTGTAGGACTTATCGGCATTTAAACTGAATCGAAATTACTCCATACTATTATTACGTACAATTTCTTAATTTGTATTGTTTTGAAACGGTTAAAACAACTTATTTAAGTGAGAAGGAAAACAAACACATTTCAACTTTCAAGTCGAGACTCCATAGTATTTTCCGATGTGTTCCTCTCAGTCTGTTGCTAGATGTATCAGATGGTAATCCATGAAACAGGCCAAGGTATCCAAATCAGTCTTCGATTGAAATTCATTTTTATACAAATTTATTCCTAGAATTGTAATTTAGAGCCTAACGAAACTGCCTGCTTAAAATGCTTCCCATTCTCAATCTAGCCAAATAGATTACCTTTTTTCAGTCATTTTTACCCCATTTATCAGGTGATGCTTAAAAGTTTAATAATAAAAATGTTTAATATTGTATACCATCTGTAAATATCACGCCAAGTCTTGTCCGATGAACGTAGCGATGAAAGTCAACTCGCCGATGCATTCACACTTCCATAATCGCGCAATACTTCTCAAAGTTTCCTTGTAAAATCTATGATAATTGCTTTCCATATACCTAGCTCGCGCATCAACGCCTTGCGTCGTAGACTGAAGTCAAGTCAGGCGTGGTGGGTTCGGGTCCCGCATAAGTCTTCGGTTTTTATAAACATCATTCACCTATCCGCTCGTTCGTACCCCCAAATAACCTAGCTGTTGGTGGGATCGTGGAGCAAACAATACCATTGTATCAGCACTTCCGTAATGCAATGCTTCCTTGTACAGTGAAACTTATATCGATCGTCTTTGAAAGGACCGGGAAGGAACCATCCATCCGGGAAAATATCATTGTTTTTATGGGACAGTGGGATGAATAAAAGCTAGTAAGCCCAGCGAGGAAAAGATGCTATGACGTTTCACTGTACAGTCTGATAATAATTGCCTAATGTGTGTGTATGCTTACGGATCTTGATTCTCCGCATACAACAAAATACCGCAAGTCCCGGCCGAATGAACAGAATAGAATAGGTTTTTATTACCTGCTTAGAAACTGCATTAAAAAATTAAATTACAGTAATTTGATTGGTGTGGAGATTGATTGTACAGAAAAGCGTAATCAAATTAATTTAATTTTTAGGTCTAGTCCACAGATTCAAACAATGATTTGAATGAAAGTGTATAATAGTGTTATAAAAGGTAGCCGCTGTAGATTTTGTTATATACGTAATGTCATTGATTTGTTAAATCAGGAACGACATTTATTTTTACATTGCTGGATGAACGTGGCAATGAATATAGCCTGCAGAACATTCTTTGTCTAAACATTCTGTTCAAAATGACAGTTTTTTTTTTCAATTTTCAAAAGTGATTTAATTTTGATTTGTACAAACAATGATAACACAAATATTTACCTGTAGTTATAATAACTCGATGAAAATGTCAACTTGGAAAGTGAGTATGATTTTTTCTCTGGTTTTTTTTTGTGTAGTGTAATGTCAGTAGCTTCCTCAAATCACAGGAGTTCAACCTTGTGCCCAGATGTCGTAAAATGTGTGATATTCCATATTACCGTAAGTAATCAGTGAATTTGTCCGACGAGTAAAAGATCGATGGTGAAGTTGTGGTCACGTTCATCCGATTGCGTGCATACAGCAACTGATTTGATACAATGACCAAATAAAATATACTTATACTGTAATATTGTTCATAAAATGAGTTTTGATACAGTAGTTTGTTGTTTAGTGTTATTATATAGTATATTATTATTCACTGTATATATTTGTTTTTCTTACTACCGTAGTTCCTATTGAGTGAAGACATTATTTAAGAATGTGAAATTATTTTGGTTCTTAATCTATTATGCATACAGAATATTGTATGAGTGTCTTTTAAAACGGACAAAATTTTCGTTCATACGAAACATATTAAACCTTGCAAATTAAGCGGCTATGTTGATAAAATTGTGACTAGCTGAACAACTGCAGTGGTATATCTTATCAAATACCAAAACAGATGTAGATAATATCAATATGTAATCATTTAAATCTCTCAAAATATGTTTTATTTATTATATTCCATATTAATTTAATTCAATTGAATAATTGTACTGACCCACATATCTACTGAAAAGGTTTCACTAATTTTCCTGGCAAGAGTTTTATTATCTAAATTGTCATATCTTGCTGATATACCTTAATTTTTTTAAACAGACAAGCAGAAATTATGCGGCCCAATGATCACGTCATTGATTAATTTAAACCTGAATTTAACCTTTTCTTTTCTATACAAAAATGAATAGAGGTCTGCATCATGAATTATACAGAAATAATGTCTGTCCATGCCACCCATCTAGATGAGCCAGTCAAAGCACTGCCTTGGAAACTGAAATCAAGCCGGGCTTGGGTTCTAGTCCCGCGTAAGACATGAGTTTTTGAAACGTACGATCAGCTTGTTTGTAGTGCAAATAGCTTAGTTGTTGATGAGATCATTAAGCAAGCTCTTGCTCTCTCTTAAGATTATTCTTCCTAAACTTATTCGTAATATGGTCAAGTTCCCTTCTTTTTTTGTTGAAACTGCTCAAAATTGACTATTGTATTTTTGTAACCGAGACCCGTAATATTTTATCAATATAGAAACAATAATATGGATCATTTTTTAAATTTTTTCACATTGCTTATTGTCTACAGTGTGAATTAAATTTAAAATACCGTATATAGAGTGGAACCTCTTTTATACCTTTTTCATGGGACCAGACTAAAAAAATTTATCAACGTGAAAAACTTATTGATGAAACTATTTAACATGTGAAGCATATGGGTTGGATCAAGAGATAAAACTCATAAATGTAATAGATGTATAAACGAGAAACTTACAACAGAGGTTCTACTGTATTATAGATATTGTTTATTGTACTCATGGTGAATGCACAACCCGTTATGTGGCCTCTAAATCCACGTGTACTATTGCAGTCTCATAAAATAGTCAATCAAGCTACATTAAAATGCATACTGAAGAAAATTGACTGATTCAAGTACAAAACTAGAAAGCAGTTCGCATACAAAATCAACGCGTAGTCTATGAAAACATTGGCTGTTGATCTGTGTTGATTTCATGTCATTGAAAATTTAATTTTAGATTGAACCATTTTATGAGACTGCAAATGTACTTGTAGGCTCACTTTTAATTTTCTTAAACATGCTCTTGATTAGTAACGAGTATCTTATTTCACTCATTTACGTTATTTACGTTCATGAATTTCAATTTCATAGTACAGCATACATAGTGAAGTTATTAGTTTCATCTTTGTCGTAATTTTATTCCGGATTAAAAACTATTTGTTTAGTATGATCTATGACTATCGATAACGTAACGAGATAAGCAACATGGCGTGAGTCCTATCCTTTTAATATTAGGCCGTTTTCACCATGATGGAATCAGCGCGCTTTCAAGTACATTTGTGAGATTTGCAATTTCAAATCAAATCGTACGTATTAGGCTCGTATTTCAATATATAGTACATAGTTGTACAATTGCATTGATTTTAATCTTTCTCGTAGATGATGAGTAATTATCCAGTTATCAAATGGTAAATATAGCAGTAGGGCTCTTGATTAGGGGACTAAATGCTTTTACAGACCTATTTTAAATTTAGATTGGCTAATTCAAATGAGATTTATCCCAATATTGTTTAATGCAGTTGGAAAGAGCTGGATTCACAGATTGCATTACATCTATTACTTGTATAGATCAACACACAATAATACCAGCAAATCATCATAACATTTGTGAGGCGGCATCCCTTTGATATACGCATGGTGCGATAGGAAAGCGCCATGTTGCTTATCCCGTTACGTTATTGATAGTCATAGGTATGATTTGAAATTATTTTTCACTTTTGCTGTGTCAAGTATTTCAAATATTTCTGTGATATTTGAAATGTAGGTTTTTACCATTTTGTGTACTTTTTTTATACGATAATCAAAAAATGAATAATATGAAAAATATGGAAAATATGATAATTATAAGTGAAATGTATTCAAACATGACTATTAATAATTAAAATTGGTCCATATTTAAAATGCACGCATAATTTTCTCTACTCAGTTTCTGTTGATTATGCCATAATAGTTTAAAGAGCCACACGTACACAGTATTACCGATGTAAAATATGGCAGCACAGTCTGTTATATTCATCATAATAATCAGTAATCTTGACTCATGACATTTTTCAACATGTCTTGAAGCATTGTACTGCTGGTAGCACAAATATGTTGAAAGACAATATTGTAATACATTTCTTATCGACTTCTAAACAAATTTTAATAAATATATATATATATATTTATAAACCAAAATAATATCTCTTCTATTATTTTTTTGTACTATTCCTAGAATTAAAACTCATTTTCCGCTGTCCATCATTTCCTATTTCGTCATTTTCACATTGCACTCAGTAACCTTGGCACCACAGACACATAATGCTATTGGATACCGTGCTACACGAATAGCTAGGTCTGGCTGCTCCATGCAAAGAATTGGCAGAGCTTCGCGAATGCAAATGGCATGCAATTAATTCAATATCCTAGTACTTCAAGTAACATATTTGACAATACGTTATCTCCTATTTAATAGCCTTGAGCCATAAACTATATTGTGTAATGATAATCGTTATTCTTGCTAAGCCTATTGGGCAATTAATAGCTATGATGTCATATTAAAATGACAATTCTTTTATTTATATCGGGTTCAACGACGTACTGTACTGATGACTAAGATCTATTTGCGTCGGTGACTGATGAGTGAGATGAAAGGTTATTTTATTAGGTGTTTTCTGATGGTGGGAATTGATTCAAGTTGGTCGTGACCCATATTGTAAAGAAACCATACTAGGAAAACGCGGGATGGGCGTTGTTAGACGAGCTTAGGGGTATAGAAATCTAGAATGAAAAATAATTTGTCAACCCAATCTACATCTACAGACCTTGGATCACTCCAAACGTTCAAAAACCTTACGAGAATCAGTTATGTCACGGCCTTCCTCTTCATTCATTTCAGTCGTTTTGAATTAATTGGTGACACTTGTTGCTATAGATTCAATTGGTTCCCGTAATAGCCTAAATTGATGGGAAAATGCTTTATAAATGCGTTTTCTTCGTTATTTCTCATCCGATTGATGCGAAAAATCTCTCAAAATGTGCTTAATAGTTTCCTTTATATTCGGCGAAAATTTGAGAGGTCTTGAAAAAATTTGATTTTTCAAGTATGTTCCTCCGGGTTATTCTAATGGGGATTTTTGAAATTTCTAAAATTCATAAAAAAAAAAGTTACCACCCGATAATGCCACAAAACTATACAGATCTAAGTTAGATGAGGAACCATGACGAAAAAAAGTTTGAAGTTGATAGCTGTAGCCGTTTGACCTGTGGAGAACCGACAAAAAAACATAAAAAAAAAAAAAAAAAAAAACATAAAAACGAACACCAATTTTTTTCAGTATGTCAAATTGAATCCTCGCTAAAGCTCGTCTAATCAATATCAACTTGAACTATACAGAGGGAACCACGCGAAAAAAAAACGGTCAGGATGGTAACTATATGGCAAAAATTGAGCCCCGGTTTCCTTAATGACGGTTTAATGTGCTGGCCACTCGACCAACCGTCTCGGTATGACCATTCTTATGTCGTGTAAATAAAATTCAATTAGATAAATGATGTAAGAAGTTTTCGTTTCCATTTCCTAATCCTGACCTATATTATTCTCATCAAGATAAAATTAATTTGAATCTCTGAGTTTATGAAAGTTCAAAATGAAAATGCGTAATTACAATTGAACAAAGCGCATACAAATATAAATAAAATTGATGACTATTTATGAAACGTGACAATTAGGTAACCCACATGGGGAATTTGGGAGTGAGTTTACGAAATCCTAGCCATGCCGTGGCCATCTTGTTTGAACAGCTTTTTATTATTTTCAACAATCATCAGAAACGGAAATAACATTGTTGCTCTCCAAGCTGATCGATAATCAATTTGAATCATATAATTTGTATCGATTTGTTTTCAAATCAATAACGTAAATTTCGACTTTGAAGTTCATAATTCCATGATCTAATTATTCCACTAGTTTTATAGCATATAGCTGGAAGATATACTTGCGTGAATTGCGAAAATTGTGTGACGTGTCTTGGTATATAGCCTCTTTCGTTAATGTTACACCCTCGGCATTTTTATTTATCTGTACAACTCAATTGACCACTGTATTCCATGTAATTCAGATGTATTTTTAGACGAGCTTTAGCGAGGATTCAATTTGACATACTGAAAAAAATTGGTGTTCGTTTTTATGTTTTTTTTTTTTTTATGTTTTTTTGTCGGTTCTCCACAGGTCAAACGGCTACAGCTATCAACTTCAAACTTTTTTTCGTCATGGTTCCTCATCTAGCTTAGATCTGTATAGTTTTGTGGCATTATCGGGTGGTAACTTTTTTTTTTATGAATTTTAGAAATTTCAAAAATCCCCATTAGAATAACCCAGAGGAAAATACTTGAAAAATCAAAATTTTTCAAGACCTCTAAAATTTTCGCCGAATATAAAGGAAACTATTAAGCACATTTTGAGAGATTTTTCGCATCAATCGGATGAGAAATAACGAAGAAAACGCATATATAAAGCATTTTCCCATCAATTTACGCTATTACGGGAACCAATTAAATCTATAGCAACAAGTGTCACCAATTAATTCAAAACGATTGAAATGAATGAAGAGGAAGGCCGTGACATAACTGATTCTCGTAAGGTTTTTGAACGTTTGGAGTGATCCAAGGTCTGTAGATGTAGATTGGGTTGACAAATTATTTTTCATTCTAGATTTCTATACCCCTAAGCTCGTCTAACAACGCGCATCCCGCGTTTTCCTAGTACATGAATCAACTATAACATATTTTCAATTTGTGTATATATAGGCCTATATGATTTCCATGATACTTTTTTTTTTCATCATTATTAGACGAGCTTTAGCGAGGATTCAATTTGACATACTGAAAAAAATTGGTGTTCGTTTTTATGTTTTTTTTTTTTTTTTTTTTTTTTTTTTATGTTTTTTTGTCGGTTCTCCACAGGTCAAACGGCTACAACTATCAACTTCAAACTTTTTTTCGTCATGGTTCCTCATCTAACTTAGATCTGTATAGTTTTGTGGCATTATCGGGTGGTAACTTTTTTTTTATGAATTTTAGAAATTTCAAAAATCCCCATTAGAATAACCCGGAGGAAAATACTTGAAAAATCAAAATTTTCCAAGACCTCTCAAATTTTCGCCGAATATAAAGGAAACTATTAAGCACATTTTGAGAGATTTTTCGCATCAATCGGATGAGAAATAACGAAGAAAACGCATTTATAAAGCATTTTCCCATCAATTTAGGCTATTACGGGAACCAATTAAATCTATAGCAACAAAAGTCACCAATTAATTCAAAACGATTGAAATGAATTAAGAGGAAGGCCGTGACATAACTGATTCTCGTAAGGTTTTTGAACGTTTGGAGTGATCCAAGGTCTGTAGATGTAGATTGGGTTGACAAATTATTTTTCATTCTAGATTTCTATACCCCTTTGCTCGTCTAACAACGCGCATCCCGCGTTTTCCTAGTAGGCCTACACAAGAAAAAATAAACTCAACATCTTTAATGGTCGGCTGCAGAATAAAGCTCGTTTGATGTTGAAGGAGAGAAAAATCATACAATTTACAGTTGACTTGAAGCTAATTTTCAACGAAACCACGACTCAAAGTCTTTGTGTCGATTTTTTTCTTCACAACTATTGACAAAGATGGCCTAGGGGGGGAGGGGGGGGGGGGGTCGTTAGGACGGAGGCCGATCTTATATCATCTCGGAGAAAATAATTGATTCCACAGTTCTGTTAACTAATGCAAGTGCATGCTTAACAAACACTTTTTTTTTTAAATTGGAAATTAGAAACAGCGTACAGATTCTGTACAGAACTCCGCTAAGCTGCTTTCGCAACTTGTCAGCAGAGATTATGCTAAACAATATAATACACTATTAAACTTTGAATTAAAGTTGAACCATTTTGTGTCTGTATTCAACCATGAATCAACAATAACAGTTTACATATTTATACAATTTATATATCAACAAAATATATTCACAACAATTCACAAAGAAAAATGTGATCTGCTTTCAGATACATCTTGCCTTAATTTCCATGCAGTTCAATCGTGACGTAATCAAAATCCGGTCTAATGTTTTCGAAATAACTGATAAATATCAAAAAATCGTTTCCATGAATGAAATATAATACATCCTATAATATTGATGAATCAAAGTTGTGAACAATGAAAGAAATTTCTCAATACATATACGCTAATCGCTAACAATATACCCATTATTATTGCATCCCTTTCCTGTAACGTGGCTAGTTGTAACCGCGAAATCAATAATCTAGTTGTCGTGTGGAAATGTGAAATTTTTTTCATGATGCGATTGAGAGAATATATATAAGGACTGAAGTCGACAGTCGATTATACGACATAGATCGGTTCAACAATGAAGATCAGTTGTGTTTTGGTTCTGCTTGTTGGGGCTTTTGCCTTCAGTCAGGTAAGTAAAAGAGAAAATAATGTATGCATGATGGCTGTTGATCTTCACCATGTAGGTCCAGCTCAGGGGAGTGCGCAGTTGAACCTAATACGTGCAGTTATAAACTTCAAATATGCAGCTCTTGATTTCAATTTGGGCTGTTGTACAATTCAGTATAAGTATAATAATGCACTAATATTAATAACACTAATACATAATACTGCATTAGTAATGATGTACTATGAAGCAACAGCCTTAGGCCTACATATTGCCAAATGGTAACAAGAAAATTTAAAAAACAAAGTTTTTTAAAAAATTCCCTGCGGGACTGTGACGGGGGGAGTTCCCCCCCCCCCCCGTATCCGCGTGTAATACATCTTTAAATAATTGATTTTATGCGCAGTTCTAAATTTTCACTAATGTAACCACTGGTCCAGCTGAGAGGCAAACAGAGCTAGAGGTAACAGGCTATTGTTAGAGCATAATAGTAGTAATTTTTTCTCATTAGGAATTAGAAATGGATTACAGATTGTGTACAAAACTCCGCTAAGCTGTTTCCGCAACTTGTCAGCAGAGATTATGCTAAACAATATAATTCACAATTATAATAATTAATAATAATAATAATAATGAAATATAATAATAGTTATGGATAGTAATAATAATAACTACCGGTATTAATATAATGATAAATATATAAAATTAATTCAATCGAAAATAAAAATAAGAAATAGTACAATGTTGAAGATTATTTTATTAAGAACCGCTGAAGAGATGATTATGAAGAATATGTGACAATTTATGAGAGATTGTGAAGACTTTTTCTTGAATGATTTTGATATATCGTATGATTTCGAGAAAGTAATGATAAATAAAACAGTTTGTTGGTAGGACTGTGTTGACGATTACAAAAACTTCAGGAAAATGTTTTGAATCCAAATCAAACAAATATCACATTAGAAATTGGTACACGTGTATTATACCTATTGTGCAGTTAGTCTTATTCTGTGAGTTGGTGAAACTTAATAGCATTGGTTTGGTAACCATGGTGATAGGCGGTTTTAACACCCAGTTGGAGCTATTTCCACGTTTGTTATTCGGACACTGTAAGATCTACAGTTCAGTTCAGCATGGGATGGGTATGTGTTTTTGTGTGCATGGTCCAATAATATATTTGTTTTAATAACATCGAAACTTGATACAAAATCATTGTTCCCCAATTAAGGCTAAGGATGAAAAGTAGGATCGTTTGGACGTGGCACCACAAGGGCGATCTTACCACCCCATTTTAAATATTTAAAACCAATGAACTTCAACTCCAGGGCTGCGCTGTCGGTGACCATAACTTTCCGCCGCAGATAAAAGTCTTGCAGTTTCCGAAAGTCCGGAACACATTATAAGTAAAAACCGTTTCTGTGATATATATCCGGACATTATAGTGGATTAAACCAACTCATACATGCATATTTTAGGAATATATACCAGAATTAAGACGTATCTATGTCTTAACATATGTCTATGTCATATATTCATTATATGTGTGGAGTGAACAGTTCTTGCTATCACCTATCTTCTTCATACTCATCACTTTTTCCTTCAACTTCTATATCTAGTATTTACTATACTTTTCGGTCTACCAAAATCTTTCCTCTTCTAAATCTTCCCTTCATTTGAGTAGTTGTGTTATTGCGACTGTCGAGCAAGTTACCGGAAGTATGAATGTTCCTTGCAGGGGGAAGAGACGGGAGAAGAAGTACTGATGTCCAAAGGCATGTCGTACTTGAGGGAATGCACCGAAGAGATCGACATCAGTTTCTGTAAGTTCAGTTCAGTTCAAAACTTGAAGATTTCGCGAGTTTATTAGTAAGTTAGCAGGAGCTTGAGAAGGAGGGGAAGGGACCTCGACCCCCTTTCTCCTTGAAATAATGTTCCTCCCCCCCCCCTCACTCTATACGCCTTGACACCCTCACAATTCACTTACTTTCATCAAAATATATATAATGATTTTTCTATTTTTTCACAATAATCAAATAATCTTTTAGCTATTAAGAAGAGTAACAATCAAAACCAAATAGATCATGAAACTATTTTGGCCCAAATATGCAACAGATAAAACTAGAAGGTAGCGACCAAATAGTTTCAAAATCAAGGTGTGTGTATATAGCTCTTCATTACATTTCACATATAAATATGCCTGTATCGCTTCTCTAACAACGCTTATGCTCCGTTTTACCACTTATTATGGGAATTTTAAGTGATTGTTCAAATTATTATCTAATGAATAATATTTATAATAATTATAATTATATTGTTTGATTTATATTTGGTGAATACATGCAATGACGTTTCAGCCACGTGCTTGGAGATGCTGAAAGACGGTACCGACGCGTCACCCGATAAATACAAGCCATGCAAGGTAGGCATATGTCACAAGAAGAATTGAATACAATGTTTAAAGAAATTATTGAATAATAAAACATGTAAACTATTGTTTTCCGAAAATTTACACTCTTTTTGTACTATTTTTAACATTCTTACTATAATACTGTATGTGTCTGAAATATTTCTAATTTTTCATTCAATTTTAGAATAGAGAATACTTTAAAAATTCATATCAATCTTTATTATCTGAAATTTCAATTATCTACTATATGCCCCATTTCGTCAAAGTTGAAGATTTATGTTTTATTTCATTATTACCTAGAAAATAAAATTCATCTTCTAGCTAAAGTCTAAAGATAGAATGCTTGATAAAACCCTTGGGATGCATAAATAAAAACGTATCCATCAAATTTAGAGCAACAATCACGACAATCAGTGTATAACAAATGTATAAATATTTTTCACAAACCGAATGCATTTTTGATGTGAATGAATCGTTGAAATAACTAGGAAAACGCGGGATGCGCGTTGTTAGACGAGCTTAGGGGTATAGAAATCTAGAATGAAAAATAATTTGTCAACCCAATCTACATCTACAGACCTTGGATCACTCCAAACGTTCAGAAACCTTACGAGAATCAGTTATGTCACGGCCTTCCTCTTCATTCATTTCAATCGTTTTGAATTAATTGGTGACACTTGTTGCTATAGATTTAATTGGTTCCCGTAATAGCCTAAATTGATGGGAAAATGCTTTATAAATGCGTTTTCTTCGTTATTTCTCATCCGATTGATGCAAAAAATCTCTCAAAATGTGCTTAATAGTTTCCTTTATATTCGGCGAAAATTTGAGAGGTCTTGAAAAATTTTGATTTTTCAAGTATTTTCCTCCGGGTTATTCTAATGGGGATTTTTGAAATTTCTAAAATTCATAAAAAAAAAAGTTACCACCCGATAATGCCACAAAACTATACAGATCTAAGTTAGATGAGGAACCATGACGACAAAAAGTTTGAAGTTGATAGCTGTAGCCGTTTGACCTGTGGAGAACCGACAAAAACACATAAAAAAAAAAAAAAAAAAAAAAACATAAAAACGAACACCAATTTTTTTCAGTATGTCAAATTGAATCCTCGCTAAAGCTCGTCTAATGAAGTAATAAATGTGATGTTTTTGTTCTAGTGCATGATCTCCTGCGTGGCTCAGCGGTTTAAGACTGTAAGTATTGGTTCAAACATTCAAACATTCAAACATTCAAACATTCAAACATTCAAACATTTTCATTGCGGAAAGAAAATGTTGAATCTTCTTATACTCTCTTCTCTGTTATTTGTTCTATTCGTTTTATCCAAACTTTAATTGTTCTAATCGTTATGACATGGAAGCTTGAACCTCTAAAAATGCATGGACTCGCCTTCTATTCCCAGCCGAGAAACAGTTTAACTCCAGTTCTAGAAACAAATTTATATAGTAGACCTGACCTATATAATATGTAATGAGGATAACAATTGACTTTTTCTCCCTGTCATCCAGCTGAAGAAGGAGGGAGGATGGGACTGGGAGGTGTACGAGAAACTCAAGGACACCGTCAAGAACGAGGAATATCTCAAAGAGGGAAATAAAATCCGGGACGAGTGCAAAGACAAACGTGAGTCGGGACGATTATACTGTAGTATATACCTGTTGTTACCTGTTGATTCTAGCGCGCGCGCATGTGTGCACAGTGGATAGTTCTTTATTTTTTATTTATCGATTTACTTTGCAGTTAATACAAATTATTGGTGGCAAAGATCTTGAAACAGGGTTACATTAGAGAACATTATTAAAAAAAAAAAAAAAAAGAACACTACAAAACACATGAACAATTTACAAAAAACAATAGCAATAATACAGACTGAACTCAAATTCTCCAACCATTTCCTAAAACCTCTGACATTCAATTTCTCGTCCTCAAACACTTTCCCATTCAACTCATTCCATTCACTCCCAGCTCTAGCCAGAAAAGAGAACTTTCCAACATCCGTTCTCGATGTGCCAACCATTACTTTCATTTTGTGGCTATTTCGAACACTCATATACCTTTTATCCAACCTAATCATCCTGTTCAACTCTCCACATCCTCCCTCACCAACAAATGCTCTGAAAAAAATTATTACAAAAAAATTGAAAAAATTAAAATTGTTACAGTACCTACAAGTGATACGTCTCACATTGTTGTAATAAGTGTACAACAATGTCCCACAAATTGTGTTCTTCAATCAAACTACAGTATTATTTGGTTCAACCACAACTTTTCTAGTTGCTATGGTAACCTGTGACGAACATGCTCTTCTTATTTGGTGTTACACACTCAAGTTTCTAGACTTTTCCATCGATGAGTTTGAAGATTTTGGAATGATTCACAAAACGATGTGTCGCCATGTTGGATTTTATTCAAAGTTTCATTTTCAGAGTCAGAAAAATAATAAGTCAACATTTAGAAATGTTTTAGACATTCGCCATTATTATTCTAATCGATAATTGCCTGAAAATTTCGATTCGACTGGAATGAGTATTCGTGTCTACCAATCGAATGAATTGTTTTCAATGTTTGGTCTCTTTTCTGTGATCAAGTTCTGTGTACAGTTGTCGAGGAAAATTTGCTCTAATCAATTAATGAAATCAGAACAGAAAAAGTTGGAGAAAATACTGTTCATTATTTTTAATTGTATTTCGGGGAATTAGTTGATGATAGATAAATTCTTCACCGGTAAAAAATAAAGACCGCCTTTCAAAAGGTTGCCCATTAGACACAGAATAATATAAATAACAATGAATATAACAAATTAATAAAGAGAGCAAAAAGACAATACAATATAGTGTTTGATACAAAAATTAATAATGCTATTGAGTTAAAGTGTAGAGAAGATGATAATGTAATTGATTACTTATTTAGAAAAGAAAAGGGAAAAAATATAAAGATATGCATATAATATAAAAGCGATACATCTAGGCCTACTCCACTCTTCACTCTTTTCAATTATGTAAAGGCTACGTCCCAATTCATCGAAATATTAACTCGTCGACTGGTAAGATTAAGTGAAATCCCAATTCAGTGAAATCCCGATTCGTCGGAATCCCGACTCAGTGAAATCCCGATTCGTCGAATTCCCGACTCAGTGAAATCCCGATTCGTCGAAATCCCGACTCAGTGAAATCCCGATTCGTCGAATTCCCGACTCAGTGAAATCTCGATTCGTCGAATTCCCGACTCAGTGAAATCCCGACTAAGTGAAATCCCGATTCGTCGAAATCCCGACTCAGTGAAATCCCGATTCGTCGAATTCCCGACTCAGTGAAATCTCGATTCGTCGAATTCCCGACTCAGTGAAATCCCGACTAAGTGAAATCCCGATTTATCAAAGTCCCAATTCTTCGACTTATTTTACCGCATTTTGAGCAAGTCGACGAATCGGGATTTGACTTAATTGGGACGATACCTTGTCTGTGATTTCAGCGTCTGCACAACACTCGGGAGAAAACTGCGAGTCCAGCTACAGCATGTTCGACTGCGCTTTGACCGTTTCGGCCATGGTGAGTGAAAACCCAGCATCGCAAATGATGGAAGTTTCGAATGAAAACTTTGATGAAAAAATTCGAATTCGAACTTTGAACGAATTCAATCAAATTTAGACTTGAAAAACTACTAATTGACCAATGTTATTATAGTGTGATAAGAGAGTTTCTGGATGATTGAATAATTTATTACTATCCACTGTTTTCATAAAGTTCAAATGTGTTTTTATATTTGTTTCTAAAATTGTTCATCATTAATTGTCATTACTACATTTTGTATTATCATTACCACATACTATATTGACAAGTCTCATATCTTTATAAGATCAATTTGGACCAATGAGGCAGATTCTATTCTATTTGATAAAAGATTTCATGGAAGATTTGATGCACGATTTGATGGTGTGAAATATTCCCACTCACTCGTATGATTCACTACGGATCCGGACTTATATCAACGCATGTTTGTTTATTTGTCTGTTTGTTTGTTCAGGCCAAGAAGATAGTCACCGACATCGTCAAGTCCATGAGCGGCGGCGACGACGAAGAATAAAACACAAACAAGTTATCTCTCAACACGGCTAGGAAATCTACGACTTGCTCACTGATATTCAGTTCCAACATCCAACTATTTGACAAAATAATATTTCATTATATTATCCAGTACTTTATTCTCATTTTTTGACATTTTGTTTGTATTTCAGATTGAAATTTCCGTACATAGTTCTAGTAGAAAATGTATATATATGTAGTTTTCTGATAGTTTTCGACTGCATAAATTGTGATATTTATAATAAGTATGTTCAAATCACACTCAACATACAACTCCGATAATAAAGTGGATATATTCTATTTAATGGTTCATTATTTATAATAATAATCACGACCCACGAACTCCTCTCATATTCATTGCTCCTGAAATCTTTTCAATCGGATTATTCGATATTCATCATTTCTACATATATATATATATATATATATATATATATATATATATATATATATATATATATATATATATATATATATATACATATATATATTTTTTATATATTTATTATATAAATAAATATATTATTATAATAATATATTTAATAAATATTATATGTTAATATTATATTATATATATATTATATTATAATTATTCATTTATTTTATTATATTTATTTTTTATTATTTTTTATATTTTTATTTATTTTTTATATTTTTTATATATATTTTTTCTTTTATATATATATATATATATATATATATATATAAAAAAATTATATCCCTGTATATATATATATATATATACAGGGATATAATTTTTCTTCTATATTGAATGGATATCGATGTATTTTGTGTCGTTTTGCTTATGACTGATAAAGATTCAGAGGATATCACAATCATGTAACTATATTTTAACGAATAATGACGATATTTACTACCCTGATCTCAGAGAAAACCAGAAATCATCTGTCCTCAAGATCCTGCCCTTTCTCTGAGTCGTGACGTAGACACTACTCGATTCTGTTTGTGTTTCTGTATAGAATCAACCCCCGTATAACCTATCTGTTGGTGGGGTTCGTCAAGCAAACATTATAATCAATAGAGAATCGGTAATGTCTACGTCATAACTAGTGATCTCTGGAGGACAAATATATTGTATTCGTGATCTCTGAAATTGCCATCATGTCAGTTTTTTTCTCAAATTTCGCTAAATCGATTCTCTTGCATTCTCAAATAATTACCAGCATCCAATATAAATGGTTACGTAATGGTTGAGTACACCTGCCTCATATAACCTCTATGTATTCATCTACATGTATTCATTTGAGTACGTCACAAACATGGACGAGTTGAATACGATGAATACTGATGAATACAATCACACGATCATCTTTCAACTCGAGTATGTAGAGCGTTTTCATGATAGATATTAGATTATAATTAAAATTATAATTCATAATTTTAATTATATAATATTTTCATCAATTGTATAATTTTTTTAGAATTTATAATTTTTAATTATAAAGATTATAATTATAATCAATTTCAATAGTATAGATGAGTATGAATCAGTAACTAGTTACACGATAATGAAATGTGAAGAAATATAAATTTATATACTTATTATCTGCTGTATTTATTCATAACCATTACTATATTGACGAACCCATATCATGTAAGATTCAACCGGGCAATAAAGACATTATTATTATTATTATTATTATCATTATTGCATCGACTTTTTATGTCTTTAGCTGTGTGGATATGATTTGTATTCTTGATGTATAATGATATAATAATTTTTCAATTTCATGTCCACATATATATATATATATATATATATATATATATATATATATATATATATATATATATATATATATATATATATATATATATATATATATATATATACATATATTCGATTTTGTATTCCTTAACTATTGAAAAAATTTCATTTATTTTTTCCTTGTCCAAGCTATTAATTTCATCTCTCATCCCACAGATAAGCCTTTTTGACTTTGTGGAAGAGCGTATTGAATAATCTTGTATGTATATATTATTTAAATATAATAAAAATTATATATATTATTATAGGTGAGCATATTAGACACGACAAAAATCAAATATAAAAACAAGTGATTATTTCAACTGATCTGTGTGAATTTAGCTGCAAACAATGACGTACACAATAAAAAGTGTCAACTTTTCGACATTACTATCGTATGTGATGAAGAGTTTTATTGTTTGTAATCAAGCCTATAACTTATCAGTCAGTCATATAATAGTCATGTGTCATACAGTCAATTAGATTTCTATTTCAAGTGTGTTAGTTATTCTGCCATCGAGAAGTCATAAGCCAGGTTGGCCGAGTGGTTAAGGCGTCAGACTTAAGTTCTGATACTCAGTGAGTGCGTGGGTTCGAACCCCACACCTGGCAAACATTTTTTAAGTTATATTAAGGCTTATTGTATGGTTATGAACAATAAGCTTTATCGAAGCGTTATCAATTCAGGAGCGATGTCTGCAAAAAGTGATGAAAATGATATCTGAAGGACTCAAATGTATCATAATTTGTCTTGAATAATAATGTCAATTCTGATTATAATTATAATTATAATTATTATTGGATGAGTGAAACGAAGACTCAATTTCAACGTACAAAAAAAAGGGTTTCTGGTTTACTTTTTTCTTGTTCGTGCTTTACATGTCAAATGAAAGTCATATTCTGTTGATGCCCAAGTGTCGATATTTAGTTCGATACTGTTTAGTTTTGGGGCGCAATCGATTGCACTATTTCTGACAAAACCGATTACGAAGACTCTAAAATCCTCACGAGGATACTGAGAGGACAAAATTTGGTAAAAATATTAATTCTTTTCTGATGAAATTCATTTTTTTCACGAAGTTTCAATATAACAATGAAACACATACACACCATTCCAAAGTTTCACATAAATCGGATCAGCCGTTCTGAAAGAAAAATTCAGACGTCAAACAAAGCTTTCGGGAACCCATCGGGAAATTGAGACAAGAAACGGATATAACAAATTCAAATGTAGAACGATTAAAATGAGTTATGAATATAACAGGAAGTCATAGAGACATATGATTGTTTTGAATTCAAGGTATATATATAATCTCTTTGCATTACATTCCATATAAATATGCCTCCATCACTCATCCAAAAACGCATGTGTTGTGTTTTCCCAGTTATTATCAAATAGTAATATAAATTTACGACTCGCAGTCTCCGCCTCCTTGACGTCACAAATCATGCCGTCCAATCAACAGGGCTGTTGGAATTCTAGTGAAATTCAAATATCCAATCGGGGTATCTTCAAATGACCACAAATGATATAGATCCTACTGGTGAAGCCACGCCCATTTCGAGTCGTCAATTGTGATAATAAGTATTTACTATTTAACCATTGATTGAGTCAAAGTATTACAATCTTGCAAGTTCTTCGAATGTCATAAAAACGTTCAGATTTTTACGTTTAGAATTCTGACTTGGTTTATACATGTAATCATATTTTCATAAAACCGTAATAAATACAAATACAAATACAAATACAATGTTTGTTATCGTTCGACTTGATCACTGGGGAAGATATACACATCTTTAGGAGCATGACATAAGCCCGGCACCTCCACCAAGATACTCACTACCCTACAGTTTTCTGACACTCAGCACACAAGCCAGGTTGGCCGAGTGGTTAAGGCGTCAGACTTAAGCTCTGATACTCAGTGAGTGCGTGGGTTCGAACCCCACACCTGGCAATCATTTTATACATCACTGGTTAACAGACGAAAGTGAGATGAAAATTGGAGAGAAGATGGAACATTGTACCAGAGAGAGAGGAGCGAATAAGATGCGAGGGAGAATAAAGTTTGGTTATTGTGTCGAAGAGTGAGAAAGATTCTTGTTTGGATTTACGTTCATATCCTTTCCTTATATATTTCGGCCAATGACTCAATGGATGTTTTTTTCAACATGGAAGCATTTTTTAGTATTATGGTAGCTGTCACATACAGCGGTCGTTCAAACCACGTTGTGTATTTTTCAAGTGTTTTCTTCTTGTATTCTGTTCAAGTTTAATTGAAAAAGTTCACATTGCATCTTTTTCAAAGAAAAATTGGTATTCTACGGTTTATTTCCTCATAGTTGGATTGAATGTAGATATTGCGTTGGGGCCTTCAAGGGATTGTCAAGTTGTGCCTGATGGGCCTTGTGGGTCTGTGCTTTAATACAACCCTGTCTTCAGTACCTACTAGTTTATTAATATTTTACCCAAGCGTTTATGCTACATACACGTAATGTTATCCCGACAAACATTTTTTTTTAAAATCATTATTGGTCACATATTGGATACATAATTACATAAAACTTTCATCACAAAATCCTACAAAGCCAAATATAGAGTAAGATAATATATATGTTTAGAGCATCGTGTTTCATCCCTACCGGAATCAAAATCAAAGATTAACAAATACACAAAAAGAAAAACTTGGCATAAGTTGAAAGTAGTACTTCACTGTTTCTCATTTCATGGGTAAGCCTAAGTCTAAGTGAAAAGAAAAAGAAAACGATGATTTCACATGAACAAAATTGTAGAAACTATTCAGTAAAACATGTGGTATAAAGTATATAAAATATGTAGTATGTAGTATATAGCATATTCTCCTATTTGATAATATTACATTTCATAAATAATGATAATGAAATTATGATAAGGTCAGTTTATCATAAGTACAATCTCGGATGTTATGCCGGATATCGAAGAGTATTATGCGTATTGTAGGTCGAGGATTTCCGGTGTCAAAGTGAATCAATGAATGATTTGATTGATGACGTCACGTCACATGATTTCATTCATATCACTCGGTATTGAAATGTTCGAATTCACCACCAGGGTGCGTTGGGGTAGCACATTATCACGATACAAGGTCGCAAGTTTACCCGCAAGATCAACCTAGGTGGAAAAATCAAAAGATCAAAAAAAAATATTATTCACAAAGATGATTTATATTTTTTTAAGATAATCTGAAATTCGATTGGAATTTATTTCAAATTTTATGGGAATTTACTTGAATGAGTATTTATTTGTACGGATGACATATCTTATATTCATCTGGACTATTACCGCGACTGCCACTTGAAATAACGTTCAGACCTAGCTAGCTCCTAGAGACTGAGGATTTTGATTGGTGTCTATCCAAGTAGAGCTTACATTTCCAGTCCTTGTGTATTTTCATTGTTGTAAGCACAAAAACCTAGCAGTGCTCTTGAGATGGACTGAATATGTCACATTTCTGCGTTCCAAGAGACCGTGAATCTGTTATTATCTCGTATTGTCATGGTATTTAGCTCTCCTAGAGGACATTATCCAATCGAAATCTTAGTCCATAGGAGCTATAGCCAGGCCTGGCACGTTATTTTAAGTGGCAGTCGAAGGTAAGGGTCCAGTACACGAAGTATAAAAATATATTATTTTTATGAGATGAATGATGTAATCATTTACTTGATCTGCAGGAGACCAGGGCAGCTATGCGTAACAACTTCACTTGGCTAACAATTAAACCGTACATAAATTAAAATGATTACAAGTAACATTTTTGAGATATCACAGCAATTTATTTCAATACAAATCGTGTGGAAAATGGAATATAAAAAGTATCGATCAAAAATCAAAATTGTAGTCAAATAAAACATATGGTACAGTATACATTTTGACAAAAACTTAAGAAAGTGTATTGAAAGTGTTTCATCTATTTCAAATCAAAACATATCAGCGCATTCAAAACCTATTGACATTTTATCAGGTTACATTTTTGCAATGTCAATGTCGAGCAAACCCAAAATGATTCGTTATGATCAGTCCAATTAATTATAAAATGCATGTGAAACGATAGCGTATGGTAATGATTAGATCATCTTCTCGCTCGTACCCCCGTATAACCAGCTGTCAGTGGGGTCTTCAAGTTTATTCGTACCCCACATAACATAGCTGTTAGTGGGGCCGTCAAGCCAATTGTTACCTAGCTGTTAGTGGAGTCGTCAATCCCATTCGTACCCCCACATAACCTAGCTGTCAGTGGGGTCGTCAATCCCATTCGTATCCCCACATAACCTAGCTGTCAGTGTCAGTAGGGTCGTCAATCCCATTCGTACCCCCACATAAATTAGCTGTTAGAGAGGTATTCAAGCCCATTTGCACCCCACATAACCTAACTGCCAGTGGGGTCGTCAATCCCATTCGTACCCCCACATAACCTAGCTGTCAGTGGGGTCGTCAATCCCATTCGTACCCCCACATAAATGAGCTGTTAGAGAGGTATTCAAGCCCATTTGTACCCCACATAACCTAACTGTCGGTGGGGTCGTCAATCCCATTCGTATCCCCACATAAATTAGCTATTAGAGGGGTCATCAAGGTCATTCGTACCCCCGTATAACCTAGTCGACAGTGGGGTCTCACAGGAAACAATCATCACCATAACGTGATGGTGAATAATGCAATTAGCCACGTAACTTCCTCAAGCCTTGACTGTTTTCACGAGATCCTCATTGTTATTGTTATTGTTATTGGAGCGGATATCGGCTGCATCACGTGACAGCCGACACAGCCTCGCATGGAAGTGACATTCGGTAACCTAGACAACTAGCAGCAGGTCATCGCAACGTATTGGGAGAATATTCAGCAAGATGAAACTCAGTGTGGCAATGACCCTGTTGGGGGTAGTTCTCGTGCTGGGGGTGACCGAGGTAATGTTATAGCTGTGATTTTAGATTAATACATTTTAATATAAAACATAGATGAAATATTCTCACAATTTTATATGATCAGCAATTAAAAATGAATTAATCTGAACAGATAGCCACGTCGATTGAGATTAAGTTGCATATATATATGTCCAATCTGAGCCACAATTTCAATCGTTATTCAAATTACTCAGAATTTCTGAAAAACTGATGTGAATTTCAAACAGTTCGAGTTTAAATATAGATCTTTCATTTATTTATATTGTATTTATAACGACGCACTGTACTGATGACTACGATCTATTGGTGTCGGTGAATGATATAGGTCTATTGGATGGTGGGATGATGAGATGAAAGATTATTTTATTAGTTGTTTTTTGGATAGTGAGATGGAATCGGTCGTGGCCTGTTGTTAATAAACCATCCCATCCCAGTATTGACCTGAACGACAGAGGGAAACCACGAACTACCCCTGTCAGGATGGTCGACCATGACAGGAATCGAACCCCGGTCTCTCTAATGACGGTTCAACGTGCTCGTCTCAGTAAATGTAGATCTGTTTAAAAGTGTCATTTCAGCTGTAATTCCTGTCATGTTCTCTTGCAGGGTCAAGAGGGTAGTGTGAAGTCGATGGCGGAATTCAAGGCTCGCTTACAGCGAGTCTCCGAAGAGTGCAACAAGAAAACACTCAGCAACACGCGTAAGTTAATCAGTTTATCCGTTGCTCACTTATTCTATCAACAATCACTGAGACGTGTGGTCGAGTGGTTAATACACTTCACCGTCATTCAGGAGACCGTGGTTCGATTCCCGTCATTGTCAACCATCCTGACAGTGACAGGATTTTTTCGTGGTTTCCTGTGTCGATCAGGTGGATACTTTTTTTTTTTAATAACCGAAACTTGATATAAAATCCTAATTTTGATAGGTCAATAGGATTGTTAGGTCAATACTGAGATGGTTCCTCAATAACAAACAAGGCTGAATCCTTGTCACTAACCAAAAGCACCTTATAAAATAATCGTCCATCTCATCATCCCACCACGTCATATATCATTCACTGACGCCAATAGATCGTAGTCATCAGACAGTGCGTTGCCATGAACCCAATACAAATAATTTAGAAAAAAAATCGAATACACGATACAAAGTCATGGTACCCCAATTTCAAGTAGATCAGGTAGGATCGTTTCGATGTGTCATCACAAGGAAGATATTGATCTCATATAAATTTAATAACATGAAAAAAATGTACATTCAAACAATACAACTAATAGATAAGTGGACTGGTACAATAAATAATAACTCGCGAGTTGCTTCTTTATTATTCATTATTATTTGTTCGTTACCACAATTAGTACAATGTACAGCTGGCAGGGGGAAATTTCTTTTACTCTCAGCTAAACCCCCTGACCTTCGCCTGCTACATTCTTCAGTTCATGTGGTTCCAATCCTTCCAGAAATCCAGTTCTTTTAGAAAATGAGTATTTTACAACATTTAAAAAAAATCTTATTTTTTATTCTTAATAATATGCACTTTTCACAACAGCTTTACTATGATTTCCACGTACCTCTACGTATGAGTTACTGATAATCAGTTATACTTATAAGTCACTAATTTAGATGAGCGTAGCGAAGCTTTCCATTTCACACCCTGAAAAAAAATGGGCTTCGTTTTTATGTTTTTTTTTTGTAATTATGTACGCGGCATACAGGTCAGAGAAATGAATCAATCAACTTGAAACTTTTTCTGAACGTTGGTGTCATACGAGAATAGGTTGGGATTGTTATTCAGAGGAATCGGTCGGAAGGTTTTTCCGGAAAATAATCGGAAAGTTTGTAAAATCCTCGTAAGAATAACCCGGAGGAAAAATACTTGAAAAACAAGAATTTTTCAAAAGCTCTCAAATTCTCACAGAATATTAAAAATACTATTATACACCTTTTCAGAGATTTTTAAAACAATCGAATGAGAAATAATGAAGAAAACGCAATAAACGTGTACATTTTATTGAATATTTGGATCAATTGGTTTTGCAAAGTGTTTATGCGACAGGTTGCAGGTTACTATAAATATCAACAAGTTGCAGGTGAGGTTTTTGAACGTTTGAAGTAAGTCAAGGTTTGTAGATGTAAATTGAGCTGACAAGTTATTTTTCATTCTAGATTGCCATACTCTAAGCTCATCTCACAACGCACATTCTGCGTTTTCCTAGTAGCTTATAAGTTATTTATTGGTTATCCCCATAAGTTAATTATAGGTTATACCTAAAAGTCAAGACCAAGTTGGGACAAATTCATATTATAAGCATGAATAAGTTACGTGGAAGTTACAAGGTGGGCCTATAGTTATTTATAAGTTTCACCTTTGTATTATAATTTAACCAGCAATTAACGACACGTCTGACGTTTATTCAGAAGCAACAATGAACATGTTCTACGACAAAGACAAGAAAGTTTACCGCGCCGGACGGTGCTACTTACACTGCGTCTTGGAGAAGTTTCAACTGGTAACTATAAGATATTACTTCAATTAGGCCCAGTATTACCACGGCCAGCTAGTATTTATCTGAGAGTTGGTCAAAACAAACACCACAGGTAACCATGGTGATAACAAGTTTGAACTGTCAGATAAAGGCTAACTGGACTTGGTAATACCGGGCCTTAGTATATTTATTTCCATTTACTCGCTATGAAATGCCTACCAAGAGGACTGCAAGGCATTGAACATGCGCAGTGTCCTCTTTAGCTTGCTGGACCCTTACCCCGACTGCCACCAGAGAATAACGTCCTAGACCTGACTAGCTCCAAGAGACTATAAGGACTTTGATTGGATAATGTTGTCTAGGAGAGCTAAATACCATGACAATACGAGATAATGACAGTCACGGTCTCTTAGAACGTAAAAATGTGACCTATTTTTAGGCCATCTCAAGAGCTGGGCTAGGATTTTGTGCTAACAACAATGGACATAACTAGGACTCGACATTTATGGTACTATTAGCTATAATAATTAATTAAAATAATAAAAATTAATGAAAAATAATAAAAATAATAATAATTAAAAAAAAAGGAAAATGATAATAAATGATTGGGGTGGTGAGATCGCCCTTGTAGTGCCCCGTCCAAACGATTCTACTTTTCATCCTTAGCCTTAATTGGGGAATAATGATTCTGTATCAAGTTTCGATGTTATTAAAAAAAAAAAAAATTAGCTCTACTAGTGATTAGAAACCAATCCAAGTCCTCAGTCTCTTGAAGCTAGCTGGGCCTAGGACGTTATATTGAGTGGAAGTCGTGGTATAATGATTCTGGTGAGATGATTATATCGTCAACAATTAATTTCCTGTATCTTATTATAGTAAACATACAATTTTCCATTTCGAATAACTTCAGTGGAATTTAATAGTGGCTGCAAAGTAGGCAATTTGTTTTACAGAGGAGTAATGCGGATTTCTCGATTTTGTCAATCACTCTCATTTCTATTTAAGCAATTGACCCCAAATATATTCATGCGTATGAAATTATTATTTTTGATCATGAAATTATTGAAGATTCCTCCGCTTGAAATTTTTCAGTTAAATATATTTCAATATCTAGAATTTAATTAGCGTTCTCAGATGAAAGAAAATATTTGTATTGCCATATCAAAGTAATTACTCAGGGTTGTATCAACTATTTATGAAACATAAGTTGTTTATTATTATCATCATTCATTTACATAAAACATTAGGTTCACTTGTCCACAAAGCCTAGCACAAGGCTTATCTGTGGATTATACAGAGAATAATAGAGTTCTATTCCGTCAGAAGGTTAGGGAGGCGATAGGATAGGATTGATAGGGAACTTGCCACCGCGCATTTATGTGCAACTGCAAGAGTTAATAATAATAATAATAATAATAATAATAATAATAATAATAATAAAACGAAGAAAAAACACTTCATTTGTATATAAAAAAAAACATTGCACTTAATTAAATTAGAAAGATAGAATAATGGGGAAAATAGGATAATGATGGATACGAATTACACATCAAGTGACAAAAAAAAATCAATTTGCAAATAATTACAGAGTACCACTCAAGGAGTCTAAAAGCCAGCACTTAATTTCTTTTTTGACAGAACTTAAGTTTTGAAGTTTCAATAGATGTTGAGGAACAGAATTAAACGTAATTCAATAAACTAAACCGTATTTACGTAAAACATTTCAAGTTAATTATGTACCAGATAAATATGAAAATAATCATAGAGTTGAAAAAAAATCAAATAAAACGTTTCATAAGTCTAAAACCTGTGAAAGATAATCAATGCAGTATAAAGTGTATTTTATGCATTCATGAATAAATGAATGAATGTTAGTTGGGAGCGTCGACAGCGTCATTTAGCGCCTTAATTCATATGCTAATGTACCGGTATTCTTATAGGCAGATATTCTGTTGATTACTATGCAGTCGGGAAGAGAGTTGTCTGAATCATCTGAATTGAGTACTAGTTTATGTTAATTATTTCAAAAACAATAAACATTCATGTAACAATAATTCAATGTAAATGAGTTTAGAATAGCGAAGACTTCATTATCATAATTATATAGATAATCATCTTCATAATAATATAACTCAGTTCAAAACTAACCATCTTTTTTAATCATCAACTTTATTTCTTTTCATTCTCGATTGTTGAATTCGTTGAATTATTTCAATTTTTATGTCAATTAATTATATCTTTTTCACTATATTGTAGGCCTATCATTGTGTTGATAATTGGCTCACTGGATCCCAGTGGTCATTCATGAATGCATTTTTTTTTTTACTGTCACAAATTAGTTTGTATAGTGTAATGTAATACAATACTAGTTTTTACAAGTTTCACAATATTATAATATAATACAATACAATACAATACAATACAATACAATACAAGTTTGGCTGCCGAACAAACGGATTTTTTTATGTTTGATAAGGCGTTAGTTTCTGTCTATGATATGCCTGAGTTTCTTCTAAATATTCATATTCGAACTGGAATTTTCCATCCAAACGTTTTATTACAACCTTTCATCCTGATATTTGTCTTCCTGTTGTTGTAATGTATTATTGTTCCAGGTGGACAAAGCTGGTCAACTCCTTGTTAATTCGTTGAAGGAAAACGCTGGGAATATTCCTCACGACAAGATAAAGAACAGCCTCAACGAGCATCTGGACAAATGTATTGAAGGAGGTAAACGGAAACTATTGATTCATTCATTTTTAAACCATTTTATTCTTGTTTTTGAACATAATTTACGCACATTTTTCACATTACATACATTTTAAATCATGCATTTTGTTCTTGTTTTTGAACATAATTCACGCACATTTTTTACATTACATTAAATTTTAAATCATGCATTTTATTCTTGTTTTTGAACCTAATTTACGCACATTTTTTACATCACATTACATTTCAAATCATGCATTTTGTTCTTGTTTTTGAACATAATTTACGCACATTTTTCACATTACATACATTTTAAATCATGCATTTTATTCTTGTTTTTGAACCTAATTTACGCACATTTTTTACATCACATCACATTTCAAATCATGCATTTTATTCTTGTTTTTGAACCTAATTTACGCACATTTTTTACATCACATTAAATTTCAAATCATGCATTTTGCTCTTGTTTTTGAACCTAATTTACGCACATTTCTCACATTACATTACATTTTAAATCATGCATTTTATTCTTGTTTTTGAACCTAATTTACGCACATTTTTTACATCACATTACATTTCAAATCATGCATTTTGTTCTTGTTTTTGAACATAATTTACGCACATTTTTCACATTACATACATTTTAAATCATGCATTTTATTCTTGTTTTTGAACTTAATTTACGCACATTTTTTACATTACATTACATTTCAAATCATGCATTTTATTCTTGTTTTTGAACATAATTTACGCACATTTTTTACATCACATTAAATTTCAAATCATGCATTTTGTTCTTGTTTTTGAACATAATTTACGCACATTTTTTACATTACATTACATTTTAAATCATGCATTTTATTCTTGGTTTTGAACATAATTTACGCACATTTTTTACATTACATTACATTTGAAATCATGCATTTTATTCTTGGTTTTGAGCATAATTTACGCACATTTTTTACATTACATCACATTTTAAATCATGCATTTTACTCTTGTTTTTGAACATAATTTACGCACATTTTTCACATTACATTACATTTTAAATCATGCATTTTATTCTTGTTTTTGAGCATAATTTACGCACATTTTTCACATTACATACATTTTAAATCATGCATTTTATTCTTGTTTTTGAACATAATTTACGCACATTTTTCACATTACATTACATTTTGAATCATGCATTTTATTCTTGTTTTTGAACATAATTCGGATACATTTTTTAAATCACTTCACATTTAAAATCATTTCATTGTTGTTATGTGATGATAGTGGAACAAAATACTATTTGAAGAAGAAATTTTATCTAAATTAAGTTGAATATATAGTAAAATTGTGCAGTTACTGATATATCTCAGATATTCTATAGTTAGTGGGGTTTAGCAAATTGTATAATTAAGTAGTACATTCCCTGAATGGAGAGTGCAATGTTAGGTGAAATAATTATTTATTCAGAGAGGGAGATGAATTCACTTCGCTGCAATCAGCAATTCTTACAGAAGCACCACTTATTTTGTTTGGAAATGTGACTGATTGACGCATACTCTACAACTATTGGTCTACTCAATTCCAAAATTTTACAAGTTGGCCAATATTCAGTTTATAACATTCAATTAATTTTTAAATTAATCACAATTATTTTATACTAGCTTCTAGAAAACCATAACATCACAGCTATCATTCAGTAAAACACATACTGGTAATATAACGCTATCAATAGAAAGATAAACTATCAATTCTTTCATTCTTATTCTTTATCATCAAAAATGTGATACAAATTATTGTTCTCCAATTGGTGCAAAGGATGACAAGTTAGGATCGTTCGGACGGGCGATATTACCACTCGGAAAAAAAAATATGATAAAACTCATTTAAGAAACTGTAGGAGGTGAACCAGTGACTGAGTATAATAATTGCATGCATCGTATTGGGTAGAAGAAAATCTTTCCACTCTTCTTGTTTCTCTTAATTTTTTCTTTTTAAAAATCATGAAAATAATCATTTCTCATAAATTACGTGTAATATGGCATTAGAGGATCTTGATCTTCAAAATTTTATATTGGATTGTTTCAATATTTAACATCTAAAAACGTATTTACGGAGATCCTCATCTATTTTTTTCAGGATTTTTTTCTTTCTGGAAAGTCGATATTGTAGGCCTATACGACTGGGTTGAACGAAATGTCAACAAATTTCAATTTTCAATTTTTTAAATTTATTTAAATTTATTTTAAATTTTGTATTTAAATTCAAATTATTTCATTTTATTCAAACTTTGTTATTAAAATTTCAATATTGACACCAGAATTCCCCTCCAACTGTTTCGTGCATGTATTTCCACAGTTTTCAATATCTCTTGGAATATATATTTAAATTGCGAACCTTATTTTATACTCAAGCATCCCCACCCTACAGCTATATGACAACAATTGAGCTGGTGAATTTCTTTTGTTGACATTTGTTATATGATTACTTTCATATATTTGCATTATACATTCCGTGTTAATTTGATCCTGTCTTTTTGAAGTATTATTAAACTGCGTTTTTTTACAGCTAAAAACAGAGACAAATGCAACAGAGCCTTCGAGTTCACGAACTGTCTTTTCGAGAATTACAAAAAATCCGTGAGTAAAATAAACATCCTAACCCTAATTGTCTTCAATTAATAAGTGAACATTTTACTTTATCTTAACATTCGAATAATTTGAATCGTTTATTTGCTCCCATTATCAAAATAATCAAATTCAAGAAAACAATTTTTTTTTTTCGATGAATTTTATAATTTTGGAAGATGAAATGTCATTTGATATAGCTTTGAACAATCATAGAAAAAAGAATACCGAGTACCATTCAATCTATAGGTGATATTTTGTTCTTGAATATCAATAAAATCTCTCCTCTTATGATTTTGTTAATATATTTTATGAATTCACACAAAATGTGTGCTTGTATCCACTATTTTGTTTATCGATGATTTTCAAGAACATTCTTGAAAATCTTGCAAATCACAATAGATAGTTTTCTGCATATGCTACACATAAACACACTTGCTAATCGAGGCATCAAGGAGAGCCTGGTTTCAACACAATCGATACGCACCCAATCCATTCATGTGATCGAACTATTTCCACATTGTTGCTTCACATCGAATCGTGTGCAACTCCTTCAAGGTCACGGCAGTCAACAGGTGCCCAGAGCGGGCAGACGTTCAGACAACTCGTAGTCATCACGCACCGAGTTCAGGTCGCGTGTTTTATCAAAACTCCGTATTGACGTGAATCCGAAGGGTTGACAACTCCTGAATTCTGGTGTACACTGGTTATGAAATCTTCATGAAATCCTTTGAAATCTTCTTGAAATCCCTTGAAATATTCTTGAAATCCCTTGAAATATTCTTAAAATCTTTTGAAATATTCTTGAGATCCCTCAAAATCTTCTTGAAATCCTTTGAAATTCCTTAAAATCTTCTTGAAATCCTTTGAAATATTCTTGAAATCCCTTGAAATATTCTTAAAATCCCTTGAAATCTTCTTGAAATCCCTTAAAATCTTCTTGAAATCTCTTGAAATCCTTTGAAATCCCTTAAAATCGTCTTGAAATCCCTTAAAATCTTCCTGAAATCCCTTGAAATCGTCTTGAAATCCTTCTAAATCCCTTAAAATCTTCTTGGAATCCCTTGAAATCCCTTGAAATCTTCCTGAAATCCCTTGAAATATTCTTGAAATCCCTTGAAATCCCGTGAAATCTCTCTGAAATCCCTTGAAATCTGAAATCAGATGTACACCAAATTTACTAGTTGTTTACCCCTCGCGTGTACCTAGATGTTTTCATTAGTAAATAGTAACAAAATTGAACGAAAGTTAAATTTATATAATATAAGCCACGGTCGTGAGATTTCATGGCTTGAAATCTTGACGATACATTCAGCTGCTTCTAATGTGGAAGTGAGAAGGCAAACGAAATGAAATCTAATACACGCGCTGACTTCAGTGCGATTATGACATTCTATATTGATGTGTTGTGAGCCTACCTGACACCGAGCACGATATGAAGACGACAGTTATATTCACGGCGGGAAAACTTACAAACCTAGCACACATCGGGCGATTTAGTGAGATATATATTTTAAAATAGCTTCCGATAAGGGCATGAGGTATCAGAAAAAAAAATTATAGAGTTTTTTCATTATCATACAAGGGACACATATGTTCACATTTTATAGATCCGTAAAGTCAGAATGTTGACTTATCTGCGAATCAGATATTTTCAATACTTTCAAGATGTTATAAGTATTTATTATTAATTATTTTTATCATTAATATACTTTATTCATTATACAAAATCATCGTACATACATCATAAAAAAACATGGTATTGAAGGGGTTTGCCTTTTCATGCAAGACTGTATAAAATACATGAAAAAAACCTTCGGTGTAAATTAAGTCAAGTTCTAAATGGCGCGTATACCAATTTTTTCAAGAGTTTATATGTTCAACCACTTTCCAGAAAAAAAGTAAATAAATTTGGAAAATTTAGCATTATTAGCATATAGGCATCCAGGCCCAAGTCTGAAATCCCTACTCAGGTATCAAACGATAGAAAAAGACTTTTCCTTATGCTTCATGGCCTACAACCGAGACGCGTGGCCGAGTGGTAACACACTGAACAGTCATTCGGAAGACCGGGGTTCGATTCCCGCCAAGGTCGACCATCCTGACAGGGGTTTTTCGTGGTTCCCCTCTGTCGTTCAGGTTGATACTGGGATGATTCCTTAACAACAGGCCACGACCGACTCCTTCTCACCATCCAAAACACCTAATGAAATAACCTTTCATCTCATCATCTCATTCATCATCCACCGACACCAAAAGATTATAGCCATCAGTATAGTGCGTCGTTAAAACCCAATGTATATATATATATATATATATATATATATATATATATATATATATATATATATATATATATATATATATATATATATATGTATATGTATATGTATATGTATATGTATATGTATATATATATATATATATATATATATATATATATATATATATATATATATATATATATATATATGTATATATATATATATATGTATATATATATATATATATGTATATGTATATGTATATATATATATATATATATATATATATATATATATATATATATATATATATATATATATATATATATAATCATGCCCTAAATCATTCTCCAAAGAAAATTGCATAGACAATAATCAGACCCGAATATTAATATAATTTGTCATTGTTTGTTTCACAGCATCCGTGAAGAAGGAACACTCATGACAAAGGCAAGGTTGTCTGCGATAATTCCGTACGCTCATCGTATGCGAGGAGGTTCCGGAATTCTAGCCACTTACCTTTTGACCTTACTCTTATGCTTGAACTGAACTACCTTGATAATATCATTACGAATTACACTAAATCTCTAAGACTTGATGGTTCTTCTTCTTCGTGTGGCCTTCGCACGATTTACTTCTCGATACGCACAATAGGGGAATACCAAGTTCAATGTGTGAGAATCAAGGAGTGAATCAAATAAAAATGACTCAATCGATATTTTCCAATAAACTAGGAGAACGCGTTATGTGTTTCCGCGTTGATGGATGAGTGAATAAAAAAAAATGAAGTAATTAAATAAATAAAAATCGCATTTTTTAATTTCTTACTCCGAAACGTCACATCCAATTATTGTAAGAGTCCGTAATAATGTGTATTATTATGTTGTTCGAGTTCTGTGAAAATTTGAAAAATTTCGGAGAACATTCACTTTGTCATTTTTTCCGCCCGGCTTATTCATATGGGTTTTTTGAAAACTTCAAAATGATTTATCTCAAGAATTGTTGAACCGATTTTGCCTCAAAACTATACAGCATCAAGTCAGATAGGGGTTCATGTGTGTGCCAAGTTTCATCATGATTTGAATTTCTGTTTGACCTGTAGAGCGCGAACAAAAAAAAAAAAAAACATTCGATTTTTTAAGTACAGTGAAATTGAGTCTTCGCTACGCTCATCCAATAAGTGATGAATGAATACAAATTATTATTTAATGAACCCAGATTTTCGGGGTGATTTTTTTGGTTACCCTTACTGCTTACTGTCGATCCATAATAAACATTCACAATATTTCACGCGTCATTTGTATATAACGATGACCGGTGAGGTAAATTAATTTCTTTATTATTCATTTATTTTGGGTTTAACGACTATACGTTTAACGAGTATTGGGTTTGAAGAGTACTGATGACTATACGATCTATAGGCGTTGGTGAATGAAATATGAGATGATGGGATGATGAGATGAAAGGTTATTTTATTATGATCTTTTTGGGATAGTGGGGAGGAGTCGGTCGTAGCCTGTTGTTAAGGAATCATCCCAGTATTGACCTGAACGACAGAGGAAAACACGATGCAGTTCAGTCAGGATGGTCGACCATTGCGGGAATCGAACCCCGGTCTCCTGGATGATGGTTCATGTGTATGAACCACTCGGCCACTCGTCTCAGTATAAGATGGTAATAATATCGAGTGTAGCTGTTACATACAACTGATCTTTCCACATTTGTTATTATAAAATGTAACTCGTCAGCGTTTTCGACAATTATTGTCTGCACCTTATGCCGTAGGCCTATGTGTCATTGTTGTATCTTGCACTGTTAATTTTTCAGAATTATATCTATGAAATCCCTCTGGTGGGACCTTTTTGCCCTATGGGGACTTAAAATAGAGCCTATAGAGACGCCTTAAAATAACATCCTAGATCCAAACTAGCTCCAAAGAACTAGAACTTTCATTGGTTATTATTCACTAGTAATTATTTCAGCAATTATTATTTGAGAGCTACTTTGACCAAATTAGGTTCAGTCTCTGTTTTATTTCAATTGTTGTTGGCACAAAATCCTAGCACTTCTCATTAGCTAGCCGACGAAATATGTGTAGTTTTTGAAGTCCAAGAGACCGTGACTCTGTTATTATCTTGTGTTGTCAAGGCACTTAGCTCTTCAAATAAATATCAACCAATCAAAGTTCTTTGAAACCAGCTGGGCTTAGGTCGTTATTTTGAAGTTGCAGTCACGGTAAGGGTCAGATCTATATTGTTTCACATTGACTATATATCATATCTAATCACACATTTCAATTTATAATTTTTTCGAATGATTTCTCAGGACTGACTTTGAAAGGGTAAATATCCTAAATCCAAATGAGAAATACAAATTTTCAAAAGATCTTTTATTCAGTATATAAATATTACACACACATTTTCTTATTTAACAGCTATTACACATTTTACACAGTAATTAAAATGAACTCTGATGACGTATCTGACTGCATGTCGCATTACCTGGAACATTTAGCGACTCGCAGCAAATAGATCGAGTATTGACAGAACAGATTGACAAGTATAAGATCATGGCATAGTGCGACCTTGACTCAATTAGAGACCAAGTGCATTGCCATGGAAACAAACCAACAACACACGCTTGATATTCTTCACATTCAGTTCAGATCTACTTGATATTTTCCTTGCTTGCCAGACTTCGTGCGTACATGATTATAAAGTGGAAATTAAATATAATACAAAAGTAATCATCAAAATAAGTACGTGATTTTTTATAAATTATTCTATGATTATTTAATATCTCTTAATGTACATAACATCCGTTCTTTGTATGAGAAAAGTTTGAAATTTCAACAAAATTTTTTGTTAATTTAATTTATGAAATGGAAAATATTTGTCTGCAAGTCATAGCCTTATTCGGAGAGTTGGTGAAAACAATCAACACGGGTAACCATGGTGATAACCACACTAAATTGGCAGTTGAAGCTAGTCCCATGTTGATGATTTCAGCCCTATCTGAAATATAAAATTAATGAAAACTCATTCATATACGCTATGGTCTCTGGGATATTGATGTATTATGCGAATACTCGTGGACAATAAATATCTTCTTATAATTTAACCGTAGTAACGGCGATGTCCTCCGAAACCGCGTCCATAACCTCCCCTTCGGTAACCTCCATAACCTCCACCTCCATAATAACCACCTCCTCCATAATAACCACCTCCGTAGCCTCCTCCGTAGCCTCCTCCGTAGTAACCGGGGTAGCCGCCACCATAGTAGTCGTTATAACCTCCGCCGTAACCTCCGCCGCCGTAACCACCGCCGTAACCACCGCCGTAACCACCGCCTCCGAGGCCGACGCCGATACCGACGTAACCTCCTAGGATGGTCTCAGCCGTTTCGAGATCGTCGCTCTTAGACGACGCTGCCTCGACTTGTTGCGTGTTGGCGTCGTTGATGACGTCGTCGGCAAAAACGGCGCCCAGTAGCATCGCGACGGCGAGCATTACCTGTTGAGAGGGTATACGATCTTAACGGTCGAATTTATTGAATTTTGAAATCTTACTCGAAAATTCGTAAATGCATTAAATTTTGTAAGATTTCCCCTCCTCACAAAAAAAATAAATAAATTTGTTGTGCTTATTTTTTTATTATTTAGTTTTTTTATTATATTTGTTGAAAAAGTTGTATATGAAATGACAACATCTGTTGATGGTTGCAAACTAAAATGATCTGACTTCATCAATATTCAAGAATAGAAGAATATGGAATAAACGAACACATACCACTCAACCAAGCAGACCACACGTAACACAAGATACAGATATGAAGTTCAACGAGCATGTGGAATAATAGAAATTGTAACAGACCTAGTTGACAAATAAATTGAAAAAATATCATATATATATATATATGTATATATATATATATAAATATATATATATATATATATATATATATATATATATATATATATATATATAAATATATATATGTGGGTATATATATATATATATATATATATATATATATATATATATATATATATATATATATATATATATATATATATATATGTGGGTATATATATATATATATATATATATATATATATATATATATATATATATATATATACATATATATATATACATATATATATATATATATATATATATATATATATATTTATATATATATATATATATATATATATATATATATATTTATATATATATATATATATATATATATATATATATATATATATATATATATATATATTTATATATATGTATATATATATATATATATATATATATATATATATATATATATATATATATATATATATTTATATATATATATTCATTCGTGTAAGTCTGAATCCTGATCAAGATTGTGATCAAAATAGTAGGCATTGCTTAAATTTAAAGACTATATTCTCAATATGAACAACAAATTTATAAGTTTAAAAAAAATTAAAAATTGATATAAAAATGTGCTAATTTAATCTTCTAGAATGATGTAATGGTATTTGGAATATTTCATGAGTTGATGTAGTATTTCACATGATTTAAATAATTCAATTTCTTACATTTCATCTGCTGAAATTGAATTGAATGGGTGAATAATAAACATTCATGAAAAATATCAGATAGACGTGTTAAAAATAGCGATTTAATTGTATAACCTTCATTTTGAAATGAATTTCAGGTTTTACAAAAACCCTAACGTACATATTATCATATTTCATCGAAGGTGATTCTGAGAAGAACTATAATTACAGGACCGATTCAAAAATAAAATATTTTCCATTAATTCACTCGAATCTATTTCCCAACTTGAATTTAAAAAAAAATTGAGAAAAAACATGACATTATCTGTCAACAACTGATTTTGATACAATGTTCCATAGAGAAACAGTAAATGAATAAAAGTACAAATAACTTTTGTATACTAAAATCATATGAAAAAAATGAAATAAAATATTTTTTCCCTTACATTAATTTAAATTCTACACTCGAATAATTTCTTATAAGTTAATAATATCAAAAAAATACATCTCCACACACTTACCTTTATTTTAAACATATTGATTCTCTCTTGTTTCCACTTCGATTCAACTGTGAACGCGTGCAGTCTTCGTTTAGTCAGTGACACGACTGCTGTCCCAACATTTAAATACTGAAGAGGGGCATCCCTGCATCCACTATATACTCTCGTCGCCCGGAACACCTGCCCAGCAACGCTAAACAATAGACGAGACGGGCGGTCGACATGCCCATTAAGATCGACCTTCTGACTTTCCTATGCGATCACCTTAAACACCGAAAACTTACGCATGTGTATTGTGGTTTTTTTGTCATACCAAGGTTGATAGATATTAGTCAATTTTAATGTTGTGGGTCACTAAATCGTATCATCAACTACTGTTGAAGGTAGTCCTACCAACCAGATAAATTAAAAAAAAATGTATTTGTAGAGGAACTAAAATCAGATTTCAATTTTTACACTTTTGAAAGATGTAGTTGTAATTTTAATTTCAAATTCAGTCTTGAAAACATCATTAACCCGGGAAATACGACTGATGCACTTATATATAAAGTGATATTAGTTCATGTTGGGTTGGTAGACAGCCTCCAACTCTTGTGAGTATGTGTATGTATATTACAGGTATGTCCCCACCTCGTGAAGTGAACCCTTTCTTTTCGTCTCATAAATAATTATATCATTATTAATGACATTATGTAAGTATAAAGGTCAGGATAGTCATAAACAAAATCGTTCTCGGTGGCCTAATATTTCAGGGTGAATTTTAGTTTGGTTTATTTTAGTTTAGTTTATTAATACTTTTCGTGGTTAGTAGCACCTGATTATCATATTCATCCCTGTATTTATTGGTTCACAGTATAAAGTTTTTTTAATTGAGCTACCGTTACCGTGCAGTTGATTATTTCCTTTGGGGTAGTAAGATCGCCCATGTGGTGCTCCGTCCAAACGATCCTACCGTTTTTTAATTATTATTCATTTGAATAGTTTCGTACTATGTTATATAGTATTTTACGCTCATAAAATAACCACAAAGCCTGAAACAGGCTTGTCTGTGGGTGTACACAAATTACAAAGTATATGTACAGTACTTGTGAGACATATATATTATATGAAGTAGAATATTGGAAAAAGTATCATGAATGGTAAAATGAAAAGTTTAATAATGTTATAATAGTCAATTGCAGGGTTCGTGTGAAAAATATTGTGATCAGGTTGTAAGTGATGTTGATTGATGTTGTAAGTGATGTTAAAAACATAGATTAATACATAAAAAACCGATAAAGTAGAGACAAACAGACAAACAATCATAATAAAATATCATCAATGTACCATTTCTTTACTTCTCGTTTCACCATATTATTATATTTATTTATAACAATTAATAATTGGGAAAAAACGTCTTTGTATCTGGTATTACATGCTGATGAAATGGCAGATAAGATTTGAATATTATTTGGGAGTTTTCACTAATTTTAAGTGAATGAGGCCTATACTCTCATTAAAATTTGATGCATGGATTTAAATGTAGAAAGTGTTGTTTTTTCAAATTTTATTTGATGAATTCAGCAATTGAATGACATTTTTCTCCATTTTCAATCATGAGACTGTATTTGTAAAAAAATGAGGAATATGCTAAAAATTACTATCATAGCCTAATAATCCAAAATCAAATCAAATATATAGAATTATCGTCATGATGCCACATGCATATTGCATTTATTTCTGTTATGATAATTTGAGCGTTCAATTAGAAATTAATCTTATTAAAAAAATATAAAAAATATTTATTTTCCAACCAAAATATTTCAATCGTATACCCAGTATCAAACCAATGGACACACGGTATTTGGCTCAACATGGTCTTATATAAATTATGAAGTAGACACACATGTTTAATTGAAAATACAATTGAAAATCAATCTCGTACAAACTCATTTCAAAAATGGAAAATCCAATATTTACGGAATACATTATCTGGCTCAACATATTCTTATAAAATTAGAAAGTATATAAACATGTTCAATTAAAAATACAATTGAAAATCAATCTCTTACAAACTTATTTCAAAAATGGAAAAACCAATATTTCAACCAATAACAATAATCACAATTATATAAAATTAGAATGTAGAATCGGTAACCTCACATTGTTTATCATTTGAGCAACAACATCGCACACCTCAACACAGATTAGCACGGGGCTCGGAGTCTTTTCACTTTCGCCACTGATTCATCGACAAACGCCGAATGGAAACAGAGCAAGGTCATTAGATCACACACGTGGTCCTCGCAAGAGTCCAGCGGTCATGGCCTAGTTATTATATAATACGAATTGTCTGGACAATACGGTTCGACGTGTCGTCAGGGTCAGTCGACAGCGGGTATCGAACCCGAGTACTCTGGACCCTCATCCCGAACGTTCTAGGCCTAGCCAGCTTCAAAAGTCTATGACTTTAATTGGTAAATATTTACTAGAAGTGGTAAGTACCCTGGCAACATGTCCAGTTCTTGTCCATTTTTATTGTTGTGAGCATAAAATCTTTTTTACCGCGACTGACACTTGAAAAAACGTTCTAAGCATAGCTATCTCTGACAGTATTATATGACTTTCATTGGTAAATATTTACTCAGAGTGCTATAAGTATATCACGGCAACATGTCCAGTCATTGTGTATTTTATTATTGTTTGCTTAACGACCCCACCAACAGCTAGCTTATAAGGGGGTACGAATGAGCAGGTGATTATGAAACGATGAAGTGATGATAAGTGAAAGGACGTTTATAAAAACCCTTGCCTTATGAGGGACTCGAACCGACTGCCAACGGTGACTTCAGTATCTGAAGCAGTGCCTCAGCTGACTGAGCTACGGAGGGTGGCGACTTCCATTGGTGAATATGTACTGGGAGAGCTAAATACCATGGCAACATATCTAGTTTTTGTCTATTTTCATTGTTGTTGGCACAAAATATTTTATACCGCGACTGTCACTTGAAAAAACGTTCCAGATCTAGCTAGCTCTAAGAGTCTATGACTTTCATTAGTAAATATTCACTAGAAGAGCTAAATACCATGGTAACATGTCCGGTTCTTATGTATTTTCAATGCTGTTACTACAAAATCTTTTTTATCGCGACTGTCACTTGAAAAAACGTCCTAGCTCTGACAGTATATGATTTGTATCTGTAAATATTTACTATAAGAGCTAAATACCAATGCATCATGTACGACTCTTGTGTATTTCCATTGTTAGCACAAAATCCTAGCCCCTCTCATGAGGTGGCCTACGAAATATGTCAAGTTTATATTTATACAGACCAAGAGACCGTGACTCCATGATTATCTTGTATTGTTATAGTATTTAGATCTAATAGTGAATAGAAACCAATCAAAGTCAAAAACCTTTGAAGCTAGCCGGGCCCAGGACGTTATAAATAAGTGACAGTCGCGGTAAGGGTCATGGGTCACCAAAGAAACATGCTGAACCTTCAGATGTTGATATTATCTTCTCTTCACATCTTGAGGCGACGTGTATCGGTAAGCTAACACATCTCTAGATGGCTGAATCATATAGTTTGGTTGAACGTGAGCTTGGTGACCATGGTTTAGATCAGAAATCAACCAATCGTCAACTCATAGTATCAACTATACTGAGACGAGTGGCCGATTGGTTAATTCACTGGACCGTCATTCAAGAGACCTGAGTTCGATTCCCGCCATGGTCAACCATCCTGACAGGGGTTTTTCCGTGGTTTCCCTCTGTCGTTCAGGTCAATACTTTTTTTTTTTTTTTTAATAACATCGAAACTTGATACAAAATCATTGTTCCCCAATTAAGGCTAAGTTGAAAATATTTTTGAAAATACCGTTTGAAAATACTGCGAAGACTAAGTTCCACTCGGTGGGGTGCTACACAAGATGTTCTTTCTACAACGTATAAGACATACGTCAGACCGGTGCTGGAATATGGCCGAGAGGCCTTTTGTACTGCTAGTCTAACCAATATTAAAATTCTCGATTTAGTTCAAAATCAAGCTCTTAGAATGATATGTGGCGCCGCAAAGTCTACTCCAATCACAGCGATTGAAATTCAAACGCAAATCGAGCCACTATCTATTCGAAGAGAAAAAGCTGCTATTGTTCAACAAGAGAAACAATTGAGACTTAACGACTCGTACTGGAAATCATATGAGCCACCAGTATTACGAATACCATCCCAGATAGGTTTCAGTGCTGCTGTCAATAACATGAAGACGAAGTTTGAGATTGAAGTTGACGTGGCCTCAAGGAAACCTTTTCCACCTCCTTCATCGTCATTGCTTTTATTACCCAAGACGAGAATAAAGCTGATTGACGAGATGAATAAGAAAGATACGATGAATGTATTCGCACTGAAGCAACTGTCTCTACGTACAATACATACTTTATACCCTTCAAATGAGTGGCTTCATGTTTTCACCGACGGTTCGGCAGATGCTGTTCAATCGAATGCTGGTGCTGGAGTATACAGCATCATGTTCCAAAAATCGGCTGCAGCAGGAAGATATGGTTCATGCTTTGATGGGGAAATGGAAGCGATTAAGATAGCATTTGAGTTAATACGCGAGCGTACCATTCCTCGGAAAATTGTGGTTTTTGTCGACTCCAGAGCAGCTATTCAAGCTATTACATCAAAGGCAACTGATTGTTCAATCACCAATCAATGTCAAAAACTATCCCACGATCTGATAGAGGATGGTTGGTCATTGATTTTACAATGGATCCCGAGTCACTGCGGAATCGAAGGAAATGAAAAGGCTGACGAACTCGCCAAATTGGGATCCAATCAGAGGCAGCACACAATACCAATGTCGATAGCTTCCTACAAAAATATGCTCAAAATCAAATCCAAAACTATTTTAAATCAGGCCCAAGAAGATGTCGCTAGAGGAAAGAGATGGGAGTCTTTGCTGGAAAAACCGATACATTGCAATACCCTGCCTCGTTCTACTGCAGTCGCGATCTTCAGGATTACAACAGGCCATGATTTTCTTTACAAACATCTGAAGAGAATAGGAGTTAAAGCAAGTTCCATGTGTCCCCTGTGCAAGCTGGAAGATCAAAATGCAGAACACCTACTTGTATGCCCAGCACTTGATCAACACCGAGCTCTGTTGAAAAATCAAGGTTTGTCTGGGGATTGTCTAATGGCAGCTTTGTACTGGCAGACGAGAAGAGACATATCAGAAGTAGAGTTCCTACTACAATCGTGACGAATATATTCTCAAGGAGAAGCAGTTCTGACTACCGTACATCAAGTTGCATCAACAGCTTGAAACATTTTTTTTTTCATCCTGATTGATGGTTTTCCATGGTTTCCCTCAGACGTCGATTTCACAAGCATTCAATATTGAGAAAATCAGAAAAAGAAAAAAAGAGAAAAAAAAAGAAAAAACAAGAAAAAACAAGAAAAGAAAGAAAAAAAGGGTTGAATAATAATCAAATACAATAACTAGAATGAATGAAATGAAAAAGAAAAAAGAATGAAAAGAAGAAAAAAAGAAAAGAAAAAAGAAAATAATAAAAAAAAAATTGAAAAAAAATGAAAAAAAAATGAAAATAAAAATGAAAAAAAAGAAGAAAAAATAAAAAAATAAATAAAGGAAAATGAAGAAGAAAAAAAAAATATATATAATAAAAAAAGAAGAAAAAAAAAGAAAATGAAAAATGAGAAAGAATAAAAATAAAAATAAATTAATTAATGAATGAAAGACAATTGGAAGATGAAGTAAAAAAATGAAATGGAATGAGGAGAAGAAATGAATTAATGAATAAAGGAAGAGAGGGGAAAAAAAGAGAAAGAGAGAAAAAAAGAGAAAGAAAAAAGAAGTAAGAAGGAGAAAAAAATATATATATATATCAAACACAACAAGAAGAGAAGAAAAGAAGAGAAGAAGTTGGAAGAAAAAGCTCAAGACCAACAAACACCTTTTTTTATCCATCCTGACGTGGTTTTTCGTGGTTTCCCACAGTCCTCGAAGCAAATGCTTGGATGAAGTACTAATTGGCCACGACCATTAATTAGTAGAGCGATAGGCCTAATTATAACATTATAGGCCTATCACTAATTTAATTTGTGCTTTTTGTATAATGATCAATTTTACATCTGCTGTCAAGGTCAATACTGGAATGGTTCCTTAACAACCGACCACGACCGACTTCTCCCCACTATTCAAAAACACCTGATAAAATAACCTCTCATCTCATCATCCCATCATCTCATATATATCATTCACCGACGCCAATAAATCGAAGTCATCAGTAGAGTACGTCGTTAAACCCAATATAAATAAATAAAGTATCAACTAAACTAAGATTTCAAGTTGGATAGCAGAATGCTTTTTTCTTAAGAGGGATCATATGTAAGAGGATTGTCAGGTTCCCATAGCAACTAGACAAGTTAGCAGCGGAGAAATGAATACTGATGTTGTGATTGAAAAGTACAATTCAGGCGACATTGTTGTTTATTCCTTACAACAATGTGTGACGTCATATGGAAGAAGCTTTCAGACCTGTGGGAATATGTCATCAGGCAGTGTGATTCAGAATTAGATACTGTGGTCGAATTGTAGGAGGGGGGGATAGGCGTGATACCCTCCAAAGTAAAATGATCGCTTACGCCACTACGATTGGCGGCCGAAGTGTGCTAACCTTCCCGGCGATGTTGCGGGCGATCGTACAATTGTACTCGAGATAAAAAAAAATAGAGAAGATACCGTCAAGACCTTTCAGAGAAGTGGTAGTCAAAAACGATCGGATGCCTGGTTCAACTAGGAAGATGTCGGTGGTCCCGCGGACTTTCGACAACGCCGCCGTCGACCGGAGTGCGGTAACAAGGTAAAATTCCGAGATTATGGCAAAGATCAATCACATCTATTGCCGTTGAAAATTTCGTCGCCGTCGGACGAAATTTTGAAAGGATGTTAGCGAAATACACTTTTTTCTGGCGATGGAAGACGACTTCCGCGACGGTTTTAGGTGAGAGATTTTCAGACTGCTTGGTGAACGATATTCACCGACAACAAAAAAACTTTTCCGGAGGGTTCGGGTTCGAATCACGCGAACTCGTATATTATGGTCGTCGGTGAATAAGTTGTGCATCGGAACTTGGGAGTTGCGAGAAATGAAGTCCGCCTCCGAAAAACACTTGCCGCCCGCAGAAGTGCTCAACTCGCGGGGGGGGTGTTTTTCGGAGCCGGGGAATGAAATTTTTTTCATCAAACTTTTAAATTTCTTCAACATCTTAAAAAAAGTCGGTGTTTTATGCTAATATCTTTTTATCGTCGGGATGAATTTCATCGAAACTCCTACCAACGATGAATGTTATCGATCCAAGTTCTAATCTGAAAACGGCATTGCGCTCCGGTACCTCGATCGACTACGACGCTTGGAAACGACGCCGACACCGACGCCGCCACCTTCACGGTCGAGATCGTCGATAATAGTTTTTCTCGTATCAAATTTCTTCACCGTCTCAACAAGACCTTTCGGAATATGTCCATTTTGTGAAAATCCGACTACTCGGACGACCGTGATCGTGTTTGCAAGTTTTCACGAAAATCGGTTTTCGTAAAAGTTGTCGAAAATTCCAAGTCACGACAAAAGTTCGCCTCCACCGGAACTTGCCCGGAACAAAAGTGCCCAGCTCCGGGGACGATTTATTTCAGAACCGGGATATGAAATTTTTTCTCTCAACTTGTCAACTTCTTCGACATCGAAAAAAATTCGAGATTTTTGCTAATATCTTTTGATCGGTATGATGGATTTTGACGAAACTTTCAACTACAATAGGTGTCATCAATTCGATTCTGAAACTGAAAACGGCTTTGAGCTCCAATACCCCGATCGAGAGCGACGCTGGGAAACGACGCCGGCGCCGCCACCGCCACCTTCCTGGTCGAGATCGTGGATGATGTTATTTCTTGTATCACATTTCTTCATTATCTTGACAAGACCTTTCAGAATATGTTGACTTTGTGGGAATTTGACCACCCGATCGACCGTGATCTTTTTTTCAAGTTTTCAACAAAAATCCGTAATAGTGGTCGAAAATTGCAAGTCATGACAAAAGTCCGCCTCTACCAGTACTTGCCGGCCACAGAAGTGCCCAACTCCCGTAAAGGTGTTTTTCAGAGCCGGGGATGGAATGATTTTTTTTTCTCAAGCTTATCAACTTCAACATCAAAAAAAGTCGATATTTTTGCTAATATCTTTTGATAGACACGATGGATTGCAACAAAAATTGCTACAACAATTTGTATCATTATACCAAGTCTGAATCTGGAAATGGCTTTGAGCTCCGATACTCTGATCGACCGCGACGCTTGGAAACGACGCCGAAGCTGCCACCACTTTTCCAGTCGAGATCGTGAATTATGTTGTTTTTTTTGTATCAAATTTCTTCACCCTCTCAACAAGACCTTCCAGAATATGTCTATTATGTGGAAATATGACCACTCAATCGATCGTAATCGTGTTTTCAATTTAAAAAAAAATCCGTAAAAGTGGTCGAAAATTTGAAGACATGACAAAAGTCCGCCTCCACCGAAACTTCCCGGCAACAGAAGTGCCCAACTCACGAGAAGGTTTTTTTCAGGGGCGAAGAATGAAAACAAACATCCAAACTTTTCGAAATTTTCGAAGTCATCGCAGAAGTCCGCCTCTACCAGTACTTGCCGCCCACAGAAGTGTTTAACTCCAGATAACGTGTTTTTCAGAGCCGGGGAATGAAACATTTTTCTCTTAAACTTGCCAACTTCTTCAAAATGAAAAAAAAATATGTTTTTTGCTGATATCTCCTGATCGGCATGATAGATTTCAACAGAACTTCCACCAACGATAGATGTTATTGATCCAAGTTCGAATCTGGAAACGGCTCTGCGCTTTGGTACCTCAATCGACGGCGACGCCTGGAAACGACGCCGACTACACCGTCACCTTTACGGTTAGGGTGAACAATATTTCTTCGCGTATAAAATTTCTTCACTGTTTTGACAAGAACTGTATTAATATGTCCACTTCGTGCAAATTTGACCATTCTATCGACCGTAAGCGTGTTTTCAACTTTTCCCAAGTAGGCCTATCGATTTTCGTAAAAGTGGTCAAAAAATTTCGAATTATGATAAAAGTCTGGCTCCATCGAAACTTGCCGGTAACAGAACTGCCCAACTCAAGGGTGCGTTTTTTTCAGAGTGGAGAATGAAAAAAAAATCAAACTTTTCGAAATTTTATAAGTTGTCGCAAAAGTCCGCCTTTACCAGTACTTGCCCACTACAGAAGTGCTCAATTCGCGAGAAGGAGTTTTTCTAAGCCAAAAAATGATTTTTTTTCTCAAAGTTGAAAACTTCTTCATCATCGAAAAAAAGTCGAGCTTTTTGCTAATATCTTTTGATCGGCACTGTGAATTTTAACGGAACTCTTACCAACAATGTATGCCATTGATCCAAGTCCGAATCTGGGAACGGCTGTGCGCTCCGGTATCCCGATCGACCGGGACGCCGGGAAACGACGCCGACGCCGCCGCCACCTTCCAGGTCGAGATTGTGAATCATGTTTTTTCGTGTATCAAATTTCTTAATTGTCTTAACAAGACCTTTCAGAATATGTTCACTTTGTGACAATCTGACTACTTTCCGTTCGACCGTGATCGTGTTTTCAACTTTTCACAAGAATCGATTTTCATAAAAGTGGTCGAAAAATGTGAAGTCCAAAACCAAAGTCCGCCTTCACCGGAACTTGCCGCCAACAGAAGTGCGTAACTCCCGGGAAGGTTTTTTTCAAAGGCGGCGAATGAAAAAAAAAATCGAACTTTTCGAAAATTTCCAAAGTCGCTGAAGAAGTCCGTCTCTACCAGTACTTGCGCGTAATAGAAGTGCTAAACTCGCGGGTAGCTGTTTCTCAGAGTCAGAGAATAAAATTTTTTCTCTCAAACTTGTAAATTTCTTCAATATCGAAAAAAAGTCGAGTTTTTTCCTAATATCTTTTGATCGGATGGATTAATTTCGTCGAAATTTATACCAACGATGTATGTCATTGATCCAAGTCCAAATCTGGAAACGGCTTTGCGCTGCGGCACCTCAATCGACCACGACGCTTGAAAACGACGCCGACGCCGACGCCACCTTCCCGGTCGAGATCATCAATAATGTTTTCTCTCGTATCAAATTTTCACATTATTTCAACAAGACCTTGCAGAATATGTCCATTTTGTGAAACTTCGACTATCCGTTCGACCGTAATTGTGTTTTCAAGTTTTCACAAAAATCGATTTTCGTAAAAGTGGTCGAAAATTTTGAGTCATGAAAGTCTGCCTCCACAGGAACTTGCCATCAACAGAAGTTCCCAACTTCTGGGAGAGGTATTTCTCAGAAGCGGAGAATGCAAAAAAAATTCAAAATTCTCAAAGTCGTCACAGAAGTCCGCCTTTACCAGTACTTGGCGGCCACTAGAGAGCTAACACAATTCATATTCACATTTTTATCAATCTTCACTTACTTTCATTTTATTTTCATTCCACTTTTGATATAATAATTCCCCCGTGTTCTTTCATTCATTTTTTTTTCTGGTATTTATTCATAATAGGCTGCCTCATTTGATCATTCATATAAGCACATCCATAATATAGATTTGTACTTTTATTAAATGTTTTATATTTCTTGTTATTCTGTGTCTTAGGGCAACTCTATTGTGAGCAGAGACTGAATAAAGTTTTTTATATCCGGGAAGGTGTTTTTCAGAGCCGGGGATGGAAGGCATTTTTCTCTCAAACTTGTCAACTTCAACATGAAAAAAAAGTTGAGATATTTGCTAATATCTTTCGATCGGCGAAATGGATTTTCACGAAACTTTCACCAACAATATATGTCATAAATACAAGTCCGAATCTGGAAACGGCTTTGCGCTGCGTGACCTCAATCGACCACGACGCTTGAAAACGACGCCGACGCCGCCGCCACCTTTCCGGTCAAAATCGTCGATGATTTTTTTTCTTGTATCACATTTCTTCACCATCCGTCTTAACAAGACCTTTCATAATATATCCACTATGTGCAAATCTGACTACTCGATCGACCGTGATCGTGTTGTAAGGTTTTCAACAAAAATCCGTAAAAGTGGTCGAAAATAATTCAAGTCACGACAAAAGTCCGCCTTCACCGGAACTTGCCCGCAACAGAAGAACTCTCACGATTTTTTTTTCAGAGCCGGGGAATGAAATTTTTTCTCTCAAACTTGTAAACTTTTTCAACATGAAAAAAACGTGTTTTTTTTTTGCTAATATCTTTCGATCGGCACGACGGATTTCGACGAAACTTCCACCAAAGATAGATGCCATCGATCCAGATTCGAATCTGGATACGGCAATTTGTGCTGACATTGGAGGGGCTGCGTGAACTTGACCCCTCATGGTTTGAAAATCGATTTACTCGGAAAATTGCCGAGCACAAATTTTCAAAGTCTCGGCATAAAATCTGAAGGTCTAGCACAAACTCTGGACAAAGTTTCCTAATTTATGCAGGTAGTGGGGGGAGGGGGAAGGGGAAGGTTCACGGACCTCAGGTTGAATCATCATGGGTGGATTGCAAAGACGGAGTTTAAACCCCGGCCTACCTTGGACACCGTCTAAGGCCGGGTATTACCAAGTCCAGTTAATATTTATCTGAGAGTTGGTGAAAACAAATACCACAGGTAACCATGGCGATAACAAGTTTGAACTGTCAGATAAAGGCTAACTGGACTTGGTAATACCGGGCCTAAGTAAGAAATTGCATTGCAGCCACAATGCAATTTCTTACCTAGACGGCGACTAAGGTAGGCCGGGGTTTAAACTCCGTCTTTGCAATCCACCCCTAAACTTCGGAGGGAAACCACGAAAAATCTCATTCAGGATGATCGAACTTGGCTGGAATCGAACCCTGAACAACTGCCTCATTCCTGTATCCTGCACATTCTCAGAACTATGAGCGAATTAATCGATGGAAAAAGCTTCCAACACTTGAAAATAACATGTAAACAGTATAATTTCACATCTTTCCATATGGATTTATTCCATAATTCCACTTAACACTCATTATAATCATCCGGAAAGTCTTCTCTTCGCTCATTCCAAGGAGGTTATGAGGAAATATTAAAAAACATTCTCATGTTTTCAAGGAATTATCAACATTTCAATTCAACGCAAACAAACATTAGAAACAAAATAATTAGCCGATGTACACACACCAGGAAATCTGAACTCTTTGTATTCAATTTTAATTAATTACAAAAGTTTAAATAATAATTGCAAGATTTTAACAATAAGATGTGAAGATCCGACATGCGTTTTGCGTTGCGGAACGTGCGTGACGGCATCCATTATTCAACGCATTCACGAATATAAAATATAGAATCGGTCACGCATAGAATCGCGACGCAACAACGCCGCGTTCTTTGAGAGCCATCCTTTACCATCTTGTATCGAACTAGAGACTTTACTCAAAAATATTAATTACTAGTTGTGAGCTACAATAAAATACAAGTTATAGGCCTGTATCGTCTGATGAAATAGTTCAACACGTTATTTCGAACTGTTCCAAATTGTTTTGATGATTTAATTCAATATTTATGAAGCAAATATTGGCATATTAGTTTGATAAAATGAGTTTATACTTCAGTTATTTATATTATCCTAGTCTTCTTTTCATGATATGTCTTGATAAATACATGTGCACAATTCCTTTTCCATATTCAACAGATGGTAATTATGGTAATTATATAATATTGGAAAGCACGTTGAATATATATATAGATGGCAGTGTTATTGATGTTTTATGTTTTATGTTGATATGATTGACAATATGGTGTTATTGATCATATACTCGGTGACTATGGTTACCATCAGAAAACAACCAATGTACTTCTGTCAACTGACGTCACCCATTGTTGAAAGTGACAGACAACAATGTTCATCAGTTGGAATCGACCAATCAGAATATATTTTGGTAGTCCACCAGTTCGCTGTATTGCTATGGTAACTATGTTTGTCATTTGTTACTTGACACCAACCTATTTTATCATAATATAAAGGAGGTACTCCATTTCGCATACTGATAACATGGAAGGCATTTGTGGTTTCTTGCGGTCAGTTCAGAGCCAAAGGACCCGATTGCCTGTCGTGATTTAGCGGATTCCCTTGTGAAGTAGATGTAGATAAGAGTGGCTATACGGTAACGGTGACATTGTTGAACTTACAACATCTTTCCATTCAGAACAAATGCAACTGTTATCATAATAATCCTACTGAGCCGAGCAAAGAGTTTATTGGAGCCGAGTATAGCATTGTTGAGCATTGTTGTTTCATATAGTTCAATATAAAAGCGATAGTTGCGCTACAGGCAATCGGGACCCTGGACATGGAAACTGAATACGGAAATATTTCACTTTGAAGACCCGAGTTGGAGCACATCGTTTATATTATGATAAAATAGATAGGTATCACTATATCGTGTATGAAGTATCATCTGAAGAAATTTTCCCAAATCAATTTTGATCAGGAAAATCAAGTTTTTTTTCCCAAATTTGATTTTCACCAAATGGTGATTTGCACCAGAATGCACATTTAAGCGCTGCGGTTCCTAATAACAGTATGGATCAAACAAGACAAAAGTTTACAAATTGTACATCCTGTAAAATATCGTAATGGTAGTAAATATTCTAAACTTATTTCCATTAATCAGACAACGACTTAGTAATAACCATTCCTGCGACTGTAATATCGTCCATAACCACCTCCATATCCCCTGCCGTTGTAACTCCTTCCGCCTCCGTAGTCACCGCCGTACCCGCCTCCGCCGCCTCCACCTCCGCCCCCGGCGGCGGTAGCCAGGCCCAGGGCGTACTCCCCGAGGAAGCCCAGGAACTCGGCCGTCTCCAGATCGTCCTGCTGCTCCAGGAGAGGTTGCTTGTTGCTGACGGGAACGCCGGATACCAGGATGATGGACGCTGCGAGGAGGACGATGAAAGAAACCTGGAAGATGGGATGAATAGTTAGTTATCTGTCTTGATTAGTTTATACGCGTTGTTGGGTAAGATTGTCCAGGATTTCTGGAGAAGTAAATCTGTTTCGTAGTATTGGGAATGTAAATGAAAGAGTAGGGAGAATAAGAGGAGATTTTACCAATTGAAATGATATAAAATGGTATAGAAATATTAATTATTTATTATTAGTTATATAAAAATCCATATATACTATACCACACACACACACACATACACACACACACACATTAAATATATATATATATATATATTTTTTTTTATTTATTTTTTTTTAATAATTTTTTTTTTTGAATATAAAATATAGACCCTAACTATTCATAAAAATGATTATCATTTCAAGTTGATTGCAGTTTATTGTTCTTCTGGTTTTCGACCAAGTTACTTTTAAAAAAGTAGCTTTCAAGCTTACTGAGAAGGGTGGACCAATGGCTAGCACACTGAACCGTGTTCCACAGGTGACTGGGTTTTTGGAGATACAAAAGCTTTTCGTGGTTCCTCGTTCGTGGTTTTCGTTTAGGTGAATACTGGGATGTCATTCTCACCAACATGCCACGACCGTATTTTCCAAAACACGTAATAGAATAACCTCTCACCTCTTCTTCCCACAATCTGATTCGTCAATCCCAAACTCCCTGGTCGTCACTGCAGTGCGTCGTTAAACTCAATAATAATGAATATTAATATATTAAATATCAATATTGAATATTATTTAATATAAATATAAATAGTGTGCATATAAATATATATCTAGTGCTGCTGATACTTATATCAATACAATTATGAATATACAGAGATCAATTTTAAGAAATATGATTCCTGTAAACGTACAAGTTCTTCGTGAAAATCTGTTTATTCATTGTGATATCTTATCGGTTAGGAGAAATTTCAAATTTCAAATCATTATTCAAAATTTCTTCTCAGAAGAATATAAAGAATATCTAAATTATAGCTATAGGACTAGAACAAAAGACTCTGGGTACTGTGTGGTCCCCATATATATTATCAACTATGGTAAAAGACTATTGAAAATTTCAGTTCCAACCCTATTCAACGACATGCCTGTAAATATGTACGTAATTTAAAATTCATGGCAGAAATAAAGCGCAGTGTAAAGCGATAGTTGATCACGTTAGACTATAGTCTATTTCGTCATTTGAATATGATTTTGTAACCTCTTTTTGATATTAATTCGTAAATACTTTATTATTTTCAGTGGACTTGAGAAGATTTGAGTTGATACTATTACACAAATATTAATTATCTGTTTAATTTACCTGCAGAACAGATGTATAGAGCATCTTTACGGGATATTGTCAATATAGATTTATCTTTTGTTTTCTTGAAGGACCAATAACAATAATGAAATAACTTCCAAGCTTGACTATTACGACACATCAATATTTAATTTCTAGCTCACAAATGAATATTTTTAAAACTTTCAACACTTTTCAATCGTAAGTTATACCCAACAACTTTTATTTTACTACGAAATGCTTCCAATCAGCGCCATTTTTGATTTATGTGTGAATATTCCGTTCTTTATTATTATTTTCCGAAATATATTTATACGTTATTGACCAAGATTGATTTCTTATAGAATGTATTACATAACATGTCCTAAACCTTCCAGGAAGGTCAAACATGAGATACAAGTGCACCATATAGGCCTAAACCAAGTAAATACAACTGAATATGTATAGATTTTAGGGCGTTGGTTATAACAGCTATCGAAATTAAAAATAAATTAAGTTAATTAACTACGAACTGACCCACTTGTCGATATTGTTTACTAACAACAAAAAACTGAAAGTTCCAGGTTAAAAATGAATAACTTACCACTAGGAAAACGCAATATATGTGTTGTTGGGGTGAGCGATAGGCAGATTTGTGATGCAAAAAGTGAAGAACAGATTTTTTGTGACAATTTAAGAAATGCATGTTTTGTCTTCATCATACTGAAGAGAACCTAAGCATTCATTGAGTGAAAATTTAAGGACAATATTTCTAAAACTGAAGGAGTTATGAATATAGTTTTGTTTTGGGTTTATTTTACATATTTACATATTTATTATTTTACATATTTTTTAATAATAAGTTACATGTATGTTTTTGTTTTTATTTAGATTTGTTTTTATAATTTGAGAAATGTTTTGTGTTTATCATATAGAATTGAGAACTCAAGGAGTCATCGAATGAAAATTCATGAATAACTCACCATAACTCGCTTCATATTTCTTCAGTTGTTGTTGTTGTTGTTGTTTGAACGTTGGAATAGAACCTTGTTCCTGAAACCAGCACTGTATCACCTCTGATGTTCGGAAATAATCCCAAAGACGCTTCTAGAAGTCGAAGACGTACGTTTTCCCGCCAACAGCTCTTTATCAATCAACTCTTGCCGCGTTTTTATGAAGATGCGCTTCTCTCTCGCGCGTGTACAACTCTCGTATATCTCTCTCACGTTTCCCCCCACCCCGACCCCATCGTCCTCCCCCTCCAAACATCCCCATTCAATAAAAAAAAGACACGGTCAAAATCATACCAAGGACGAAAATGTAATAACTCAAATGAAGAGCATTGTCGATGAAAACCTTCAATGAGTATTACCGGAAATATATATTCATGAATATAAAATGGTTATTATTTGAACCGAATTACTTGATATAGTAAGATAATTTGATAAAAACAACTAAAAATTTCTACTTACACTCATTAAAATCATCTCCATCTTCTTTGATATTTCAATATAATTGAGTTTTTCTGTTGGATTGAGTTAATTAATTCATAAAATAAAGTGTACATTACGAAATAGGATATCCAGTTGAAAACAGATTCGAAACGAAAGATCGTCTATTATAAGTGAGTTGGTGAGACTGTCGATCGAAACTCAATCAGAAGTGAATTGATAATGAAAGTGTAGAAAGGTTACCATATAGTTACTTACCTTGAAATGAATGAAAAAAGCTTCTGTTATTATACTACATTTGAAGAGGTTTTTGTGGGTCAAACACGTTTGTCGAAGCCCTTTGGTCGATTGAAGCAGGAATACACCTACCATTGAGGTGTTTTAATGTATGGTAGCATTGACATTGTATAGCTTCATTATAGTATATGATAATGCAATAAATGTATACAGGTTTCTTGCGATTAAATATTTAAGACGAGGAAGTAAGCTCGAATTACGTGGTAATTAAAAGCAGGAACTTGGAAGTGAAATCGAAATCGAAATTAATTGATATTTTTGTGGAAGTGGAATCAAAATTAAATTTTTTAATCTACGTGCATGAAAACTGGAATCGAAATTGAAATTATTATTCTGAGATTGTCTGAAATAAAATCGAAATGAAAATCTATTTTTTTTCATCATATTGAAGCAGATTTTCTAAATTTTATTCGAATAGATTATTTTATATTATTAATATATTGATAATTATTATAATATTATCATTATATATTATTTATATACTTTTTATTATTGAATAAGTCATTTTATTTTCTGTTAGTAGGCCTATTTGTAGATAAAGCGGGTAGTAAAACTCGATTACTGGGTAAGCTCAAAACTACAGAGCGGTTGCGGCGTGTGATGGATATGCTAGATCTGTCTGTGATAACGCTCTCAAACAACTGTATCAGTGCACCTGTGAAATTAGGGTTATTGAATGCTGTAAATTATATACCAGTTTTATAATAGAAAGATCATCTTCTTACCAAAATAACTTTAAATACGGATTACTTTTTCGACCTACGACTTTTTGTGTTTCAACTAGTATATTCCAATGTGGTGAGCAATACCAACACGAATACGTTTATATTTTATTTGACATTTGTAAAAATTCGTAGAAAGCATAAATTGTCATACCACACAAAAAACGGGAAGGGTTGGTATACTTGCTGCTTGATTGTATATACAGCTTAAAATATAGGTAGCCGAACTGTTTCCTAAACTGATGTGTCATCAGTTGTTGTTCTTTTTCCATGATGTAGTATGAGCATGGTGGCTGTTGTATTCGTGTAGTGAATAAAAACATAATTTTGAAGCATATTAGATATTACATCTTCGAGTGTTATAATTCTGCTCGTTATCTCTCTCTATAGGTCTTTTTTTTTAGGTCTTTTTATAGGTCATAATTTCACCATCCACACACTTATCATCACCCTCGTGGCGCTCTGAACTTCACCACGTGATTATCGTCCTTGAGAAAAGAGCATAATTTCACCATCCACACACTTAGCATCAACCTTGTGGCGCCCTGAACTTCACCATGTGATTATCGTCCTTGAGAAAAGAGCATAATTTCACCATCCACAAACCTAACATCACCCTTGTGGCGCTCTGAACTTCACCACGTGATTATCGTTCTTGAGAAAAGAGCATAATTTCACCATCCACACACTTAACATCACCCTTGTGGCACCCTGAACTTCACCAAGTGATTATCGTCCTTGAGAAAAGAGCATAATTTCACCATCCACACACTTAACATCACCCATGTGGCGCCCTGAACTTCACCACGTGATTATCGTCCTTCAGGAAAGAGCATACTTTCACCATCCACACACTTAACATCACCCTTGTGGCGCTCTGATTTTCAGCACGTGATTATCGTCCTTGAGGAAAGAGCATAATTTCACCATCCACACACTTGACATCACCCTTGTGGAGCCCTGAACTGAACCACGTTATTATCGTCCTTGAGAAAAGAGCATAATTTCACCATCCACACACTTAACATGACCCTTGTTGCGCCCTGAACTCCAACACGTGATTATCGTCCTTGAGAAAAGAGCAAATTTCAGCTCTCCAGACCCTCAACATCGCCCTTGTGGTGCCCTGAACTTCACCACGTGATTATCGTCCTTGAGAAAAGAGCCCAATTTCACCATCCACACACTTAACATCACCCTTGTGGCGCCCTGAACTTCACCACGTGATTATTGTCCTTGAGAAAAAAGCATAATTTCACCATCCACACACTTAACATCACCCTTGTGGTGCCCTGAACTTCACCACGTGATTATCGTCCTTGAGAAAAGAGCATAATTTCACCATCCACACCCTTAACATCACCCTTGTGGCTCATTGAACTCTACCACGTGATTATCGTCCTTGAGAAAAGAGCATAATTTCACCATCCACACACTTAACATCACCCTTGTGGCGCCCTGAACTTCACCACGTGATTATCGTCCTTGAGAAAAGAGCATAATTTCACCATCCACACACTTAACATCACCCATGTGGCGCCCTGAACTTCACCACGTGATTATCGTCCTTCAGGAAAGAGCATACTTTCACCATCCACACACTTAACATCACCCTTGTGGCGCTCTGATTTTCAGCACGTGATTATCGTCCTTGAGGAAAGAGCATAATTTCACCATCCACACACTTGACATCACCCTTGTGGAGCCCTGAACTGAACCACGATTATTATCGTCCTTGAGAAAAGAGCATAATTTCACCATCCACACACTTAACATGACCCTTGTTGCGCCCTGAACTCCAACACGTGATTATCGTCCTTGAGAAAAGAGCAAATTTCAGCTCTCCAGACCCTCAACATCGCCCTTGTGGTGCCCTGAACTTCACCACGTGATTATCGTCCTTGAGAAAAGAGCCCAATTTCACCATCTACACACTTAACATCACCCTTGTGGCGCACTGAACTTCACCACGTGATTATCGTCCTTGAGAAAAGAGCATAATTTCACCATCCACACCCTTAACATCACCCTTGTGGTGCCCTGAACTCCACCACGTGACTATTGTCCTTGAGGAAAGAGCATTATTTCACCATCCACACCATTAACATCACCCTTGTGGCGCCCTGAACTTCACCACGTGATTATCGTCCCTGAGAAAAGAGCATAATTTCACCATCCACACTCTTAACATCACCCTTGTGGCGCATTGAACTGAACAACGTGATTATCGTCCTTGAGAAAAGAGCATAATTTCACCATCCACACACTTAACATCACCCTTGTGGCTCATTGAACTCTACCACGTGATTATCGTCCTTGAGAAAAGAGCATAATTTCACCATCCACACACTTAACATCACCCTTGTGGCTCATTGAACTGAACAACGTGATTATCGTCCTTGAGAAAAGATAATACTTTCACCACCCACACACTTAACATCACCCTTGTGGTGCCCTGAACTCCACCACGTGACTATTGTCCTTGAGGAAAGAGCATAATTTCACCATCCACACCATTAACATCACCCTTGTGGCGCCCTGAACTTCACCACGTGATTATCGTCCCTGAGAAAAGAGCATAATTTCACCATCCACACTCTTAACATCACCCTTGTGGCGCATTGAACTGAACAACGTGATTATCGTCCTTGAGAAAAGAGCATAATTTCACCATCCACACACTTAACATCACCCTTGTGGCTCATTGAACTCTACCACGTGATTATCGTCCTTGAGAAAAGAGCATAATTTCACCATCCACACACTTAACATCACCCTTGTGGCTCATTGAACTGAACAACGTGATTATCGTCCTTGAGAAAAGATAATACTTTCACCACCCACACACTTAACATCACCCTTGTGGTGCCCTGAACTCCACCACGTGATTATCGTCCTTGAGAAAAGAGCATAATTTCACCATCCACACACTTAACATCACCCTTGTGGCGCCCTGAACTTCACCACGTGATTATTGTCCTTGAGAAAAAAGCATAATTTCATCATCCACACACTCAACATCACCCTTGTGGAACCCTGAACTTCACCACGTGATTATTGTCCTTGAGAAAAAAGCATAATTTCATCATCCACACACTCAACATCACCCATGTGGCGCCCTGAACTTCACCACGTGATTATTGTCCTTGAGAAAAGAGCATAATTTCACCATCCACACACTTAACATCACCCTTGTGGCTCATTGAACTTCACCACGTGATTATCGTCCTTGAGAAAAGAGCATAATTTCACCATCCACACCCTTAACATCACCCTTGTGGCGCCCTGAACTTCACCACGTGATTATCGTCCTTGAGAAAAGAGCCCAATTTCACCATCTACACACTTAACATCACCCTTGTGGCGCACTGAACTTCACCACGTGATTATCGTCCTTGAGAAAAGAGCATAATTTCACCATCCACACCCTTAACATCACCCTTGTGGTGCCCTGAACTCCACCACGTGACTATTGTCCTTGAGGAAAGAGCATAATTTCACCATCCACACCATTAACATCACCCTTGTGGCGCCCTGAACTTCACCACGTGATTATCGTCCCTGAGAAAAGAGCATAATTTCACCATCCACACTCTTAACATCACCCTTGTGGCGCATTGAACTGAACAACGTGATTATCGTCCTTGAGAAAAGAGCATAATTTCACCATCCACACACTTAACATCACCCTTCCGGCTCATTGAACTCCACCACGTGATTATCGTCCTTGAGAAAAGAGCATAATTTCACCATCCACACACTTAACATCACCCTTGTGGCTCATTGAACTGAACAACGTGATTATCGTCCTTGAGAAAAGATAATACTTTCACCACCCACACACTTAACATCACCCTTGTGGTGCCCTGAACTCCACCACGTGATTATCGTCCTTGAGAAAAGAGCATAATTTCACCATCCACACACTTAACATCACCCTTGTGGCGCCCTGACCTTCACCACGTGATTATTGTCCTTGAGAAAAAAGCATAATTTCACCATCCACACACTTAATATCTCCCTTGTGGCTCATTGAACTGAACAACGTGATTATCGTCCTTGAGAAAAGAGCATAATTTCACCATCCACACACTTAACATCACCCTTGTGGCGCCCTGAACTTCACCACGTGATTATTGTCCTTGAGAAAAAAGCATAATTTCACCATCCACACACTTAATATCTCCCTTGTGGCTCATTGAACTGAACAACGTGATTATCGTCCTTGAGAAAAGAGCATAATTTCACCATCCACACACTTAACATCACCCTTGTGGCGCCCTGAACTTCACCACGTGATTATTGTCCTTGAGAAAAAAGCATAATTTCACCATCCACACACTTAACATCACCCTTGTGGCGCCCTGAACTTCACCACGTGATTATCGTCCTTGAGAAAAGAGCATAATTTCACCATCCACACACTTAACATCACCCTTGTGGCGCATTGAACTGAACAACGTGATTATCGTCCTTGAGAAAAGAGCATAATTTCACCATCCACACACTTAACATCACCCTTGTGGCGCATTGAACTGAACAACGTGATTATCGTCCTTGAGAAAAGAGCATAATTTCACCATCCACACACTTAACATCACCCTTGTGGCGCCCTGAACTTCACCACGTGATTATTGTCCTTGAGAAAAAAGCATAATTTCACCATCCACACACTTAACATCACCCTTGTGGCTCATTGAACTGAACAACGTGATTATCGTCCTTAAGAAAAGATAATACTTTCACCACCCACACACTTAACATCACCCTTGTGGTGCCCTGAACTCCACCACGTGATTATCGTCCTTGAGAAAGGAGCATAATTTCACCATCCACACACTTAACATCACCCTTGTGGCGCCCTGAACTTCACCACGTGATTATTGTCCTTGAGAAAAAAGCATAATTTCACCATCCACACACTTAATATCTCCCTTGTGGCTCATTGAACTGAACAACGTGATTATCGTCCTTGAGAAAAGAGCATAATTTCACCATCCACACACTTAACATCACCCTTGTGGCTCATTGAACTTCACCACGTGATTATTGTCCTTGAGAAAAGAGCATAATTTCACCATCCACACACTTAATATCTCCCTTGTGGCTCATTGAACTGAACAACGTGATTATTGTCCTTGAGAAAAGAGCATAATTTCACCATCCACACACTTAATATCTCCCTTGTGGCTCATTGAACTGAACAACGTGATTATTGTCCTTGAGAAAAGATAATACTTTCACCACCCACACACTTAACATCACCCTTGTGGTGCCCTGAACTTCACCACGTGATTATTGTCCTTGAGAAAAAAGCATAATTTCACCATCCACACACTTAATATCTCCCTTGTGGCTCATTGAACTGAGCAACGTGATTATCGTCCTTGAGAAAAGAGCATAATTTCACCATCCACACACTTAACATCACCCTTGTGGCTCATTGAACTTCACCACGTGATTATCGTCCTTGAGAAAAGAGCATAATTTCACCATCCACACACTTAACATCACCCTTGTGGCTCATTGAACTTCACCACGTGATTATTGTCCTTGAGAAAAGAGCATAATTTCACCATCCACACACTTAATATCTCCCTTGTGGCTCATTGAACTGAACAACGTGATTATCGTCCTTGAGAAAAGAGCATAATTTCACCATCCACACACTTAACATCACCCTTGTGGCTCATTGAACTTCACCACGTGATTATTGTCCTTGAGAAAAGAGCCTAATTTCATCATCCACACACTCAATATCTCCCTTGTGGCTCATTGAACTGAACAACGTGATTATCGTCCTTGAGAAAAGAGCATAATTTCACCACCCACACACTTAATATCTCCCTTGTGGCTCATTGAACTCTACCACGTGATTATCGTCCCTGAGAAAAGAGCATAATTTAACCATCCACACACTTAAAATCACCCTTGTGGCGCCCTGAACTTCACCACGTGATTATTGTCCTTGAGAAAAGAGCATAATTTCACCATCCACACACTTAACATCACCCTTGTGGCTCATTGAACTGAACAACGTGATTATTGTCCTTGAGAAAAGAGCATAATTTCACCATCCACACACTTAACATCACCCTTGTGGCGCCCTGAACTTCACCACGTGATTATCGTCCTTGAGAAAAGAGCATAATTTAACCATCCACACACTTAACATCACCCTTGTGGCGCCCTGAACTTCACCACGTGATTATTGTCCTTGAGAAAAGAGCATAATTTAACCATCCACACACTTAACATCACCCTTGTGGCGCCCTGAACTCCACCATGTGATTATCGTCCTCGAGAAAAGAGCATAATTTCACCATCCACACACTTAACATCACCCTTGTGGTGCCCTGAACTTCACCACGTGATTATCGTCCTCGAGAAAAGAGCATAATTTCACCATCCACACACTTAACATCACCCTTGTGGCGCCCTGAACTTCACCACGTGATTATCGTCCTTGAGAAAAGAGCATAATTTCACCATCCACACACTTAACATCACCCTTGTGGCGCCCTGAACTTCACCACGTGATTATTGTCCTTGAGAAAAGAGCATAGTTTAACCATCCACACACTTAACATCACCCTTGTGGCGCCCTGAACTCCACCATGTGATTATCGTCCTCGAGAAAAGAGCATAATTTCACCATCCACACACTTAACATCACCCTTGTGGCGCCCTGAACTCCACCATGTGATTATCGTCCTCGAGAAAAGAGCATAATTTCACCATCCACACACTTAACATCACCCTTGTGGCGCATTTTACTGAACAACGTGATTATCGTCCTTGAGAAAAGAGCATAATTTCACCACCCACACACTTAACATCACCCTTGTGGCGCATTGAACTTCACCACGTGATTATCGTCCTTGAGTAAAGAGCATAATTTCACCATCCACTCACTTAACATCACCCTTGTGGCGCCCTGAACTTCACCACGTGATTATTGTCCTTGAGAAAAGAGCATAATTTCACCATCCACACACTTAACATCACCCTTGTGGCTCATTGAACTCTACCACGTGATTATCGTCCTTGAGAAAAGAGCATAATTTCACCATCCACACACTTAACATCACCCTTGTGGCTCATTGAACTGAACAACGTGATTATCGTCCTTGAGAAAAGAGCATAATTTCACCATCCACACACTCAACATCACCCTTGTGGCGCATTGAATTTCACCACGTGATTATCGTCCTTGAGAAAAGAGCATAATTTCACCATCCACACACTTAACATCACCCTTGTGGCGCCCTGAACTGAACCACGTGATTATCGTCCTTGAGAAAAGAGCATAATTCCACCATCCACACCCTTAACATCACCCTTGAGGTGCCCTGAACTCCACCACGTGATTATCGTCCTTCAGAAAAGAGCATGATTTCACCATCCACACACTTAACATCACCCTTGTGGCGCCCTGAACTCCACCATTTTTTCAGTAAATTTGTATTATGTAGGCTAAATCCATACTTTTGTCTGCGAAAATGTGTTGGTCAATGTAAATTATTATGTGTAAGTAAGATATAGTTTAGAATTTGATTGCTCTTATTTTTATTTATTCATTTGATGATTAGACACTTTATCAAATAGCAAACGAACGTATTTGATAGTAAAACTGATAACAATCGGAAGACCAAAAGTGAATTTTATTCGGACTACTTTAAATTCAATGAGGAAAACAACGAATCTACTTGTGATGTGGAGGGATGCGGCTCAAAGATTAAGGTAAGCCGCCGACAAGTTTTCTTTCACTATTTATTGAATACTGTGGTAAAAAATGAAAATGGTTGGAAGCGAAATTACAGTTGATGTAAATTGAATAATTCATAACTGAATTTTCTTTCTCAAATAATTGAAATTATGATGTTCACTTTTCTATTTCTTTGTATTCAAAGTTGATGTTGTATATAGACCCCTAGTTTTGGATATAAATAATTAAGGTAGACCTATGAATCAAAAACTGGAATTTAAATAGTAATTGAAATCGGAATTAATTTGAATAAATAAGAAGCGAAATCGAAATTTTCATAAATTGGTGTTGGAAGTGAAAGTGAAATCGAAATCGAAAAACGTTTCACTTCTAGTCCCTGGTGATAACAACTTCAAACTACTAGCTGGAGCTATCCCCACATTAGTAATTCAGACCCTAACTCGACGTTAGATTGTGAGAGGTAGTAATTAAGGAATAGTTTTATAGTTCGAGAAAATAAACTGGTATCATTGGTTTCTTTTATTCCATATTATGAATTTTATCATAAAATTATTAGTGAATGTCAGGAAAATTTTGTTGTATTTGTTGCTATTTTGTGTATTCAATAAAGGATATATGAAAATGGAGAGATCACATGCAAAAAAATATTCGTCGTAAAAGCATACAAAGAAGTATGGGTGAATTCGCAAGATTTTTTTTTTTTTTGTGATTTATTAAATTGTGTGAATAGAACAAATGTGCTGAAACGACTATGCGGACAATGTAGATAAAATAAAAGAATAAAATAAACACATCGATGAGCAAATACAGTTTATAGAATCGATATACGCGAGGTTGAATAACACATACAATTGCGATTTATGTGAACTTCGCTCCACTTGATTGTGTGGACACGACTTCTTCGAGGTGAGATGATCTCACTCATTGGCGTGGAAGGCTGAATAGACAACAATGGCAATATACCATTTCATTTGACAGATTTCTATGCAATTCGGACCAACTTTTTTGAAGAAAAATATTTCATTGATATTTTGTATTCATCAAATGAATGAAAAATAATAGCAGTGCCATGTTGTCAAGATTCACTGTCTTCCAAATTAATTAGGTGTGTGGTGTAAGAGGGGCAGTGTGTGCATTACTAAACTTAATGGTTCAGAATCAATGTCTGTGTATAGCTCTCGACTACATTTCATATGAATTTCTTGCTCTTCTTACAACGCATGCTGCGTATTAGTACTTCTTATAAATGCACATCGATAACATCAACAGACTTTCAGGTATAGACGTTACTCTCGACTAGATATAACACCCATATCATTATTGATATAAGTTATTAATATTAGTGACAGCAATGACGTTGACGTAAAATTCGATAGTGTAGACCAAAACACAACGTACGGATTACGTTGAGTGGTTTTGTTTTTGAAATGTTTGTACAACTACTGACATCGACAAGAAAAGCATGACCAAAATAATCGGTCTTGAACAATTATAATCTCTCATCACTATAAAAATCGATATATTTCATATAAAAACATAAAAATTGTTATATTTCAGAGACCTTTCTTTTTCTAATCATTCAGTTTCGTTGAACAACGTTCTTATGAATAACCTCACCAAACAAAGTCTATACAAAGTATGGTGCAGACTCCAGAAAGTGGCTTCTTTTCATCGACGCGCTCTTTGTTCTTTGTGTCTAGCCTACTCGGCCTAGCACCATACAAACCTAACTTTCAACCATCAAAACGAAGACTCATCTACAGCGTTTTCATCATCCTAATCATCTCTGTCTGGACATTCAGCGGACTGTACGCAATGTACGACGACGTGGTCAGAAAGAAGATTAAACTAGAAAAATGGAGAATACCGTCGATATTAAGGTTTCTTTTCGAAAAACTAACAACAATCGTCCAATTAACAACTGCTGTTGCCATGGCAAAGAAAAGTTCCACGGCAGTTTTCACTCTAATGAATAGAATAGACAACGTTATATTTAAAAATTCGAACGACTTGTACAACAATGTCAAGTTATGTCTGAAAATCACCCTGATATGTGTTATAGGAGGCCGTGGAGCATACATGTGCTACCAAACACATCGACTTGGCCTAAACTTTGACAACGCCACTCGAGGTGGATTCTCTTACATAATCGATTTAATCAATGACATATCACTATTACAATTCGTGGGTATTATTTGCGTTTTGAGATCGCGTTATTGCACGATCAACGGAAAGATTAACAGTTTATTTAAAAACAGTTTAGAAGTGGATGATGAACAACAGTTATTCATAGTGTCGTCATTACGAGAAAGAATCAAAACAAATAGTTATGTTATTGCATCTGAAGTCAACGCATTGCGGATTACTCATAATTATTTATATCAGATATCTGGGATAGTTCAAAACTATTTTGGATTACAATTATTATTACAAATTGGATGTAAATTATTAGCAATTATAATTAGCTTATATAAGATCGTAATGATATTACTTGGTGAATCCACCGAAGTTTATGTGAATTCAATTTATTTAGTCACGAATGACGTAGCGGTATTGTGTGTCATAGCCATATCATGTCACGTGACTAGTAGTGAGGCTAATATGACGTCATCAGTTGTACAGCAGTGCATGCTGCTAGGTGATGTCACTGATGACGCAATGGTTGAGCTGCAGAGATGCGCCAGCCAGTTGACCAATGATCGCCTTGTATTTACTGCATGTGGTTTCTTTGCCTTGGATATGACACTATTGTTGAGTGTTGCAGCAACTGTTACAACGTACATTGTTATCATGTTTCAGTGAGAATAAGAATTGACAACAATTAACTTACTGCATGGAAGTCATGGGGAAATATTTTTCATTTTTCATGACTAGGAAGAATTTCCCACATAGGCCGTGAATTGGATCAGATTTTTTCCGAAAGTGAAATGCTCGCCATTTCCACACTGGTCACCCGATTGTGATAGTTTTTCAGCATGTGAATCGGGATGCGATAATGTACGAATGTCAAGGGAAAATAAATTGGAAAAAATTTAATTGACAAAAAAAAAATCCAAGTTGTCGGCCGTGGTAACATCGGAAGAATGCGGTGGCGGGAGAACGGGTGGGCGGAATCGATCGCGGTAAAAACCCCCGGATGGAGGAGGTTGTTTTCCCGAACTTTTCGCGGAAAATTCATTTTCATATTCGGATTCAACGGACTGTGTTACATCTGTGAAAAACTCAACCCAAAACACCGATTTGAAGTCCGGAAGATATGGGCAAAAAGCCGGACTCGTGTTTTTTTTCACTGTTGTGCCCCGCTTAGTAAATGAACCATTTGAGATATTGCAAAATTATTTTCGAATAACAGCTAAAAAAAACGCCAGAAAAGAATGAGAAATAGAAAAACCATGTCTTTTTCATCTTCAAATTTTGTGTTTTTCTCAAGGGTAGCCTACCCCCTTGACAAAATTTTTGTTTTTATTTCTTATTCAATTTTTTTTTATTTGAATTTTTTCTAGATGGAACAAGGACCTCTGAATCCAAATCTGGACACGAAATTCCGCTAAAAAATCCTCTCGATCGCAACGCTGCCGGGAAGGTGTCGGCCGTGCCGACTGGGGCATGGTTTCACGGCGATGTTGCGGTCAACCGAAATTTTTTAGCGTGATGCCGTGTCCATATTCGGATTTATCGGACTGTTGTCTATCTGTAAAAAAATTCACTCAAGAATCCCGATATGAAGTTCGAAGATATGGGTCCGCTAAAACATGGGTCCCGTTTTTCGCCCATATCTTCCAGACTTCGGATCGGGATTTTTTGTTGAATTTTTTACACATGAACAACAGTCCGTGTAATCCAAATATGGACATGGCATTACGCCAAAAATTTCCTGTCGACCGCTACGTTGCAAGGAAGGTGTTGGTCGTGGCGGCCAGAAGGGGTTTTTCACGGCTCACCAAGATTCACTGCTTTCTAGATTCGATATTTGCCCAACAATAAAGTATATTTTATATGCGTCAAGGTGTGTAGATTTTGTGATTATACCAGAGTCGATAAAGTAGTAAAGTTAGAACTACTTCAACGACTCATATCATACCTTATTCAGATATCTTGCTCGTCTTACAATGCATATGCTGCGTTTGCCTGGTTAATATATACTCATATAATGAATTATTAATATTATCATTCATCATACAACGTATGAGTTGACTTTTTGGTATTAGGCCTACTGTGCTTGGATTGACAATAGCTTGGTGACGTCACGTAACAGAACTGCATTGAATCTTTTCAATTGATAATGTAAAAATATTTAACGACACTATAGTTGTGTTTGTCTGTCCACACCAACCTGCACCAACTTACTCTGATCGGTCGGTGGCCGTTTGTCCGACTCGAGGCAGAAAAGTACAACTTGCACTCAGCTGTTCGTTTCTTGATGCATGGCCAACTAGAGTGAGTTAGTGTAAAGAAGTGCAAGAAAAGTTATTCCTGCTCATTTATGTGGTGTAATAATTATTTTTTTATTTCCAACTACTTTTTCTAACAAAGTTACGTATAAGTACACTTCACAAGGGCACAACATGTCGACTGGATTCTGCCAGTCCCAAGTCCTCCTTATCCTCCGTCTCCCCTGCCTGATTCTGCTCTTCCTCATCCTCTTCCATCTCAACTCTTCTCACCACCTACCTCCATTTCTTTCTATTCTTCCACCATTTACCGCTCTCAACTTCACTCCATACCTCTCCTTTCTCTTCAACAGCTCTTCTCACTCCCATCTTCCATCTCTCTCTCGGTCTCCCCACTCTTCTTTTACCTCCGCACATTTCTGACCCCTCGTATTCTGCTCTAGGTATTCTATTTCTCTCCATTCTTTTTATATGTCCGAACCAACTCAGTCTCTCCCTACCTAGCTTGAACAATAATCGTTCTACACCAACCTCTGTTCTCATCATTTTGCTTCTCTTTCTTTTCAATTTTGATATTCCTGCAACGCAATTCTTACACATTTAATCTCTGCTGCTTCTATCATATTCTCTTCTCTCCAACCCCAAGTCCAATAATACTAATGATAATAACGATAATAATAATAATGATATATACTTTATTCATTGGAACTGATTTACAAGTTATTGAAAGTGTCATAAGATCAGTAAAATATATCGAAAATATGAAATATGATATTTTAAGAATGACACATGATTTATACAAATGTATATTGTTAAGAGGCCACAGACGTTCTACACGGGCTCGTTGTTTGCTCGCTTCAGACTCGAGTTTAACATGTATTGTGTGCTAGGCGCAACACATAGACTAGCTCGCCGAACTCACATTCACGTAAACACCATTAATTCCCTAGCCCACTTTTGATATATTTCAAATTTAATATTTTCTTTCAGTATTCAAAAACATGTATCTCGGTTTTTGCAATTTCTTCATTTTCCGTCTGAAGAATGTGAAAAATTACAAAATTAACGTTCAAAATTCTATAAATGCGAAGACTTCCGTTTTTCAATTATCAACAGAATGTAAACATAATTATATCGATATCTCATAAATTACAGCCGTGTGAGTTTGCAGCATGAAATACGAGTGCCTGCGGCCTCTTAATAGTCACTGTCACTGTATCGACAGACTGTCAAGACCTCTTGTTAGAGTGTTCTCTTGAGACTACGGACATCCATCTTCTTCCACTTCTTCCAGGTGTCGTGCAAGCAGATTTTACAAACACAAAATGGCTGAATCTGTGTTTGTTTTTTCTCATTACGTACAGACTCACTAAGTACAACTAAATCCATACCATAACAAACGTTGAAATGATATAAAATATTCTAAAATACATTCGCGGTAAATGATTTGTGGTACTAGGTGGCTGTCATGCTGGACTTCCATACCTGCGTTATTCGAATTGAGAATTTGCTGTGCGGTTTTTCAAGCCACCTTGATGATGAAACGACCAATCAGTGACGAAAGTTACGCGATTTTTGATTGTTGAGCTCGCCTCAATTCCACAGCCTTGCGAAAGTGAAACGCAAATCGCGTTCATGGAAGGCCAGCATCAATCTGTAAATTGTTAGTTCACGCACACCAAGTTGAACTGGACAACAGTGCATCCTGCACAGAGTTGAACTAAACCCTAATAACACGGGTAGTCTCCCGAGGCGCTCTTCAGGCACGCAGAATGCCTAATGTGAGGGACTTAGTACCTCCTCAGGAATTCTAGTGTTATTAGGGAAGTTGCTCTGCCCCCTTTGAGTGTGCTCCAGTTCTTTTCAGTTCATGACAGACGAACACAACTATAATCAAGTGGACCGTTTGATGCACGAATGTGTCGGCGAAATAGAATTGTGGTAGATGCTATTGTTGAGTCATTGAAAGAAACTGAAGCATATAAGAGAGAGAGAGAGCAAGAGAGAGAAATGTATCGAAGGCAAAGTTTTTTTGTCCATTATCGCTTTTTCAAGTTTTTTCATTTGAGTTTATAATAGGTAATATATACTATACAGCAACAATATCCCCTCTGAAATAACTACTTTCTTTTGGATGCTAGGTCAACCGAAATAATACTGAAATACTGTATCTACTGAATCAGAAATACTGGTATCTTGTGGTATCCAAGAAAGATGAAGGAGCAAAACACTCGCTCTCTAGTGGCGTGGGATAAAATGGGCAGCTGATTGGAATCTTCATCTTTCGTGTGTAGGCCTATATAATACAAATACATATACCGGTACCACTACCCATTTTAATTGGACAGGGTATCTAACAAATTCTGGTTAAAGCCTTTATATGAGAGTCCATGAAAACTAATTACATAGGTAACCATGGTAAAAACATCTTCAACCTGTCAGTTAGAGCTGCTTCCTCCACCGTTGGTAATTCCAGTACTTGGTAAAAGATTATGAGTCGTATGAAGTGTTTCTTTATTTTCAGCCAATAAGTTATACTGTATTTACATTGTATTTACAACCTATAGTAATGATACTTAATAGTAAAAATAAGCTTCTGTTGATCCACATGAAGAAACCTCAGAATATCGATACGGATCAAATCGTTCATGTGACTTCATTATTTACACAATTAATTGCTCTATATATCCATTTAATTACCATGATTGACTTGATCATTTTGAATTACAGTAATGAATTAATGATTCATGGCAATTATATAACATTATATTAATTATGTACTCCATTATTTACACAATTGATTCAAATTAATGATTCATTGAGATCATAAAACATTGTGTTGATTATTTACTTTGATATATTCCATCTACCAGAGTGACCTTACTTTTCTTTGTGTGACGGAACCAAAACAGGACGGCATTTTTCAAATTATAAGAGAAAGAATTGGAACGTTTTATTCCCGTAGCTCTTTACCTTCCAGCTGTATCAACTGACTTCATCATATTAATATTCATTTTCATCTCATTAATTCTTTTTTTTCATCCTTTTTTTCAATGCTTTATATTTCTTTTTCATTTTTTTATCTTTTCGTTGGCATGTCGCACTCTGGTTTCTTAGTACGTGGCCAAAACTGACTGAAGGTATCGTTACACAGAAATAATATTACCAATATACAACTAGATACATTGCTAGTTTAAAATAAGACATAATGAACATTTTACAAGAACACTTCCAGTGGTCTTCAGTCTTCGTTGAACTCGTACGGGTCGTTCTCATCATTGGGCACAGGTTTAGGCACGGGCACAGGTTTCTGTTTGTGCGAACGGGTACGAGACTTGGTCGACAAAGACTTGAGCGGCTGCGGGGCGAACTGATTGGTCTTCGGGGAGATACCAGCGGGATCGCTTGTTACTGGCGACAAGCACACCTGCAACGTACACACCTCACAGTTATTTTATTTATTTTGGATTTAACGACGCACTGTACTTATGATTCAGATCTATTGGCTTTGATGGATGATATATGAGAAGGTGGGATGATGAGATGAAAGATTATTCTATTAGGTGTTTTTTGATAGTGGGAAGGAGTCGGTCGTGGCCTATTGTTAAGGAACCTTTCCAGTAATGACCTGAACGACAGAGGGAAACCATGATGAACCCTTGTCAGGATTATCGACCATGGCGGGAATCAAACTCACAGTTCTGTGGAATAGCCACTCGACCACTCGTCTCAGTTCACAATTAATAATTCACATGAGTTGTAGGCTGTTTTACCAACATAGCAAAAACAAATATCGACATTATTTTTTATTAGCCGTCGTATTATCAGCGTCGAAAGATTTTTCAGGACGATATTTACGATTATTAACACAACTAGATCTTTCAAAAGTGTTGAAGGTTCAAAACTGAACTGAGTTCATCTATGATTACCAAATTTACAGTCCATAAGTTGATAGACTTTTTTTTTTTGTGGATACAAGTATAGGATGGGTCAATTTTATTTGACCCATTATTAGGGCTGTGCGAGCAGAGCTTTTTAAATTCGAGCAAGTTTTGAGCATGTTTGAGTTATTTTCGAGCGAGGTTCGACCAAGTTTGAGCACAATTTTTGTTTTTTGTTCAAGCAAACAAGCTCAATTCAAGCAAGCAAATTCAATTTGATTGAGAATTTATTAGAAAAATAGAGAAACTTTACTTTTCCACAAGTTTCAGACATTGCATTTTCAGTACGAATCTGTTGAATGATGAAAAATGAAAAGATAACAAGTTCAACCTTCCACTCTTGTTCACTTGGTCGAAATAGTTCTAGACCTGAAAGTATTTTGATTTTCCATCGAGTTAGACTCTTGATCTCGACTGGATCTCGATTGAGAATTTTGATACTCGCACAGCCCTATGAATAATACTTGTTATAGTAGTAAGTCTCGATTTAGTTGCACTGAAATAATTGGTGTGACACCGCCCCGTGACGTCTTCACTGACAGTCAGTCTCTATAGCAGTCATTAGGAAGAGAAACTTGCTGGTCAGAACTTACCTTCTTATTGGCTGAGCTGGTCAAAGCCTTCGTTCCCGAGCTCGAACGCTTCTTGTGCCCAACGATCCCCTGAAATAAGACATTCAACATTCACACAGAGAGACCTCTTTGGTATCTATTGTATTATAGAAGACCAGGTAAATACATACATACAGGTAAATCTGACATTGGTCATATTATATGGAAGTTCGTTGGGACAAAATAAATGACGGAAGCGAGGAAACGACGGGCCTGGAAATCGCGCGTTGAGTTGTACTGTATTCATAATTATATCAGAGTTTTTAGAAAGATTTGGAAGTATTATATTATTGTTTTGGGCTATTATATATTCAGAAGTGTTACTTTACAAAAGTAATTTTTCAAATTATGTTCTTCTGGCATTAACAAACAGTTCTGTTCCAGTTGCTGGATAGTACGTAAAGTACTATATCGCTTGTCCAACAGTATTACTTATGGTTGCCCTTCGATGTCAGAAAGCATCATCGATTAAACAATTTTTCTATGATAATCTATCAAACGATGAGCAATAATTTCACAACCAAAATATAATCAATTAATTAAACTAGTATTTGATCATTCGGAAAAAAATTGGAAAAACAATCCCAAGAACAAAAACTGTATGTAAGAAGTTCTGTTTCGTGTGTTCTGCTTACTCTCAATACCAATGCTGGTAATGTTCGGATGTATATCACAGAAACGGTATTTACTTATAATGTGTTTTGGACTTTCAGAAACTGAAAGACTTTTATCTGCGGCGGAAATTTATGGTTACAGATAGCGCAGTTCTAGTGTTGAAGCTAATTCGATGCTCCCTTGCGGTGCCCCGTCCAAGCAATCCTACCTTTCATCCATAGCCTTAATTGGGGAACAATGATTTTGTATCAAGTTTCGATGTTATTGAAAAACAATCTACAAGGTAAGCTTCCTCCTAGTGTAATGTTACGAGGTAAGCTTACTCCTAGTGTAATGATACTAGGTAAGCTTGCTTTTAGTGTAATGGTACGAGGTAAGCTTGCTCCTAGTGTACTGGTACAAGGTAAGCTTGCTCCTACTCTTAATGTAATGGTACGAGGTAAGCTTGCTCCTAGTGTAATGTTACGAGGTAAGCTTGCTCCTAGTGTAATGGTTCGAGGTAAGCTTGCTCCTAGTGTAATGGTTCGAGGTAAGCTTGCTCCTAGTGTAATGGTACGAGGTAAGCTTGCTCCTAGTGTAATGTTACGAGGTAAGCTTGCTCCTAGTGTAATGGTTCGAGGTAAGCTTGCTCCTAGTGTAATGGTACAAGGTAAGCTTGCTCCTGCATGGAGACTTGCCTGGTCCGGCTGCTGCTGCGGCTTTGTGGTCGACACGATCTTGACGGATTCGTCCGAGCTCTCCGAGGCGTCGAACACCACCTTCTTCTTGCCCGGCGCGTACATCGGGCTCGTTGACGGCTTCAGACAGCTCTTGCCCGGCATCCCCGGCGAAGGCGTTTGCGGCTGAAACAACAATTCATTAACTGTATGTGTGTATCGCCATCGGGTTCAACAACGCACTCTACTGGTAACTGCGATATATTGTCACCGGTAACCGATGAGTAAAATGTAGAGAAGATGAAACAAAAAGTAGTTTTTATAATGTTTATTAGGAATAGGAAGTAGACGGTCAATCCCGATATTTTCTCAAGGAAATCACAAGCGTGAAACTGAATTTCAACGAATAATGACGATATTTATTCCCATTATTTCCGAGTTACTAGAAATCATCATGAAAATTTCAGAAATTGTAATCAATTTATTTTCTCTCTAAGCCCTGGCCCTTTTTGTTGAGTCGTGACTTACACTTTACTCGATTCTCTTTATGTTTCTATACAGAATCGGTAATGTCCAAGCCATTACTCACAGTCTCTGGAGGGCACTCAACTTAGTTATAATTTCTGAAATTGAGATGATAATTTCTAGTTTTCTCTAAAATTAGGGAAATAAATATTGTCATTATTAATTGAAATCTAGTTTCAGGGTTGTGATGGGGAATGGTAGGGTGAGGGAAAATGATAATGTCAAGTATATCTAAATTTGTCCTCACCTTCTTCATCTTGTAATTGGCAAAGTCTTTCTTGAGCGCCTGGTTCTTTGCGTTTGCGTTTGCCACGTCCTTCTGCAGACTCGCGATCTTGTCTTTGAAAGCCGCGGACACGTGAGCGATGTACTTCCGCTCCTCCCGCTGCGCACAACAATACAAACACACGCTGAATCGGAATACGTTGCAACAGTGACCACATTCACAGTCAGAGTAACCGTACGTGCAAATAGTGACTGAAAAGTGAAAACTAATTTAAAAAAGTGTACAGTGAAACCTCTATCTATCGTTTTTCAAGGGACCAGGAAAATAAAACCATCCATCCAGGAAAATTTAACATTGATTATATGGGAGTGGGGCTAGAAAAAATGAATGATACATCCAGGAAAACAATAGATCCGGGAACGATGCATAGAGGTTTCACTGTATTTGCATGTGCACAGTGGAACCTCTTTGATACGTTCTTCAGAGGACCAGACAGAAAAAAATTACCAAAGTGAAAAACTTACTGAAGAAAATACTCAACATGTGGGAGCATACAGGTGGGGTCGAAGAATAAAACTTACCAAGGTGAAAAATGTACCAACAAGAAACTTACCGTGTTTACTGTATTTACTGAGAAATATACTGTATTCGTATTCGTAAAATGTGTAACGAATTCGCAAAACAGATATTTTAGCTGCCAAATTGGATGATTGACCAATCAGTGATGAGTGCAGCATCGGCCGAACTCAACTGCTAAGCGAGTGCGGAACGCTAACCGCATTTATGGAAGAACAACCTAATATAGCAGTGATCTCACCAATGCAGACTTATGTCATTAATTCTAGATACCTTAATGATGTTCTGACTAACTTTGAATAATGATGTTTGAAGATATTGTGGTTTTTTTTGGAATCTCTATGAAAAATACATAGGATGGGCTTAAGTAATGTAAAGAGGTATATTTTTCAGAAATAGAAATATATCAACCAACTATACAACGTAAATAACGGACTTGCTTACAATTGACAGCTGGTGATAAGTGGGGCAATTATCAATCAGCCACCTGGATCTCTACAACTTGAGACACCCTGATTGGAAATATCAAAACTCCCCCCCTAATAAACAGCCCGCTTGATTGGATGTTACGTTTTGTGACGTCAAGGGGGGCAAGAAAACGAAAGTGGTCAATTCAATTTGTGAAGAAAAAAATCATGATTGTACATTTTTATTTTTTTACTGTCACAATAATAACATAATAATAACAATAATGAGAGAATAACAAATAAGTGAATTACTGTACATTATTAATTATTATCAAAAAGATCTACAAGGCCTTTAGAAGGCTTGTCTGTAGGATAATAAAATAATAGGCCTACACTGAATTAAACACTAACGACTAGTGGTGAACAAATTTTTAATTACAATAAACCTTGAAAACTTATAGCTTCGAATATACAACGATGGATGAGCGTACCTTGGTGTGGGCCGCCTTCTCGATGGTCGCTTCCAGTTCGACCTTGGCCTTCTCCAGCGTCGCGCAGCGTTCCTCCATCGCCGTGGCGACGCTCGCGGCGTCAGCCAGCTTGGCGTTGAGGTCTTCTATCTCTTTCTTCTTCTTCGACTTCAGCTGGTCAACTCCCTCCTTGGCCTCTGCCACGCCCTCCACCATGCCCTGACAACCAATCACACGCCTCGGTCAAACATTTCAAACAATCATCAACTAATACGCACTTCATATTCATATTTCGTAACCGGAAGCGGCCTTCAGTCATACCGTAGCATGTAAGGCCTTCCGCCGTGAGCGTCAGTACACATCCAGCAACCCTAGGAGGTTGTTCTGGTTATCATGGGAACCGTTATTTCACACTGTTATTTCATTGTATCAATCATATTATATTCAACTCTTCAACTTAATACAGTGTGTACTAATCAAATTAGCCTGACATCCATCCTAGAATCTCAATCTTAGTACCGTAATTCTCAATCGTAGTTCGGATAGAATCAGTTAGAATCCGTAACTAGAATCATACCATAGGATCCCTTCCTATTTCCGGGATTATAGATCTTTGGACTGAGTTTTACACAATGATTTACCAACCACACTAATTTGTATTAGTGTTTGTATTTATTATCCTCTATTCAATGTGTTCATTTTACTGATATATTATTTGTCATTTTCTGAAACTGAACGTTCAATCACTCGACAGCCAGTTCACCAAGTCACTGCTCTACCTCCCAGGCCAGATTGTTTCAAGCTACGCTGCACAGATACTCTTGTGTTTGTACGCTCTTTTATAACACTCATCAACACTCGCGATCTCACCGTCTCGACAACCTACCATGATCTTCAACTCGAGCACCTCCTTCTCCTTCTCCGCCAGCCTGACGAGCCCTTCCATCTTGCGCACCTCCCCCTCCATCCTGCGCGCCTCCTCTGTCGCCGTCACTTTCTCCACCTCCAGCGCCGTCACGGCCCCCTCAATGCCGGCCAACTTGGCGCGGAGGTGGGCGGAGTCTCTGCGCTCCCGCTCTAGCTCCGCCTCCGCCTCGTCGATGCGCTTCTCGTAGACGACGTTGCGGTTCTCCGCGGTGATAGCGCAGCGCATGTTCGAGTCGCGTTCCCCCTCCGCTTCCTGGATAAACTGCTCGTACTGGACACGCCTGCAAACACGCAACACCAACCGCAGTTCATATGAAAATGTGTTGCTAATTATTAATTAAGATTCAAAAAGGATACATCCGTAGGGTAACTAAGGGTAATGGTTATCTCCTAGTTATCACCTAAACCACTAAGAGCCGGTTTTACCAAATGATAATTATTATTATTTATGAAACAATGGAACCAAGGTCTCACAAGTGCCATCTAATAAATTGTTAGTGTAATAAATAAATTATCAGTGGATTAAGCGATAGTTAGCGGGTCAACCTGTTATTACCCTTACTTACTTACAGATATTATTCTCCTAAATTATCTTTTAAAACTAATAATCAGTGGTTCAGTGCTTAACTGAGATTTTTACACATGGCTCTGAGAGCCAGTTGTAGGCCTACCAACTGATAATTGGTGAATTGAGCAATAATCAGCTAATTAACTTGTTTTCCCCCTCGGTTACTTATTATATATGTATTATATAATCACAAAGGGATACAGTCTCCTCCAATTTCATAACGTCAATTCAAATTCATGTGAAATTTCATAAACCTGGATACGTCCTACGACTACTCCCACTTCTCCGACTCACTTGGCCTCGGCGTCTCTCCCAAACTCCTCCCTCATCTCGTCGTTGGCCTGCAGCGCCTCCTCCTTCTCGTGCGCCGCCTGCTCAAGGTCGCTCCTGAGCGCCTCCCTCTCCCGCGCCGCCTTGTCCAGCTGCCCGGTCAGTGCCTCGCAGCGATCGCGCAGCTCTCGCGCCGCTGCCTCGCTGGCAGCAAGCTCGTCGCGCGACGTCGCGCAGACCTGCTCGTACGACGCGATCGTGTCGAGCGCGCACGACAGCTCCTTGCGCGCGGAGAACTTGTCCTGCTCGAGCAGGTCGATGCACGTCTCGGACTGGCGCAGCTGCTCTGTCACCTGCGCGGTCATCGTTTCAACATTTTACTTTCTCATTTTAACACTAATTAATTGATTGGTAATCAGAATTAAATTCATTAAATTGATTAGACCTTTAATTAGTAGAGTGATGTTCCTAATTATCACATTTTAGTCCTATCACTAATTTATATTTCCATTTTGTATTATGATAAACTTTACATCTGCTATTAATGGAAAGAGAAGTGATCATTGCTCAAGAGACTTAGTTCAAAATAGAAGATATCAACATTCATGTGTTTTGTTTACACTTAATACCAATGCTGGTAATTTCTGGATATATCACAGAAACGGTTTTTACTTATAACGTGTTCTAGACTTTCGGAAACTGGAAGACTTTTATCTGCGGCAGAAAATTATGGTCACAGACAGCGCAGTTCTGGTGTTGAAGATGATTGATTTTGAATAATTAAAATGGGGTGGTAAGATCGCTTTTATGGTGCCCGTTGGGAGGATTCTACTTTCACTCAAGTCATAGCCTTAATTGGGAACAATGATTTTGTATCAAGTTTTGATGTTATTAAAAAAAAAAAAAATTAACGCTGCTCTACGACTCCACCAACAGCTAGGCTATTCGGGGGTACGAATGAGCAGGTGACAATGAAACAATGAAGTGATATTGCGCGAAAGAAAGTTTACCGAAACCCATGCCTTATGCGGGACTCAAACCCATGCCCAACGTGACTTCAATTATTAAGGCAGTGCTATAGTTGACTGAGCCAGTCTGAGAAAAATCAATTAATTCATTGTTAAGGTACTGTATCTATATATTCTGTAGATAATTGACCTTGAAGATTCAGCTTACTGAAATACTAATTGGATTCAGATTTTCAGAACTATGGTAATAATTAATAAATTTAGGCCTATATGTAAATAATAAATAATGAAATTGAAAATTGAAATAAGCCTACCAGTAGCGGTGAATCATAAACGTGTAGGCTACAAATAAGAGATATCAATTCAATTTGGAAGCTAGATTTTCAATTACTGTGAGCATGTTAATTATTTTATTATTAGTCAAGTCCTACATCTTGTAAAGGTGGATTGTGCAAAAAAAATACAGATCTTGTGAACAATTAGTGTTTCTGTGTGGTTTCTTCGTGGTTGTTTGATTTGGAACAATTTTTTAGTCAGTTAGTGGCGTGATAAATCACATCGTAATCCAATAGTGATTCATCGCCCAATTGCTGATACGAATCACCCTCTACCTGCGCTAACTCCGCTCTCTCCTCCTCCAGCGCCGCCTCCACCTCCTTGACCTTGACGAGAACGTCCGCGTACTCCGTTCCGGTGACGTCCAGACGCTGCACGATCGTCTCCTTCTCGACGGTAACCGTGGCGATCGTCTGCTCGGCAGCTTCCAAGCGGCGGACGATCTCGGCTTTCTCGTTCTCGGCGGCCTGAGAACAAACGGTGTGAGTAAGCCTACGTCAGGTATCGAAAACAAGAGTAGACCACCGATATTCTTCTGGCGTTTCAAGTTGAATATACGCGTGTGTCATGTCGAAGAAGTTGGCACTGACAGCTGTCAGTCTGGCAATCAATGCTATCTAGATTCTTAGTGACTTTAGAAAATGACAACTAGGGGAAAGTTTTTTCAATTTGTGTTGACAATTCTTCTATAATAACCTCTGACACTTCATTCTTGTCAGTATTTGTTACAATACCACATATTTCTTATTATTTGGTCATTATCACATTCACGTTATATTACTATGTGAAAGAGCCTTGACCACGGTCTAGTAGAGAGAGATCTTGTATCGAGCTATCTCCGTGCCTTAGAAGGCTGTCAGTTGACGTTTGACAGCTGACGTCTTGCCGCCAATAATGAAATACATTTAGTGAGCGTATGCGTAGAGCGTGGCTCACTGGCTTCTTTTAACCTAGCGTTCCGCACAGATTTTGGTGGAACTAGCAGCACTGTTGGTATTAGCCGAAATAGCTTCGACACAAGACCTCTCCATTCTAGACCATGGCCTTATATGACCGTACCAATATGGTTGCGTTGGTTTGCCGGTCGGAGATGGTGACTTCACTCATTCGAAAGCACGTTCCATTTCCGGAGTACTTTTATGAGAATCATGATCGCTGATAGTGATCTATCTAGTGTTGTTTTGTAGAAATAGCTGACAGACTGACAAACTTGATGACAGCTGTTATTAGCTGAGGCGACGTTAACGTGAAGTTAGTTCCTTTTATCACTACTACCTATGCACGCTCCATAATCCTTGCGCATGGATTGGTACATATTTTTCACATGAGAGGGATAGAAAGTGAGGACAACCGGCAAACCAACGCAGTCCTCAATGCATCTTTGTAAGATTATTTAATATTTATAATTAATAAACCATACCGAAGTATTACGATGATTTAGTCAGTAGCCGATATCTCATCATCTGTAGATACGTATAGATTCAAGTATGTCAAGCGTTATCAAACTTGCTTCAAAATGCTCAAAATGCTTCCATGCTTTATAGCAAACTCAATCTCGAATACGTCACAAGAAGCGTGTGCAAAAAACCCTCGCTCATCGTACATCGATCACACGTTTCGATATTACGTTAATTCAGCCATGACATATAGAGACGAGACGATGGAGCCGATCGGAATCCATCTTGGACCATACCCTGAACATGATGTTGGTGGACAACAGCTGTTCCTCCAGCCCCGCCTTCTCCCCCTCGGCCGCTGCTCTCGCCTCCCCCGCCTCGGCCAGCTTCCTGAGCAGATCCTCGGTGTTCCGCTCGAACATCTCGATGCTGGACCGCGCCAGGTCGAGGTGCGACTGCACGACCGTCTTCTCCTCCGCCGCCGACTTGATCGACCTCTCCGCGCTGCCGAGCTGACGGCTGATCTCGTCTCGGTCCGACTCGATGCTCTCGATGTTCGACAGCGCGGCGGACAGGCGGGCTAGCTTATCCTCGCGGTCAACTGGAACACGCATACACTGATATAGGCTTCTGTCAAGTGACGTCACCCATTGTTGAAAGAGATACACAACAATGGCCACCAGTTGGAATTGACCAATCAGAATATTTGGTACTAGTTCACCAGTTTGTTGTATTGCTATGGTAACAATTGTTTGCCATTTGTCTCTTGACAGAAGCCTACCTATTTGTGTTCAGTGATGCGCTGTACGTTTGATTTTAATCAACATTGGAATCTTCACATGAAGAAATATGAAGAGACATAGAGACGCAAGGAGAAAGAGATAGTTTGATAAAAAAAAATGTATTACAGTAAAACCTCTATCCATTGTTTTTCAAGGGACTAGGAAAATAAAACCATCCATCCAGGAAAATTTAAAATTGATCATAAGGGAGTAGGGTGAGAAAAAATGAATGATGCAAGCAGGAAAACAATGGATCTGGGAACGAGGAATAGAGGTTTCACTGTAATTAATAGTTGAATTAATATTGAAATTAAGTAATTAATTAATTAACATTGAGAACTTAACACAAAGCCATTGTTTTCCAATATGTAAAGGCAAAGTACGTATAGCTCATCATTCAACAAATTGTAAAAATCATAGTCCTCAATCTTTTTGTATAGTACATCATCTCTTTCAACAACATTCTTCGAAATCTTCTTTTTTCCTTCCAGTTGATATTCATCTGTGTAGGGGAAAGAGGAAATTCGGTCTTCTGTACTGTACTCATGACTACAATCTATTTGCTTCGGTGGATGATTAATGAGATGATGGGATGATGAGATGAGAAATTATTTTAATAGGTCTTTTTCATAGTGGGAAGGAAGCAATTATGGCCTGTTTTGAAGAAGTTGTTCTAATATTCGCTCAACGACTGAGGGAAATCAATAGAAACCTCTGTCAAAATGATCGAAAATGGTGGAATCGAGCCTCGGTCTCTCAGATGGCGGTCCGTTACATCCACACAATCCAGTAAGTTTAGGGCCTCAACTTCAACTAAACTACCGGTACATAACTACAGTGAAACCTCTATCCATCGTTTTTCAAGGGACCAGGAAAATAAAAACCATCCATGCAGGAAAATTCAATATTGATTAAATGTGAGTGGGGTGAGAAATAATGAACGATACAAGCAGGAAAACGATTGATGCGGGAACGATGCATAGAGGTTTCACTGTACAATACAACCATATGAACAAACAGTCTGATACCCTGTTCATAATATGATCACTAACAGCTGTTAAGTTGTTAGTGATCATGGTGTGAACCGGAACGCAGTTAGCACTAACCAACATCAAGCCCTGACTTCATTCTGTGAACACAGTTACCTGCTTAACAGAGATCAAAATCCACCGCCTTCTGAAGAACAACATCATTTTCACCGTCACATTGTTTGTTCAAAGCAGAGCCATTTACATTATTCACGTCGTGTGAATTATATAGGTGGCCTTGTTCAAAGACGGTGCAAAATTTTGACAGAAAATACGAAATATATAAACACGATTTATAAAAATTAGCAGTAAATCGAACAGAGAGGTGGCTTTAACTTATATCATCACGAGTAAGGTGTTTCTCAGGTACTAGAATTTTGATATCTCATACCGTTCAAAAGTTATTACCAAAAAACTGATATTTTGCTAAATCAACTCCCATGGACTGAAAACAGAAGTTACTGATCGTTGTGTGAACGGGGTATAATAATTGTCAACGTCAACCTTCGATAGCCTTGACAGTCGCCTCGGCCGACTCTAGCTTGGCGACGATCTCGTCCTTGCGCTGCCTGATCTCCTCGATGAAGGCTTGCGCCGCTTCTAGTTGACGTAACATCTGCGCCTTCTCCTCTTCCGACAGCTTGATGGTGGCGCCCGCCGTCTCCAGGCTCTCCAGAGCCTCCCGCTTCTCGGCCCGGACCGCCTGGAGCGAGGTCTCCGTCGTCTGGAGCTGCTGGTACACCGCTTCCTTCTCCTTCTGGAGAGCCTCGGATTGCGAGACCAGCTTGTGGTAGTCCAGTTCTACGCTGTGCAACCTAAAGGATAGATAAATATATTATACGTATATCTTTATTCAAGATTCTGTATTACAATAAGATTGCTTAAAACACAGAATGAAAATCAAATGGATCAAAATATAAAAATTAGCCATAATAACATTTGAGAGAGTAATGAATTCAAAATAGGATGAAAAACAAAATATGAGTTAGGCCTAATTAAATCCAGGAAATAGGAATAGTTGTAATCGTAATGAAATAATAATGACGATATATATGGAAAAAAAAAATGAGAATAAGTTAATCGATGCAGCTTATAATGTTTAAATAAGAGAGTGGAGAAAAGGGGAAATAATGAAATGATAATAACACATTACAAAAAAAAAATAGTATGCAATGAAAATAAAATTAAAAATCAAAGCTGAAGGGTGTAAAGATGATGTCTAAAAATGTTTGAAGATCCTCGAAGGGCGAGTAAAACAAACAATGCCATATGTGAAGGTTGAGGTAACATTTTCTATAAAATTGTCCAAAGAAAAAGTGGATCATGACATGAGTCCCCCACCACTAGCCTTATAACTTCTATTTTCTTCAAATGGTAGGCTTCCATGAAGTAAGGTATGGTAGGCTCGTATATTAGTATTTTTTCTTGCTATGCTTGTAAACTACTACGCTTGGGTCCGCGGTATTCATGCACAACAATATAACAGATACAAATATCACTGATATATGGTATACGAACAATCTCACCTCTCTATCTGCATCCTGAGCCCGTCATTATCCGACCTTGCTTGCTCGACGGCCGCGGTCAGCTGCCGTTCCTTGTGCTCGTACATCGTCTTGAGCTCTGCCGCCGCCGCTTTCAGCTCGTCGATCTCCCTGCCGTTGGACTCGATCACGCGCACGTGGTGCAGCTCGGACCCGCGCAGGTCGCGCAGCTGAGCCGTCAGATCGTTGACGCGCGTCTCCGCCTCCTGGATGCGGGCGTTGTGCGCGTGGATGTCACGCACGCGGTTGTCACGCTCTTCCGTTACTGGGAACAAGGAGCGTGGTGTGTTTTGTGTCGTGTTACATGAGGATTGTTTTCATTGGAGAATAATTAGTTTCTAGGCTACAAGGAAAAGATTAGGATTGTATTTAATAACAAAAATATGTGTATTGAATAAGTTGATTATTGATTGAGGTATTGCCTTGGTAACCAAAGTTGAGAACATGTAAATCTGGTGATAGCATTAACCACGATTAGCTACTAGGAGACGTCACAAACCAGAGTTGATCGATTTATTGAATTTATAATGTAAATTTTGATGTCACGTTATTATCAAGAAGACCGTTTTCGGACATTTCTAGTCCGAAATATGTCTAGAAATAGATTTGTGGTTGATGCTACTTTCACTTCATCCACAAACGTACGGTTTGACGGATAGTGAATTTTTTGTCTAAGCAATAATTGGGGGCCTAGCAGATTAACTTATTATTTATATTCCCCTTTAAATTCTATATTTGTATCTCAGGTGATCAATCAATTTGAAAAATTTTGTTATTCCTAGAATGTGCATTAATTGATATTTAGTAAAACTGTATCCAAGCGCCATTGAAATTTGACCTGTCCTGTCCAACACAACAACCAAGTCAGATGGAGAGGAAAATATTTACAAAAATTTGATTGTTAAATTCACTCTATCAAAATGTAAGATCATATAAAGTACAAGATATAAAAATAGGTATAGAGTAATATCTCTATCCATCATTTTTCAAGGGACGAGGAAAATAAAACCATCCATGCAGGAAAACAATCCATCCAGAAAAGTTCCATATTGATTATATGAGAGTTATAGGTTGAGAAGAAGTAAATGATGCAAGCAGGAAAATGATGGATCCAGGAACGATGCATTTAGGTTTCACTGTATGTATTGTATATATTATGAATAAATCTTAATTTGAATATCTGAATACTTAATTGCCTCACCGAGTGATCGCAGGTGAGCCCGTTCTGTTTCGTACTTCTCGCTGAGCGACTCGTAATCGGCCTTCAGCCGAAGGACTCTGTCGTTGACCGCCCCGTCTCTCTTCTCCAGGTCCGCCTCGATCTTTCCGATGTTGAGCATCCTCGTCTTGATGTGCTCAAAGTGCTCGGCCAGGGCCTTGTGGATCTCGTGGCTGTTGTTGATCTGGAGAAAGACACTGACGTTGGTCTAGATGGCCATGACAACTCACACCACTGACGGATAAACACATAGAGCCTATCTGAGAAACAGTCGACACACTTGATGATTATATTGTGAAATGTAATACAGACTGGTACTCTTCTTATTGTGAATAATTTTCAATTCTGTATCCTCTATAAAAGTAACTTAAAAGTAGAATATATGGGCTTATTATTTTTCCCATTCAGGCCATAATAGTAGGCCTAGTATGTATGACCTATCTATAACTATTACTATTGATATTATTATTTTATTTTTTTTATTTATTTGTCAATTGAAGATTATACAGAAAAGTTCACAATATTCCACAAAGCCTGTATACAGGCTTATCTGTGGTTTGCATTATAATTATAACACATGAAAAACATAACTGATACAAAATAATTACAGGTATAGTGATGGCGTATTTAGTTTTGTGAATTATACGAGTTCCAATGATAGTATAATGTGCCAATATAACAATACATATATGAGTTTTTTTCCCATTCTCCTCATTATTATAATTTTTAAATATATGAATTTCCATTTGACATAAAAAATTGAGAGAATATATATATATATATATATATATATATATATATATATATATATATATATATATATATATATATATATATATATATATATATATATATATATATATATATATATATATATATATATATATATATATATATATATATATATATATATATATATATATATATATATATATATATATATATATATATATATATATATATATATATATATATATATATATATATATATATATATATATATATATATATATATATATATATATGATGATTTTATTATGAAACGAATAGCAAAATTTCTTGTTGGGAAAAATATGGTTAATAATCATACCCCCATCATTATGTTACTGTATTCAGTATCATCACCAATATATTTTTATTTTTAATTAATATGTTTTTGGTTACTTATGGAATACTGTATATGTATATGGAAGATGTAGTGAACTTTCTTTAAAAAAATCTGTAGGAATCAGAATTATTGTTTGAATTACAGCAAATGTGGAATTATCAGAGTTGGAATAAGCAAGGGTTTATTCTGGTTCACCAGTCCAGCCAAAAAAAATATTTAATATTGCTTTTTCCTATTGATCCTATATATATATATATATATATTTCACAAAAAAAATAAGAAAACTAGAATAATGTGAATTGAACAGCCCAAAACTAGGATTGATGCATTTTATCTCTGCCTGCACCTGTTTTATATTTGTTATTGCAGATATGTATTCTGGTGTATTTATATATGGACTAGTGGTAGATAGGCCTAGATCTACCCTGAAAGCATTGGAAAAAAAATTGAGAATTTAATTTTTAAACAAAACTACATTAACTATCTGAAATTTTGATCAAAATGTATTTGTATGTACATAATTTTTGGGGGAATAAAAAATATAAAAAATTTGGTCCTGCAAATAACAAAAGCATATTCTCATTTGTCTTTTGAAAGAAACCTCCTCATCTCAACAAGCTTAGAGTATGAGGAAGTAATTTTAGGGTATTTCACCGTAGGCAGTATTTAATAGCTACGTACGTATACGTAGTACCTAGTATAGATACGTAGTATCTTACGTTTTGCACCAAACTTTCGCGATTCTTCATCTCCGACTCCAACTCCAGAACGAGATGTTCGTTGCTCCGTTGCAACTGCAAGATCTCGTTCTTCTGTTTCTCAACGGTCTTAACAGCGTCGGTCATCGCCTCTTCTTTCATCTTCAGCTCGACCTTGAACTGAGTGTGGACCTGAATGATCTTCTGCGACTCCATGTCGAGCTTCTTCTGAAGCGACTCGGCTTCGTACAACCTCTGAGCATCTTCGTCGACGTGCGCGAGGTTACCGTAACCGCTGTGCTGCGCTTGGGACGTCACCGTCTTCTGATGAGCCTTCAGACCAAAGATTTATTATATTCATTGTATTTATTGGCAGTCATTTGTACAATTCACATTGTGTTGACCTTGTCAGAAACTATATACTAAAACAGATATTCTAAGTTTTGAGAAATTGACAACATAATTAGTATATAGGATTCAAAGTATTTACTAATTGTAAATAATTTCAAGTTTGAACACATAAGTTTACAACACTCGTTCATAGAATTCATCAATATTGTAAAAAACTTCTTGGAGAAGGAAAAACTTCACGTCTTTTTAAAACTATAGGCCTACTTCTGTTATTAATGTTCCTCAGTCTCTCTAGAAGCCTCATCTCTGGAAGATCATCGGTCATGACATGAAATAAACAATGGTTGTAATTGTCGAGCAAACACAACAAAATAGAAAGGACATTTAAATAGATATGACCCATTACGAAAAATGTATAATACAATTTGTAGGGAAGCTATTTATTCATGCAAAATATACCGTACATGGTATAAAAATCTTAATCTTACCAATTCATTTTAAGCGTTGGTTTCCCACTGCACGCTGCTAAATAGTGAAAATGTAAATAAAAATATTGGTCAAAAATATAATTGGACCTTAACTTACTTTCAGGTACTACCATGTCAACAGGGCTGATGAAAATAATTACTCTGCATTATATTCATGGCTGCCTCTCTAACGGCAATATGAGCCATAGCATACCGGCATTCCGATATTCATGACATTCATAAGTCATGATGGAGTACCAATAGTAGTAATCAAGGGAGCCAGGGTGGATGTGGGTGAATTCTTCTTCTTAAATTTGTATTTGTATTTTGTATTTGTATTTATTGCCGTTTCTTATTAAAGAACAATATTAAAATTGTATAAACATTGTCAGAGATATTAGAAAATAAAATTATAATAATAATACATAAATATAAATAATAGGATAGAATGTAATAGCTTATGTGTCAAGATTTAAACCTGATTGAGAATTAAAATAGTTTTCTATACAATAAAACTTGTTTGTATGTAAGAATTTAATGGTCTCATTTTTGAACTGCTTTCTACTTCTCGAGTGAAAAAATAAAAAATAGAACTGGTAGGGACTGGAATGGGCTTAGTAGCAATATATTCAAGGGGGATGGAATGAGGGTAAAACAATTCCGTCGAAAAGTTAGGGAGGTGGTTATAATGCCTTGAACACAGAGGTAGGGAACTTGCCATCGCGCATTTATGTGCAACTGCAAGAGATCTAAATAATAATAATAATAATAATTGAGTTTATAACACTTAAATAAGACAGCGCAATCATGGTGTTGAAGACCATTAGTTTTAAATAATCAAAATGGGGTGGTAAGATCGCCCTTGTGGTGCCCCGTCCAAACGATCTTATCTTTCATCCATAGCCTTAATTGGGAAACAAAGATTTTGTATCAAGTTTCGATGTTATTAAAAAAAAAAAAAAAAAAAAACTTAAACTCAATTATACAGATACCAAATTGCAAGTTTAAAGTATAAATGTCAAGTAACCACAGGGAAATTGTTTTAACTGAGGGAAATTTGAAAAAAAAAATGTTTAAACTTCAAGAAATTTGAAGTGATTTTTTTTTTTTTAATTACATCTAGGCCTATGCCCAAATACATCTCACTCTGTGACAAATTGCTATAGATAATTTGAGCCAAGACATTCAGACATTCTAAGACATTCTTCCATGGGATGTATAGGTAGGCCTACCCTGCGTACCGTATGCGTACATCTATGCGAGTGGGCTCGTGAACTTACATATTGCTGTCCCATGTCGTCCCTACGTTGTCTTGTAGGTTTGCTGTCTTTCAACTGCTGCTCACAGCGATCCCGATTCATCGTTGAGTCTTGTAACTTGGGTTAGAGTTTACTTCTGTCAATATGACGAGTGATGTTACTACAGCAATCTAGCGCAGAGGTGAAGGGTTAGGAAATGAAAATACCAGGTAACATACACTTAAGTTTTCAAATCAGTAGGCCTACAATTGGAGCAAAATAAAAATAGACAAAAATGAGAAGGTGAATAACAGCAGGCCTACAGTGAGTAAGATGGAAAAATAGAAGGAAAAGTTGACAAATGAAATTGAAATTATAACATTGAGAAATTGAATTGAAAAACATTACGGGCCTAAAGGAATTAAATGAGTTGGAGAAAATAAAAATGGATGAAATAAAAATTTGAAATCTAAAAATCAAGGAAAATCAAGGAAAATTGACAAATTATGAATAACATTAAATTCAAGTTTCAGCCAACCCTTATCTACCCTCAGTAATTCTTAAATCCTGCAGAGCATTGGGAGCCGCAGCGCTCAAACACGCATTCTGGTATATCTAATTGAAACCTCACTTAGTTGATACAGAAAGTTGCCTATTGGTTGTTTTCTGTAGATTGCCATGGTCACGTAATATATAAATTCAAGCAAACCTCCTGTTTCACTGTCATCTAGGTATTTGTTGGAACTTGATGTAGTGATACCAACCTATTTTATCATAATATAAAGAAGGTGCTCCAACTCCCATACTGATAACATGGAAGGTATTTGTGGTTTCTTGCGGTCATTTCAGAGCCAATCGTTCCGATTGCCTGTCACGATTTAGCGGATCCCCTTGTGAACTAGATGTAAGTAAGGGTGGCTACGGTACCGGCGGCATTGTTGAACTAACAAAATCTATGATTCTCATAATCTACTGAGCCGTGTTTAGCATTTTTTAGCATTGTTGTTTCAATTAATTTGATATAAAAGCGAGAGTTGCGCTACAGGCAATCAGGACGATGGACTCAGATTCTGACCCCGGAAATATTATTTCACTTTCAAGACCCGAGGTGGGTCACCTTTATATTATGATAAAATAGGATGGTATCACTACATCGTGGTTGGACTGCACAATTTAGTAACTTTAATTTCACTGAACAAAAAACCACTGTCAAAGGCATTGACTATCATTCAATTCTTGTCTATGTCAGTTTATGATAAATCCTATATTGGTAGATTCCCTGGGCTTATACCCTTACTTCATTCTGTTTATTTCTTAAGCAAGGGTAGGCACAAGATGTTTTGAGAGTAAGACCAGTGGACCAGCCAACCTATGCAACCCTCAATACATCTTAGGCTTATTTCACAGCCAAACTGCTGCATGTGCTGCATGTCCATGATGTCATTAAAAAACATTCCTATAATTAAATGTATGGTCCTAGGTCTAGGCAAAAATAATGGAGACAAATATTGTCCACTTATCAGCTCAATTGGGTCCTACTCTAGGCCCCAAACTCTTCATTTTCTACGCCCATTGCTTAGCCTAGTATGCCACAACCATAGTTTACTTTTAATGTAATTTACCCAATATAATACGAAATTTATCAAATAAAGACTGAACAATTCGCAGAGTGTGTTACCAGTACCTGTGATCTCAACTTTTTCCTTATCTGAGCACTTCAATATAATTAATTCTGTGAAAATGTAGGCCAAATATTGCCCTACAACAGTCTCCTAGATAGATCTATTTGAAAGGTGAAATTCGAGAGATTTTTTCCCCAAAGTATTCGATATCATTGTCTTTCGTTGTCATTGGTCGAAAACTAACACGTGATGCTGTTCTACGCTGTGCGCATGCGCAATATAGAGTTTCGAAAAATTCAAACCATTCATTTGACAACATTATTTACTTTCAAAATGCAACAATGCAATAAATGTATTTGTAATCATTGTTGGCTCTATATCAGATCAGATCATGGAGTTGTAATATCAGATGCAGAAAATAAATGAACTGGCATATTTTATTTCATGGATTCTGTCATTGTCAGCAGAGTAAACTTGAGTCTAACTTATGTTGGATGAGCGAAGCGAAGACTCTATTTCACGGTACTCGAAAAAGAGTACATTTTTTAATTATTTTTTTTGTTCGCGCTCCAGAGGTCAAACGAAAATACAAATTCAGTTGAAACTTGGCGCACACAAGTTCCCTCATCTAATGCGATAATCGATACTGTATAGTTTTGAGGCACAATCGGAATTGCACCACTTTTGAGAAAACTTGAAAAAAAACATAAGAATGACCCAGAGGGCAAAAATTCGTGAAAAAATCTCCTCCGGAAGAATTCAAATTTCCATCAATGCGGCAAGCGGAAACACAACGCGTCTTCCCAGTAATGGAAAAGAAGAATGTTTACTGTGAGATTCTCATACCTAGAGGTGCTAGATATCTAGCCTCGACTCTACTAATACCAAGTAGATCTAATAGGCCTGGGCCGAATCGTTGTATGCTTTTTTTATTGAATAATACAAATAGTTAATTTGATCATGTATTACAATGTATTACAATGTATCACAAGTCCATAATTTTGATGACCTAAAAATTGATTCCATCCTTTTCCTTTTCTATTGATTCCAACCTGGAGAATAATTTATAATAATTTTAGTCTTATTCTTATTTTCTTTCGAATATATATTCTAGGGCGTTGAGAAAAAATCTTGTAATTTTCAAGATGGAACAAATATTTTTTATATATATAACTACTTGGTGATGTAACTAGATGAAAAATGAAAAATATTGATATTTTCAATTTCTCCACTGTTGAGAATGTATAACAATGCAAAAAACATACGTAGTTTCCAAACATGATAACTCATACCAAAAAGGATCCACCAAAATTCCAAAACATTCAGTCTGTTCCTATAAGAGTTTATTACATCTTGTGACCTACGATATATTATTTTCATGGAAAACTGTAATTTTCACAAAAGTTTTCTTTTCAAATCTTATTTTTTTTTTATGAAAACACTCACCTAAATGTTCTTTGTGAATTTACCACTAGACCGTTTGAAAATATCCTGATTCATATGATGCAAAATTGTATAGGCTTTTTTTAACCAAAAAATTCAAGTTGATAGCTTGATTAGAAGTAATCCTTTTCATGTTTGGAAATTTGTGATGCGTATGAAAAACTAGCTCTGAGATATGAGCATATAAAGTAAAATGTGAGGTTTTCTACTTTGAAATCCATAGAACGGTACACAACAATGATTTATATAATAAGTGAAAGGAATATTCCAAATAAAAATACAGGTAAATGAAGAGAAGACAACAAAGAATATTCAGATAATAAAATGTAAAAACATGTATTTTGAAAAATTATATGGTTGCAACGTATGTTAGTACGTTTTAATAATAATGTTCGTTTATTTAGCGGCACTGCGCTATTCAATAGTACATTACATAATAAAATGGTACAATACACTATCAATTGAATATATAATAAAGAGTTATATCTTGATACAAGATTGAATTTTAAAATAATAAATGATTACAAATAAAATGGTACATATACACTATCAATTGAATATATAATAAAGAGTTCCAAGAATTGTTCTGCTTATCAAGATAAATCAATCAGATGCTTTGGAAAACGTGTGTATAATCTGAGCCATGTCGGAAACCATGTAGGCCTACGAGAGAAGAAGGTAAGGATGTCATCCTTGAACATGTTCAGTTTGTTTAAATAGAATAATTCCCCTTTTTTAAAACTAGGAAAACGCGGGATTTGTGTTTTGAGATGAGCTTAGAAGTATGGAAATCCAGAATGAAAAATATTTCGTCATATCAATTCAGATCTACGGACCTTGGATTACTTCAAACGTTCAAAAACCTTACCTGCAACTTGTTGATATTTATAGTGCTGCAACCTGTCGCACATACACTTTGCAATTGCTTCCAATATTCAATAAAATGTATCATTTTATTGCGTTTTCGTTGTTATTTGTCATCCGATTGTTGTGAAAGTCACTGAAAATACCCGTAATTATGTTTTCCACATTCAGTAGAAATTTTGAAATTTTCGAAAATTTTCCACATTTCAAGTATTTGTGTTATTCTCAAGAGGATTTCTCAAACTTTTCAAATTTTTTCCGGAAAAACCTTTCGATCAATTTTTCTGAAAAACAATCCCAGCCTATTCTGGCATGACAGAAATATGTATAAAAAGTTTCGAGTCGATGGCTATTTTTTCCTGACCTGTAGGCCTATGCCGCGCACAAAATTACAAACAAAAAAAAAAGCCCTTTTTTTTCTTCTCACTACAGAGTATTTTTATTGAACAGAAAAGAACATAGACATACATATAAATAAATGAACAGTCACGTGATGTCCACAAAGCCCTGAAGAGCTTGACTGTGAATTAAATACAAGAAAATAATAGAAAGAATATTGTCTAATGAGATGGTTGAACAAAAAAGAAACATTAAAAGGTCGGATAATTACAAACCAAATTAAATATGTTATAAAATAAACAAGGCGGAGTTGAACAGTGGAAGTGAATAATAAATATAAATATAACAAACAATAAGTGAAATATTCAAAATAATGCGAAGACATGAAACACGTTTTATAGGCCTACCACACAATTTACAGTCGAGTATGTGAACTGGAATCTTCGCTACGCTCATCTATTGAATTTGGGAATTTTTCATCTTACCCATTGTTATGTGCACAATCTGATTCGAGACGGTCGGTAGTTTTCATCAGAGTCTGCTCGGGTACTCGTATGGTGAAATCTTGTCTTTGGACGCTGTCAAATATTCATTTTCAAAAAGTTTATATCAACTTATTCGAAAAAGGTGGCTCCCAAAAATATTGTTTCAACATATTTTTTTTCCCCAAAAACTTGATCTGCACAAGAAGATATTCGTACAGATTACAGTATAAGTTGATAAGAAACTTAGAATCGTCTGTTCATGGACTTATAATAGTCCATTGGATTTCTTTAGATATCAGATTTAGGATTTATCGAATTTTAAATATCCAAAATCCTAATATTGGTATTTTATATTGCCCAAGCTCGCAAATTTGATGTGCGTAAGACAGATTTTTTTTTTTTTTTAATACTTGGTAACGACCTCACGCTAGGTTAAAAGGAGGGGAACGAATGAGCGGGGGATAATGAAACGATGAAGAGATGATAGGTCACAGATAGGGTACGTGAAGGGACGTTTACAAATACCCATGTCTTATGCGGGACTCGAACCCACTCCCTGTCCGACTTCAGTTTCTAACGCAGTGCGATATTCGACTTAGCCACGGGATAGGTGACAGAATCAAATATTGGTGGTGCCGTGCTTGCGTGAACGGGTACACGATACACGCCTAAACGAACCAATGACAAACGTTGTTACAAAACAGGGCGTGGTTTCAATTTTTTGTCTGGCGTCAAGGGTAATATAACCTTGGCCACGCGTTCGAAATTTTTGTCGAAGCTTTTCAAATCCTGGAGACAAACGTAGGTCCTTTTATAGCCACAATAAAGTACATTTAAAAGTACATTGTCGAATATTGTATTATAAGTAATCTGTTTGTCAGTGTATTCAAGAATAATTCAGCGTGTGTTAGTTAAATTATAACTATAATTAAGCCCACATTAGGACCGAACACGCGACAAAACACCAACAAGACCTCATGGTTCAATTTTTTTAAAACACGATCCCGAAGTCCCGAGTCAACAAATATAATAAATTTGATAACAGTTTCACTAATGACCAGCAAACGGTATTGTACAGGGAGATCAATTGCTAAACGGCTGTGTGGGAGCACCTAGAACAATGGAAGTGTGTAAGTATATTATAATCATTTCTTGATTGAACTTGGGTCTATTATTATTATACAAAAATGTGTCAGGTTGTAGACCCCCTCCCTCCCTCCCTCACATACATTGGCTACTTGCTTTGAAGAATGTTTCAATTACAGTAATTAAATGAAAATGTTGGAGCTTGATGACGAGAAATGGATGGATGAAATGAATCGCAAATATGCGATCAACTAAAAATTCGATCTCTGCAAAATCGTTATAATAATTCTGCATTAAAAAATACAACAGTTAAACATAATCCTCCCACATTACGGCCTGTCGTGCTTACCAACAATTCGAAAAAATAAATCCCATATATATATATATATATATATAACAATAGCAACAAATGATCAATTGTAAGAAAAACCCTGAATATAAAAACACATATTTATCATAATTATACAAATTCATATTGTAATCATTTATTATAATCATGCACATATTTAGTTATTTTCCCAATAATCGGATAGAATTAACCAAGAAAACGCATTAATATATATATATATATATATATATATATATATATATATATATATATATATATATATATATATATATATATATATATATATATATATATAGAGATGCTTTTAAACTTTCTTTTCCATGATGCATATAATTGAATAATGACACATTTTGGGTATATTCATGGATATCTTCTCAAGTGACCGACGTTTCGCCCAGATTTGTCTGGGCATCTTCAGGATCAAATTACAATATTAATATACATATATATATATATATATATATATATATATATATATATATATATATATATTTTTTTTTTTTTTTTTTCTTTTCTTTTAATAACATCGAAACTTGATACACAATCATTGTTCTCCAATTAAGGCTATAGATGAAATGTAGGATCGTTTGTAAAGGGGAACCACAAAGGCGATCTCACCACCCCATATAATATAGCATACATAATGGGATGAAGCTGAATGCAAGCAAAACAATTTACTATAATTTAGGTTTCAGTAAGAAAAAATGTTTGAAAACCGTTTACTATCTGAGTAGAAGTATTATCAAACAGGCCTACATCACTTAGCAACAACTAGCAGGTGTAGGGTTTCCAAACTTTCGAAGTAGGCCTAATCCAAGGACAGTAAATGAAGTGTGACCGGACAGACCTTTTTTTACATTTTCATATTTGCTCATCTGCAGAACCCAACTGCTTTTTCTCAGTGTATTTAAATGGCTGTGGGGAGTGTAAAAGGTTTTTCTTGAGATAGAGAGAGAGGGGGGGTGTCAAAGTGTCATCTACCAAGAGGCTGAAAATATGTTTATGGATGGCCCCTCCATCATCTATACACACCACTGCAGAATAAATTACGGAATAAGGTTCAATATGACAGTGATCCGATGATTTTTAACATCATTCGGCCAACATCCACTCATTCGTAAGTCGTAACCCCTAAGCACCTAGCTGTTGGTGGGGTCGTCATCAAAATTAACTAAATAATTATAATACGAAATAACCCTCATGTGATCTAACTGTTGGTGGGTCAAACGTTCAAATAAAAAATGAAATAATTAGGTTTGAAAAAATAATTCGGTTTTTTTCTACGTCTTGCATGGTGCTATATGTGAAAGCCAGGTGAATGAATATATAGGCCTATATAACTTATATATTTTTTTAATAGCATCGAAACTTGATTCAAAATCATTGTTTCCCTGTTAGGGCAATGGATGGAGAATATGATCGTTTGAATACTTTATGAACATGCGTATGAACATCATAATTTATCATCAAAAATCATCTCAGATAAAACTAATGAATCCAATATATTATATATATATATATATATATATATATATATATATATATATATATATATATATATATATATATATATATATATATATATATATATATAACCTATAAAACCTATCATCTATCTATCTATATATGAAAACCTTCATCTCATCATCCCATCATCTCATTAATCATTCATCCGACGCCAATAGATCTTAGTAATCATTACAGTGCGTCGTTAAGACCCAATGAAAAAAAATATATATATATATATATATATATATATATATATTTGAATTATTTGTAACAGGTCAAGTTATTTCCAGCGGATAGACAGAAAGAGAGTGAGAGAGAGAGAGAGATATAGAGGGTGCACCCGCGTCGGTAAACTATACCGACTGAATCATCTACCGTCTCCGCCATTAGTTGTCACTTGACGATCAAGTGATCCGATACCTCAACGTAGCCGCCAATCAACAACGCAGAATGTGCGCGTCTCGCCGCGGCGTGTATTTCATGCTTCGTAACGGTTTTGGGTTTTATTCACTTCAATCTCTCGCCACAATAATTTATTACTGTCAGCGGTTATTATTATTAGTCCCGAATCTTTGCGTTTATTGCTCGAGCCAAGTCTAGACATAAAATTGTGATCAATAAGGTTTATAGTGTAATTATCAGGTAGGCCTATTGTTTGATGTTTTTAATATACGTGAATAAAAATTTTTTTGACCGAGGGATTAAAAACTCAATTTGGTGTACACTTGTCATCAAATCGTCCCGAAATCTCTTAAAATCTTCTTTAAATCCTTTGAAATCTTCTTGAACACTTTCTGTTTTATTACCCAATATTATTATTTTTTTTTTGCAACTATATGTATATGTAAAAAAATAGCATTCAGTGCTAAATAAATATCTACTACTACTACTAAAATCCTTTGAAATCTGAAATCAGGTGTCACCAAATTTGCTAGTTTTGTTAACCCCTCGGTCCTAAAATAAATAAAAGTTAAAACGGTACGTGATAAAATTATTGGGTTTAACGACGCACTGTAGGCCTAATGATAATTGATAACTATATAAGGTATCAGTGAAATTGATGAGTTGATGCGAAGATGAGATAAAATATTATTTTACCAGGTTCCCGTGGGGAAAAAAACCTCTCGTAGGAATCCAGCCTGGTATTTACTGAAAGTAGACGAAAGATGGGTAGACTATGCTGAAACTACACGACAAACCTGTCAGGATGGTCGACCACGGCGGGAATCGAACCCAGCGTACCTGAATCATGGTTCTATTGAATCAAATAAATCTTACATATCTAATTAATTTGGTGAGAATTCATTTATATGATCGCGGTATGAAGCGGCGGCCGGGCATAACTTATAAGTTAAACGAGACGATCCAAATGTCAGGTTTTTGTACTCTTATCCGCGCTCCCATCACAATGAAAGTCGCCTGTGTCGTTTTCTTTACCCAAACAGTGACCTGTTGCTCAACTATTAAACTTTCTCTGATTGATGTCACTATTGTTGGGCAGTGTCGAACCGAGTCAAAACCATGCAACCCCCCCCCCCTCCCTCCCTCCCTCCCGGAGTCGCTGGTGAGGGAATATTTGTTTTGTAGTTTTTTTTTTTTTGGGGGGGGGGGAATTATTGCTGGAATATGCTTCGCTTGTGCATTTTTGCGAATATTTCAGGATAACGAATAATGAGGCAAGGAAAAACAGGCGCTTCTCCGCGACAAAAGAATTTGGACGATCGTATTTTATGAAAATGATTTAGGCGCTATACAGTAAATACACACAGCCAAGATAGCAAGACAATTTTGTCAGTAAAATGAATTCACTTCGTGTGTGTATATATGGGCCTTTAAATGTGCATGAACGACCGTCAAACGACGCGATAACGCCGAGGCTCCAAATATTACTGAAACAGGTGGGTCAGTCCGCATCTTGCAAACTTGTGTTCGAAAAAATAATGGCAATGATTGCATTTGATTTTCTCGCGGCTCATTTGTTATGCCTAAATTAGCGCGCATTGCATTTCTTAATTCGTGGCTCATGTATAGGCGGCCTACAATTGTGTCTGTCTCAAAAAATCAATTTAGCCGTTATATGTTAGGCCAAATGGACATATTTGATAAAAGTGCGAAAAAATCTCCGTTGCATTGAGAATTATTCGAAATTTCTGCGATTACATTTCAACATCGCGATTCGTGAAAGGATTCGAATTTTAAGTTCATTGTTCATAAAGTTCTTTTTACATTCTTAATTTTAATATCAACGGCGCACTACGTACATCAACGAGGATACTATTTCTCGAACTACCCCTAATTACCGCTTTTATCATAACGTTAGGCTATTATATATATACAAATTAGGTGGAATTAAAATAATTGTATCATTTATATATTTTCAAATTAATACATACATCGAAATCTTGAAATGACTTGAAAAATATACAAATAATAATGGTCTAGATTTAAGCTCTATTTTGGAAACTGAATGGCCGGAAATGACAATAGCGCCAGCCAATCAGAGCTGCCGTCTGTGACGCTCATTAGCGGAAACAACGAATCACTAATCAGTCGTCTCTCGGACCTTCTTCAGTGCAGACCTGCGGTCATCAGCTCAAGAAATGGCTCAATTTCAGACAAATCTACAAAAGTACTATTTTAATCGTGTGAATTATGTGTGTTAACGAATTTACATCGTTTTGAACTGATAATCTGCCGAATTATATTACCTATTCTCAAGTTAAACTACTTTCAACCGAACCGGTAAGCTACTCTTGACCCATGATTGGCTGGGATACCAATTTCGATCATTAACACATTATCTTTATATATATAACGGGTTCTGTTACAATAGTTATATTGAATACAGTTGTGAATATGTATTATACTCATGTGAAACATATAGTGGTGCATAATAACATGAAGTAAATGCGATTCGACTTCCTTGGGTGGGAAATATTTTATTTTCAGTAGCCATATTAGCCGCGAAATTGCTTTTTTGAGTTGTGTAGACCCCGTAGGTCCCGGAACGGAAATCGAGTCGAAAGAGTTCCTCAAATAATCAAGTTCTGAATTTTCTATCTGAAGGCTGTGGAAAACGATATTTTGTAGGCGGTGGCGGAAAGACCATTTCCTGTTATAATATTTTCGAGACCGGAAATTCGATTCCAAAATTATTTTGTAAGCCTATTTTTCCGTATATAGGCCTATAATTGGATGTGTGAGAAATGCTCCAACTTGAGTTACATCAGTTACATCTTCATTAATATTGTTCCAATCGTATGAATTTCTCGTGGTAAAGAATTGTGTTGAATTAGTTGTCGTCAGAGTTGCATCCCCTTTTTTGGAATTGTTATACATTTCTTTCGCCTGTCCCGGTAAGCTATATATATATATATATTTTCATTACCCTGTGATTATTGTTGGCTGCAATATCAAATTCGATCATTAACATTCATACACATTTCACACCCATACCCAATAGTTATCTATAATTATAATCCATAATCATAATATATTTGATATCTATATACAACTATAATGGTAATAATAGTTGAAACTTGTATCCATGCACGAACGAAGAAGATCGTCATACCAACTGAATAATCGAAAAAACGCCGGTAAAAGTGTAATTCAATTGTAACTTTTGGGATTTAGCATTTCAAAGATGTAGCTGTGTTTATAATCGTGATCCTCGCACTGAAAATCAACTGAATAATCGAAAAAACGCCGGTAAAAGTGTAATTCAATTGTACCTTTAAGGATTTAATGCATTTCAAAGATGTAGCTGTGTTTATAATCGTAATCCTCGTAGTGAAAATTATTTCATTCTGAAATTACTACAGCTAACATAATTTTGTGATATTTGTGTTTGCTGTGTTGGTATGAAACCCCCTACCGTTCATACAATTTATTTTTTATTTATATTGGGTTTAACGATTCACTGTAGGCCTTTACTGATGACTGAGATCTATTGGCGTCGGTGAATGATATATGAGATGATGGGATGATGAGATGAGAGGTTATTTTTTTGGGTGTTTTTGGTTAGTGGGGAGGAGTCGGTTGTGGCCTGTTGATAAGGACCCAGTATTGACCTGAACGATAGAGGGAAACAACGAAAAACCCCTGTCAGAATGGTCGACCATGGCGGGAATCGAACCCCGGTCTCCTGAATGACGATTCAGTGTGTTAACCACTAGGCCGCTCGTCTCAGTACGTTCATAACAAGTTTATCAAATTGAGAAAAGTGAACATTTTAAGATTAGGGCCGAGAATGTATCAACCAATTCTGTTATTCGAACTGTTTTGTGTACCGGAACCGGAATCAGGGTAGTGCTATGATCGCTGATCGTTCTAAAAAACTTCTAGGCCTATAATTTTATTATTTCAAAATCGAACAATGAATAACTAAAAAGCGTGATTGAACGTGATTGGTTTCGACTAAAGTTTCTAATGTAAGTAATTACTAATTAGGTAGGCCTACAATTAACTAACTTCGTGTTCTGTATGTTGAATTTATAGGGTTAATCTGATGTTTCCTCTCGATTATTTCACGATTTGTATTGTTGCCTTGACGACCCCGCCAACTGCCAGGTCTGTTAGGGGTGCGAATACACGCGATTGCATGTGTCTACAGATACCCATGGGTAATACGGGACTCGAACCCACGCCTGCCTTTATTGTGTCTCCATCAAACCATTGAGTTTGAAGTGTTAGCGTTAGAAACTATAAATTCAATACGAAAATGACAATAGCAACGTATCTTTTCTTGTAGAACATCTACATTATTTCGTTTAATCTATTATGCTATTATATCTAGGATTATTTGAAATATCTTTGACATTATTTCTTGTTTACATGCTGGATATATTTCGTTCCGAGTTGCATCCTAAACAGCAAATACCCGATGATAACTGTCCTCATTCTACTACCCCATTGAGCGTCTGTGATTGAGCCAAGATGCATTGAGGGTTGCGTTGGTTTTAACCGGCAAACCAACGCAACTCTCTCATCGGTAATAAATTTAAGAGCTGGCTGAGTCGATAAAGCAGTTCGCGGGTTTATCGACCCTACTGTTGTTTACTTTAGACTTTAGATTCGACTTTGTGATGGAACCGTCAATGCTAGAACTAACTTGTAAAGTTTGGTTAAGGTTCTGTTTGATTTAATACAATTAAGGTGAACATCTAATTGCCCTTCTCCAGAATAAATCATTAACAGTAAACTTTTATGCCTAAATTATTATCATGGCCAATTATTGATGGCTGTTTTTTTTTCAATTATTAGTGGAATAGTGAACCATATTTCTACCACTTGATCAACACCCATTCAACATTTTTGTAGGCCTGAAACAAATGAATAAATCCATTGAAAAATTGATTTTAGTATGGGCTTTTAAGTGAAATTTTGGGTTCAACTCTTTCATGTAAGTAGGCCTACAGTAGGCTCTTTGCTTCAAGAGTGAAGTATTTTGTTAGTTTAAATTCCTCTTTTCTGAAAAGAGGCTGATATGAGTCTGTTTGTGATGAAGATGAGCTTGCCTAATATTTATTATTCAATTATATTTCTTTTGTGAAGTTTTAAACAATTTCTATTGTAACTCTCAAAGTGACTATTTTACCATCAGAAAATTATTAAAAATGTATTAAAAGTTTGATTAAATATTATGTTTGATTCCTTTTAAGTAATATTTTTGAAGACATTTTCAAAATTTTGCCATTTACTTTTTTTAGTGATTTTCAATAAGTTGATTCTTATTAAATTTAATCATTATGAAGCCTAATTTTGAATATCAAAAAAATATTGTAGTACATACCTGATCAACATGAATGTAAATAAGAGACATAATGCTGGAATATTAAATTCAATAAACCACATTCAAATGGAAAATTATAATCGATTGGAATTAAATATCCATTGATATACCACATACGGTTTAGTGATACCAACTGTACCCACTCGCTTCTTCAAAGTGAAGTATTTCCGGAGTCAGAATCTGCAGAGTCCTATTTGCTCGTAGCGCAACTATCGCTTTTATATTGAACTATACACGATCAGCAATGTATACAATGTCACCGGTACCGTAGCCACTCTAATCTACATCTAGTTCACAAGGGAATCCTCTAAATGGCGACAGGCAATCGGGACCTTTGGCTCTGATTTGTCCCTGCAAGAAACCACAAATAGCAGCCGTGTTATTAGTATGAGAGTGGGTATACCTTCTCTACGTCACAGCCTAGGGGGGAAGGGGGGTTGTCAAGATTTGTGACAAGGTGTTATAAGGGGGGAGGGGAGAGGCAACTGTGTGACGTACCATTTTTTGTTCCATATATTTGGTGCCATTCTCATAGATTCTTATTTTTACACCCACACTAGGAACAGCAGATGCATTTCAATTAATTATAAAGTTGAACTACTCGAAAAGCAAACAAGCAAATGAATATTTTTATTTTATTATTTTATTGTACCTTTGCCACCTGTTGATTGCAATTTGTTGTTAGAAAGGACGGAGGAGGGGGATTAGAATTTGTTACATATTTAAAGAGGGGGGGGGGGTTATAGGTTTGGTGACCAACTGGGACATGGGAAGGAGGGGGGGTTTCAAAGTGACCTAAAAATGTGTGACATGATTTATGGACGTCCCCTTATATTATGATGAAGTATGTAGGTACGTTGGTATGGTGTGAGTATGTGAGTCTCCAGCGTACCACATATACCATCTCGGGGGGCCGTGGAATGCTCGTACAAGTAGACTACTGTACCCAGATTAGTAAAATTGAGAGTATTTTGGGAAATCTCTGATTGCAGATGGCTGTTATGCATAATAATCTGAATACATATTTCCATTTAAGAGTTCATGGAAGTCAATTTAGCAAAATATCAGTTTTTTTGTTATAACTTTTGAACGGTATGAGATATCAAAATTCTAATATGCGAGAAACACAGATAATTATAATAGCTTCAAGATGATATAAGTTCTAAGTATTCAAGTCATGTCACATAACTGTTAAGCATATACAGCTAAAAAAAGCAAATGTTTTAGCTGTATACACTTGACAGTTATGTGACATGACTTAAATAGTTATAACTTATATCATCTGAAAAATTTTGACTGAAGGAAAACACAAAAGACCCACAGTAGACCTACTTGAATTTTTATTTTGTACAAAATAAAGAAGCCATTTTGAAGGAAATGATTTAATTGACATTGATATTTAATTCAATGATTGTATATTGTAATTTGTAATTGTAATTTGGTAATTTAATAATAATGTTTAATAGTTGATATCAAATTGATGAGTTGATAGATATTTTATTCATTAATTGACATTTAATTGATATTTTCCATAACGAATTATTAGTAATAATAGTTATTCAGAACCATGCCACTGGGATTCATGACTTTATATTTATTTATCTATTTACTCATTTCTCTGTTTCATTCTCAAAAAATGAAAATATACATTTTTACTAGCTGATATTAGACTTGTCTGAATAACTAAAAGATAAATATATCACAATAAATGAAAAGTTGTACTCAATATTTTCCAATTCAAAATCTGAAGAGCTATCAGTATATTTCATACAAGTCAGGCAAAGTGTGCAGTATTTTCGAGTATATCTCATTCAAAAATTTCCGCCATCTTGCAACGTACCACGCTGCATTCGCCTAGTCGACTTTGATCATTCCATGAATTCGCATTCAGAAGTGATCTGCCGGATAAATAAATATTCTTTGTGCACACAATCGACCGTAGCTTGACATTTGACTGAAACAATTGATTTTAATTTTTTTTTTTTTTCAGTGTTTGAAATCGTGCACTGAGCTATTTCCAATATTCGACATTGATGCGCTGCGTTCATTCGTTCCGAGCTCGAGTGGAGATGAACAAGAGACGTGCCAGCGGCTGAGATCATCAAGGGCAGTAACATTCACTAAACAAATACATATATATTTCATTACTCAATACGATCATGTATTGTTTGCGTTAATAGTGACAATGTATAGAAGTATTAGTACAATAGAACTTCTATATTGCCACTAATGGTTAGGAATGTAGCATTGTCCAAGTCTTTATAAAGCCTCGATTTGATAGCATAATGATTTGATTTGGTGTCAATTGAATTGGCCCTTCACCGCTGTTTCACTGAATGAAGTTATAGACGGGTTCGAAACCTGTTCGTACCATCAGTACCAGTACCCGCTCAACACATGATGACAGCTGTAGGATAGGCAGTGCACAGAACGATAGCTGTATTATAGTACGTCAAGGTCGTAGACCTGTTTGTTTCGTGAGTACGTTGCGTTATATTGACTTATTGAGGATTTACTTCAACCCAACTTCAGTTTAGTTACTAGTGTGGTTAACCAGTCGGTCATCAGAAATGAAACAATTCGGAGGCAGCGATATTATTTAGTTTGATTCTATAGTATATTCAACGTTTACTCAACGACCGTACCAACAGTAATCTTAATTAGGCAACCTCGATTTATACACAGATTATGTTGAATTACGACAGATATGAGCTTGTGTAAAATTACAGTGGACGTTGTAACTACATAAAATGAGGGGTATCACATTGATAATTGATTAATTTAAGGTTTTTGTGCATCGAATTGATAAGCATGAGATACGATTAAGACGAACATATGAGAAGAAGGTTGTATTTTTTTTTTTAAAACCATTTATTTTATTGTGACCAGTATATATCATCGACCAATTTTGGAAAGTCCGTAAAATTAGGTTGCTTTCAGAAAAACACCTGAATATTCTCACTAGCAAACCGAAGGAGAATTAACAACTTTGTGTTACGTCTTGTGTGGCTTCCCGACTCAATGAGTTATATTGGAATAACACGGGCTCATATTCGGAGGTCAAGCAAGGTCATTTGTGAGACGCTCAGAGCTTCTGTCTTCTTGAAACATCTCCTCGTCTTATAGCGATTACAGTCTTCAAGCTCTTCCATTATTCAAATCTTTTCAGGTTCAAAGCTATTTCGAGAATCAAACATTTTCATTCATCATTAGAGGATTTCAGGTTTTTCAGCTCTTTCAGAATTCAATCATTTTTGAGTTCCAGCATTCTCAGCGTTGGAGCATTTTCACGATTCAAGCCCCACCATCAAGAATGAAGCTTGTTCTTATCTCCCAGGTTTTCTCTCGGCATTTGGCTCCCTCACAGTTTCATTCCATTCTCTACTCCTCTCGTAGCCGCCGACCCAAGAGGGATGTCGAAGCCAGGACGCGACCAGTTTATCGCGTCTGATGTCCGGCTTCTGCCGTATCTGCAAGGCTGCTCTAGCTCTTCACAATTATGATGTGAACTGTCACTGCCAAATGAGTACACGGAGTTGAAGCGAATGCACCGATGTTTTGACAGCTTGGGACTGCACATGCAATCTGTTTGCACGGCAACGAGGTTGCTGCCGAAAGTGTCGCAGAACACATCTCCACACGACGCTTCACACCGATGTGGCCGTCACCCAGTCAGTAGCCCATCTTGTGATTGACAACTCCAAGCCACTGGAAGTTACCGTCGTAGCCTCCTCTTGCCACGTTCTGAAGCCTCCTTCTTGTCAATGTTTTGCCCTGTTAGGCAGGTTCAGAGCACTGATCTCGTACTCTGCCGTTCAATATCAGCCGATTCGAGGTGTTATTGTCTCCTGTTCTCCAGTGTTGGCTATCACGTTCTATCTCACCTGCAAGCTTCACGCACTGTCACAGCCCCGTGTCAAGAATCAGGCAAGCAACCGCGCTGGCTTATGGCACCACTCAATGCGCCATAGCATGGCGCGTTCATCAGGTCTCTTCTCGACGTTCAGGCGCTCATCCTGGTTTCCATTTCTGATAGTCTTCCTTCTCTTTCAGTACCCACAGAGGTATATCACGGTCTGTCCTTGGCAGATGAGTCATTCTATATCCCAGACAAAATTGACTCACTGCTTGTAGCTGTTCTGTACCTCGACAAGATCAGCAGAAACATTGACGTTGTCATTGGAATTAGTCCCTCCGCACTCAACACCATGTTCGGTTGGACTATACTGCATTCGATTCCATCCGAAGGAATCAAATCTCCTGTCCCTCTCTCTTCATTGGCTATTCACCCATGTTGAGGACTTTGTTACGCTGCTTTGGAGAAGTGGGAGTGATTTTGCCGCCCAAACAGAAGGATCCAGACACTCGACTGGGTGAGGATCACATTGTATCGTCACATTCCTGAATGCGCTAAGACGCTTCTCCGTGAATCTACCATTCAAACCTCATCGTTCATCCCTCTGATCCACTCGGAAGGCCTCTGTGCAATGCTACCTGGCTTTGGAGCACTGACTGAAGTGTGTTCCCCGCTCTGACCTATTGTCGTATCACACTCGCCCATTCGAAGAGCTCCCGTCTTACTATCTGTCACTTCACTGTGTGTTCGCAGTGGAAGTGTCTTCCGTGAAGCGTCTTACTAATACCAAACTTGAACAGTCAGCTTCGATGTACTCTCGCGTCTGCTCGAAGACACATCTCTGTCGCTCGAGACCCTCTCCGTGGACTTCGTCGTACTCTACAAAGGCTCGACCATTACCTTGGCCTGGCTCATCTCTTTTACCTTCCCCACTGCCCCTTAGTCTTTTGTCGCCAACCGAGTGGTGGAGATCTTGGGAACTTGCGCTTCCTCCAACTGGAGGCATGTTGCTTCTGCTGACAACCAAAGCAGATTGTTCTACTGGACGGAACTTCCTGCTATTATCTCCATTATGTGGCTGCGATCATCGAACCTCCACGTGAGATCCTTGAAATGACGACATTCACCGTGGTTATCAGCGTGACTGTCGAGCCGCTTCTTGTCAAACTGCAAGAGTCCTCCTCGCTCCTCCGTGCTCAGCGAGGATTCGAACATGTCATTCGCTTTACTCGCATTTTGCTTGCCAAGGTTCTCAGTCCCCCCTTTCCTCAGAAGCTTTGTTTCGCTCCGAGCTTCAAGACGCTTCAATCTTCTCGTCACGATCACGCAACAAATCACTTAGCTGCTGAAATTCATCAACTCGCTAAACAGAAACAGAAACATGTTACTTCTCGTGTAACTTAGCCTCGGCCATTTCTTGCTTCCTTGGAACTTCTCATGGTGGGTGTCACTCTCCGTCATTCCTCACTTCCAAGGAATGATCGGCATCCGCTACTGTCACGGGAAGAAGCTCAGTCCTCAACCAACTAACCCCATGTCACCGTACCAATGGAATAGTGCCTGGCCCTGACGAAGTTGTTCCTTGTCGTGTCCATTCGTAAGACAAACAGCACTTTCGTTCGCCTGGTTAACAAATTGTTTCTTCTGCCCCTGCTTGATTCAGCTTGAAAGACTTTGTGTGGTTCTCGTTTTACTAGGAAAGAGTTCATTTTTTGTGAGCGGTATGCTTGTGACAATTCATTTCCATTATTACCTTGTCTGTTCAATTTACGTTGCATAGCTGGATTCTACCCCCATTCCCCTTTAATTACCAACAGTTGAAAACTGCTGTGGAGTGGCAATAGACGGGTTCGCAAACATGCTTGTATAATGAGAGCTCGATTCGCTTTTCACGTAATGTCAGCTATAGGATTGGCAGCACTGGTCAACAGAGCCGTAGGATGGTAATGCAAGGTTCGAGACCCGCTTGAACCCTCAGTACTGGATTCTTAGTGACTTGAGTATGTCATCATTAATATAGTTGGAATAGAATATTCATTCACATAGCAAGCTGCTTGCAAACATCTGGTATGTGCATTTGTTTTCTCTGTTTTTTTTTACCAAGACGTATACTCAGAAAATCATTAGTGATCTTCATCTTTCTCCCAACTGCTTTGCTGCTTTGGGCAACATATTTACCTGACCATGGAAATATGTTTGTGCGTGGGTTCAAGTCCCGCCTATTTTTTTGTGTGTGAACATTCATTCATCAACTGCTCACTCAAATCCCCGAATAATGTAGCTGTTGGTGGGATCCCAAGCAATTATCAATCATCGTCTTGTGATAATAGCCATGGGTTTAAACTGTACTTCACTACACATTGTTATAATCAATGGCGTTCAATTCTTAGTGGCTTCAGTGAATCTCCATAGAATAAGTTGGAATGAAATAATGAACCATATATGAAGTAGGCTGGTTGCAAAGATATTTTATGTGCATTTGTTTTTTGTCTTTTGTTCAATGGATTTGATAGATTTGAAACATAGATCTAATATGATTACTGACAATTTATGATTAGAGATTATTAGATCTGATAGAGCTCTACAGTATAGTTACACAATGTTCTGGACCCGCTAGGATTCCTAGTGACTTCAGTGAAAGTCATCATGAATATAGTTAGGATAGAATATTCATTCATTCACACAGTGAGCTGCTTGCAAATATTTTGTATTCTCATATTTTTTTTCCATTTTCACCAATTCACAAATTCTGAGAATTGCTATTGTTTTCACCGTCTTCCTAGTTCGGTCAGGCAACATATTGCCTCGATATTGAGAATTTGTTTGAGCATGGGTTTGAGTCCCATATATATTCATTGTGTGTAACATCCATTTTTCATCTGCTCATTTGGAAAAATAAATAATCCCCAAATTATCCAGCTGTTGGTGGGGTCTTGAGGGAACAGTAATCTTCGTCATGTGATTTAAGTCATGGGTATTCAGTACTACCATATATATTTATATTCTGCCTTATATAATACTATGGTCAATTTTCAGTGACTGTAGTAGAAGTCTTCACACAATAAGAAGTTGGAGTTAGATATAGCTTCATTTACATAGCGAGCTAATTGCAAAGATATGACATGTGCATTTGTTTTTTGTATTTTTTTATCATCAAGTCACATGCTGAGATCATTTTATTTGAATGTCTTCACTTCTGCTTCATAGATTTGAGTACTTTCTAGCAGATGGCAGGTCAATAAATTCATGTTAGGTATTCATCAATATTACGTACGCTGTAATATGCACCCAAGGGATGGCGTACGTGATATTGCCTTGAGACTAAGTAACTGTAACGGCCTTGAATCTGTTGTTGATATTATATCGTTATGTCATAGTTTACCGCTGAGCGTCAGTAGAGTCCCCGGCACAGCCCCCTGGATCATCTCTCAGCAACAACCGTCTCCTGTCGCAACAGAAGCCTGCGTCACCGCTACTAGGATCACCACACATCACACTCATATGGGATTACTTCGCTTCCAGAGTGCAAAGTGTTTTGTCAGTTTAAATTCAGTGTTTAGTCCTCTCTTCTGGAACATGGAGCTGTCACAGTTCCATACTTCATCTGTCCACTGCTATTACCCGGTAGGTAGAGTTTTCTCCTCACCAAAGATGCTCATTCTAGAGTCGAATAACTTGAAAATTGATATATTTTATTCCAACCAGTTATAGTTATTAGTTTTGCATTTTCATCCCTGTATACGAAAATGAATGGAACAATTTTCATTTTGGTTGACTTTCTGATCTGTTCAGCTTTTAAATTTATTGTCACCAACAAAAGATTAGCATTAATTGTAAATCATTTCGAGTAGACACTTGTTTGTCGAAACTCGGGTAATCTGAAATCTAACACATTTCAGAATTTAGGCCATACTCTGGCAGAAGCTTTATACATCTTGATATTGATGAGTATGGCTAAACCATGTGATCATACAGAATTGATTTTTAAGTAGTCTAGGTTAGAATAAAATGAAAAGTTTAGTGATCGTTTTTCAAGGTAAGCTGCTGAACTTACTTCTCAAATCGTGCATTAGTTTTATTTCCAATTATTTTGTGGAATAACTTTGTAATTACTTCGAACACATCTGCACTCTGCTAAACAAATTTGAAAACAGCAAACAGTTTCGCATTCCTAGTGTCTGCTGAGTATACAGAAAAATGACTGCTTCAATATTTACCCACGGAACAGTGTGAGGTATAATAACGTGGATTCACCAATGTAACTGCATTGAATCTGTGGTTGATATCATATATATGGGCTCATTTAGAATAAATTCCAAACTGAATATATATTCAAATTCAATATAGAGAAGTTATCAGTTTTCGTCATCATTTTCGTTATATGAAAATGAACGGAAGAATTTCTTATTTTGACAACTCTCTTCAATTTTTCCATCATTATTCAATGTTCAGAAATTTTAATTTCACATAAGACTTGAAGTATGAAGTTTTTTCTCTAGATTCACCTTGATGAATATAGCATGTTGGGCAAGTCAAGACTTTCATGACTGTTCTCCGTATGCACGCAATATTAAGCGTGATAGTCCATTGATTTTATTTTTGTGTTTCAGTGTTTATCGTGCCAGCAATTATAAAGGAAGCACGTATCAACACGTGAGCAGAGATAAAGACATATCATGAGCTGTTTCCAATGTTCGATGTTGACATGCTGTGTTCATTTGTTCCGAGCTCGAGTGGAGATGAACAAGAGACGTGCCAGCGGCTGAGATCATCAAGGGCAGTAACATTCAATAAATTAACACATATATATTTCATTACTCAATACAATCATGTATTGTATTTGTAAATTGTGACAATGAATGGAAGTAAAAGTACCAATAGAACTTCTATATTGCCACTGATGGTTAGAAATATTTCATTGTTTGCATTTTAAAATAGTCTTTATTTGGTGATGATCAAATTGTCCCATCACCGCTTTTTCATACCTGCTGAATGAAGCAATAGACGGGTTCGAAACCTGTTTGTACCATCAGTACTGGATTCTCTCAGCATTCAATGTCAGCTTTGTGATAGGCAGCGCAGATTGATGGCTGAAATAGTAGTACCTCAGGGTCGTAGACTTGTTTGTTCCATGAGCACGTTGGCTAATATCGACCAATGAGGGATTCACTTGACCCCACATTCAGTTCAGTTACTAGTGTAGTTAACCAGTGGGTCATCAGGAATGAAACAATTCAGAGGCAATGATATAATTCAGCTTTTTCTCACAGTTTATTCAATGTTTGCTCAACGACCCTACCAACAGTGATTCCAATTGGTACGCCTTGACTTTATTGAAGGGATCATGTGGATTTCTACTAGATATGAGCTTGTGTGAAATCACAGTGGATGATTTCAATCTCAAAAGTTTTTTGGTATGGCAGTCCTATCACATAGGTTATTAATCAATCTGAGGTATTTGAGTATGGAGTTCCACCTAGACAAACAAATGACAAAAATATTTGTATATTTCACATCATTTTTTGTGTCTGGGAAACGTGCAGAAACTGAAAAACATGGAAACTTGGAGACGTTTAGAGATATGGAGAAGGGAGATGTGAAGACGCTCGAAGATGTGGTGACTTGGGGATGAAGAGGTGAAGAGGTGTGAAGACTTGGGGACGAGGAGACGAAGAGATGTGAAGACTTAGGGACGAGGAGACGAAGAGATGTGAAGACTTAGGGACGAGGAGACGAAGAGATGTGAAGACTTGGGGACGAGGAGATGAAGAGATGTGAAGACTTGGGGAGGAGGAGACGAAGAGATGTGAAGACTTGGTACGAGGAGACGAAGAGATGTGAAGACTTGGGGATGAGGAGACGAAGAGATGTGAAGACTTGGGGAGGAGGAGACGAGGAGATGTGAAGACTTGGTGATGAGGAGACGAAGAAATATGAAGACTACGAGACGAAGAGATGTGAAGACTTGGGGACGAGGAGACGAAGAGATGTGAAGACTTGGTGACGAGGAGACGAAGAGATGTGAAGACTTGGGGACGAGGAGACGAAGAGATGTGAAGACTCGGGGACGAAGAGACAAAGAGATGTGAAGACTTGGGGACGAGGAGATAAAGAAATGTGTAGACTTGGAGACGAAGAAATGTGAAGACTTCAGGACGAAGAGACAAAGAGATGTGAAGACTTGGGGACGAGGAGACGAAGAGATGTGAAGACTTGGGAACAAGGAGACGAAGAAATGTGAAGACTTGGGGACGAGGAGACGAAGAAATGTGAAGACTTGGGGACGAGGAGACGAAGAGATGTGAAGACTTGGAGATGAGGAGACGAAGAAATGTGAAGACTTGGAGACGAAGAGATGTGAAGTCTTGGAGACGAGGAGACGAAGAAATGTGAAGACTTGGGGACGAAGAGACAAAGAGATGTGAAGACTTGGGGACGAGGAGACGAAGAAATGTGAAGACTTCAGGACGAAGAGACGAAGAGATGTGAAGACTTGGGGACGAGGAGACGAAGAGATGTGAAGACGTGGGGACGAAGAGACAAAGAGATGTGAAGACTTGGGGACAAGGAGACGAGGATATGTGAAGACTTGGGGACGAGAAGACGAAGAAATGTGAAGACTTTGGGACGAGGAGTCGAAGAAATATGAAGACTACGAGACGAAGAAATATGAGGACTACAAGACGGAGAAATGTGAAAACTTCAGGACAAAGAGACGAGGAGATGTGAAGACTTGGGGATGAGGAGGTGAAGATATGTTCAGACTTAAGGATGAGGAGTCGAAGACATGTGAAGACTTGAGGACGAGGAGACGAAGAGGTGTGAAGACTTGGAGACGAGGAGATGAAGAGATGTGAAGACTTGGAGACGAGGAGACTTCTGGAGGGATCAAGACGAGGGTCAGTGAAGATCCTTTGAGGCATGATGATGTGAATTAGTGACGACGTTCGGAAACATGAAGACACATGAAGAAACATGAGAGACATGTAGACATGGAGGTGTGAAGATGAACAGAGGTCGAGAGGCTTGTAGACAAGAATACTCTTGGAAGCGTGAAGACGAAGGGGTCCTAACGCAGTGCTGGAAATAGCATTGTTCAGTTTCACTGGATGCCTCATTCAGTTTGATACTGTGTCAGCTATTGTCATATCATTGTTGTTTAAGAGGGCCAGTTGATGGCTAGTTTTTCTTAGCGCCTATTGTCAGCTATGTGATTGGCAGCACAGGTCAACAGAGCTCTAGGAATGTGACGCAAGGTTCTAGACCTGGCTGTTTCATCTGTACCTCATTTTCAGTGGCTCTTGTGGAAGTCGTTATTAATATAGTTAGAATATAGTTAGAATAGATTATCCATTCACTCAGCAAGCTGTTTGCAAACATCTGGTATGTGCATTTGTTTTTTGAATTTTTTTTCTCACAAAGACGCATACTCAGAACTTTTTTATCGATCTCCATCGTATCCCAAGTATGGTCAGCCAAGATATTCACCTGATTTCGGAAATATGTCCGAGCGTGGGTTCAAGTCCCGCCTAGTTGTTTGTGTGTGATCATTTATTCATCATCTGCTCACTCAACCCCCTGAATAGTCTAGCTGTTGGTGGGATCCCGAGCGATTATTCATCATCGTTGTTTGATAACAGTCTCGTGTTTCTCCTCACTGCACTATACATTGTTAAAATCAATGGTCATCAACTTTAGTGGCTTCAGTGAAAGTCTCAATAGAATAAGTTGGAATGAAATAATGAACCATATATGAAGTATGCTGGTTGCAAAGATATTCAATGTGCATTTGTTTATTGTATCTTCTGTTCAATGGATTTGATAGATTTGATAGATTTAATACATAGATTTGATATGATTATTGATAATTGATAATTAGAGATTATTATATTTGATAGAGCTCTGTTAGATAGGTACACTATGTTCTAGATTTATAGTGGCTTGAGTGAGAGTCATCATGAATATGTTTAGAATAGGTTATTCATCCAGTCACATAGCAAGCTGCTTGCAAACATCTTATATGTGAATTTCTTTATCCACCAATCACAAACTCAGCAAATTGCTATTGTTCTCTACCATCTTCCTAGTTCGGTCAGGCAACATATTGCCTCGATATTGAGAATATGTTTGAGCGTGGGTTCGAGTCCCGCATATATTCATTGTGTGTAACATCCATTTTTCATCTGCTCATTTGGAAAAATAAATCATCCCCAAATAATCTAGCTGTTGGTGGGGTCTTGAGGAAGCAGTAATATACGTCATGTGATTTAAGTCATGGGTATTCAGTACTACCATATATAATTATATTCTGCCTTATGTAATACTATAGTCAATTTTCAGTGGCTGTAGTAGAAGTCTTCACACAATACATTAGGATTAGATATAACTTTATTTACATAGCGAGCTAATTGCAAAGATAATAAATGTGCATTTGTTTTTTGTATTTGTTTTTTCCAAGCCACATACTGGGAACATTCCAGTTGATTGTTTTCACTTCTGCTTCACAGATTTGAGTACTTTCTGGCAGATAGCAGGTCAATAGATTCATATAAGGTGTTCATCAATATTACGTACGCTGTAATATGCACTCAAAGAATGGCGTACGTGATATTGCCTTGCAAGACTAAGTAACTGTAACGGCCTTGAATCTGTTGTTGATATTATATCGTTATGTCATAGTTCACCGCTGAGCATCAGTAGAGTCCCCGGCACAGCCCCCTGGATCGTCTCTCAGCAACAACCGTCTCCTGTTGCAACAGAAGCCTGCGTCACCGCTACTAGGATCACCACACATCACACTCATATGGGATTACTTCGCTTCCAGAGTGCAAAGTGTTTTGTTAGTTTAAATTCAGTGTTTATTCCTCTCTTCTGGAACATAGAGCTGTCACAGTTCCATAGTTCATCTGTCCACTGCTATTACCCGGTAGGTAGAGTTTTCTCCTCACCAAAGATGCTCATTCTAGAGTCCAATAACTTCAAAATTGATATATTTTATTCCAACCAGTTATGGTTATTAGTTTTGCATTTTCATCCCTGTATACGAAAATGAATGGAACAATTTTCATTTTGTTTGACTTTCTGATCTGTTCAACTTTTAAATTTATTGTCACCAACAAAAGATTAGCATTAATTGTAAATCATTTCGAGTAGACACTTGTTTGTCGAAACTCGGGTAATCTGAAATCTAGCACATTTCAGAATTTAGCCATACTCTGGCAGAAGCTTTATACATCTTGATATTGATGAGTATGGCTAAACCATGTGATCATACAGAATTGATTTATAAGTAGTCTAGGTTAGAATAAAATGAGACAATTAGTGATCGTTTTTCAAGGTAAGCTGCTGAACTCACATCTCAAATCGTGCATAGTTTTATGACCAATATTTTGTGGAATAACTTTGTAATTACTTCGAACACATTTTCACTCTGCTACACAAATTTGAATACAGCAAACAGTTTCGCATTCCTAGTGTCTGTTGAGTATACAGAAAAATGACTGCTTCAATATTTACCCAGGGAACAGTGTGAGGTATAATAACGTGGATTCACCAACGTAACTGCATTGAATCTGTGGTTGATATCATATATATGGGCTTATTTAGAATAAATTCCAAACCGAATATATATTCAAATTCAATATAGAGAAGTTATCAGTTTTCGTCATCATTTTCGTTATATGAAAATGAACGGAAGAATTTCTTATTTTGACAACTCTCTTCAATTTTTCCATCATTATTCAATGTCCAGAAATTTTAATTTCACATAAGACTTGAAGTATGAAGTTTTTTCTCTAGATTCACCTTGATGAATATAGCATGTTGGGCAAGTCAAGACTTTCATGACTGTTCTCCGTATGCACCCAATATTAACCGTGATAGTCCATTGATTTTATTTTTGTGTTTCAGTGTTTATCGTGCCAGCAATTATAAAGGAGGCACGTATCAACACGTGAGCAGGAATGAAGACACATCATGAGCTGTTTCCAATGCTCGATATTGATACGCTGCGTTCATTCGTTCCGAGCTCGAGTGGAGATGAACAAGAGACGTGCCAGCGGCTGAGATCATCAAGGGCAGTAACATTCAATAAACAAACACTTATGATTCATTGCTCAATACAATCATGTATTGTATTTGTAAATAGTGACAATGAATGGAAGTAAAAGTACCAATAGAACTTCTTTATTGCCACTGATGGTTAGGAATATTTCATTGTTAGGGTTTTTAAAATAGTCTTCATTTGGTGTCAATTGAATTGTTCCATCACCGCTGATTTGTAGCTGCTGAATAAAGCAATAGATGGGTTCGAAACCTGTTTGTACCATCAGTACTGGATTCTCTCAGCATTCAATGTCGGCTTCAGGATAGGCAGCGCAGATTGATGGCTCAGATAAGCTGAAATTGATGACCTCAGGGTCGTGGACTTGTTCGTTTCACGAGCACTTTGGCTGTTATTGACCTGTGGCGGATTTACTTGACCCCTCCTTCAGCTTAGTTGCTAGTGTAGTTGACCAGTGGGTCATCTAGACATGAAACAATTCAGAGGCAATGATATTATTCAGCTTTTATTCTACTGTAGATTCAATGTTTTCTCGAAGACCCTACCAATGGTATTTCCAATTGGTGCGCCCTGACTTTATTCAACGAGTCATGTAGATTTCTACTAGATATGAGCTTGTGTGAAATCACAGTGTATGATTTTAATCTTATGAGTTACTTAGTACGGCAGTCCTAACACATAGGACATTGAATAATCTGAGAATATTTGAGCATGGGGTAAGCCCCAGACAAACTTATAACATGAAGTTTCTAATTTATCTCCATCATCATTTTTATGTGACTGGCATACGTGTTGAAACTGAAAAACATGAAGACTTGGACACGTTTGAAGATAGGGAGTCGAGGAGATGTGAAGACTTGAAGACGAAGAAATGGGAAGACTTGGGGACGAGGAGACGAAGAAATGTGAAGACTTGGGGACGAGGAGACGAAGAGATGTGAAGACTTGGAGACGAAGAGATGTGAAAACTTGGGGATGAGGAGACGAAGAGATGTGAAGACGTGAAGACTTGGAGACGAGGAGACGAAGAGATGTGAAGACTTGGAGATGAGGAGACGAAGAAATGTGAAGACTTGGAGATGAGTAGACGAAGAGATGTGAAAACTTAGGGACGAGGAGACGAAGAAATGTGAAGACTTGGAGACGAAGAGATGTGAAGACTTGGAGACGAGAAGACGAAGAAATGTGAAGACTTGGAGATGAGGAGACGAAGAAATGTGAAGACATGGAGATGAGGAGACGAAGAGATGTAAAGACTTGGAGACGAGGAGACGAAGAAATGTGAAGACTTGGAGACGAAGAGATGTGAAGACTTGGAGACGAGAAGACGAAGAAATGTAAAGACTTGGGGACAAGGAGATGAAGAGATGTGAAGACTTGGAGATGAGGAGACGAAGAGATGTGAAGACTTGGAGACGAAGAGATGTGAAGACTTGGGGATGAGGAGACGAAGAGATGTGAAGAATTGGAGACGAGGAGACGAAGAAATGTGAAGACTTGGAGATGAGGAGACGAAGAAATGTGAAGACTTGGAGACGAGGAGACGAAGAGATGTGAAGACCTGGAGATGAGGAGACGAAGAAATGTGAAGACTTGGAGATGAGGAGACGAAGAAATGTGAAGACTTGGAGACGAGGAGACGAAGAGATGTGAAGACTTGGAGACGAAGAGATGTGAAAACTTGGAGACGAAGAGATGTGAAGACTTGGTGACGAGGCGACGAAGAGATTTGGAGAGGAGGAGACGAAGAAATGTGAAGACTTGGAGACGAAGAAATGTGAAGACTTGGAGATGAGGAGACGAAGAGATGTGAAGAGTTGGAAATGAAGAGATCTGTAGACGTTCGGAAACATGAAGACACCCGGAGGAGTGAATACATTCAGAAGTGTTAAGACATTGGAAGAGGTGGATACATGGATACTGAGAGACGTGAAGACATGGTGATGTGAAGATGAACAGATGTGAAGAGGCTTGGAGACAAGAATACCCTTCTGAGCGTGAAGACACTCTAATGCGTGAAGATGCTTGGAGGTGTGAAGATGTTAGGAAACGTTAAGAAACTCGGAGGCATGTAGTCGCTCGGAGACGTGGAGACGAAGGAGTCACAACTCAGGGCGGGAATAGCTTTGTTCACTTTCACTGAATGCCTCATTCAGTTTGTTACTGTGTCAGCTATACTCATATCACTGTTGGTTAACAGGGCTAGTTTGTCTGAGCGCCTATTGTCAGCTATGTGATTGGCAGCACAGGTCAACAGAGCTCTAGGAATGTGACGCAAGGTTCTAGAACTGGTTGTTCCATCTGTACCTCATTTCCAGTGGCTCTTGTGAAAGTTGTTATTAATATAGTTAGAATAGATTATCCATTCACTCAGCAAGCTGCTTGCAAACATCTGGTATGTGCATTTGTTTTCTCTGTTTTTTTTCTATCAAGACGCATACTCAGAAAATCTTTCATCGATCTCCATCATCTCTCTAGTTCGGTCAGGCAACATATTCCCCTCACTATGCAGAATGTCCGAGCGTGGGTTCAAGTCCTGCCCAGTTTTTTGTGTGTAAACGTTCATTCATCAACTGCTCACTAAAATCCCTGAATAATCCAGTTGTTGGTGGGATCCCGAGTGATTATTATCATTGTCTTGAGATCGTAGTCATTAATTTATACTGTACTTCACTATACATTGTTATGATCGATGGTATTCAGTTCTTAGTGGCTTCAGTGAAAGTCTCCATAGAATAAGTTGGAATGAAATAATAATCCATGTGCCAAGTGGACTGGTTGCACAGATATTGTATGTGCATTTGTTTTTTGTATCTTTTGTTCAATCGATTTGATAGATTCATTACATAGATTTGATATGATTATTGACAATTATTAATTGGATAGGATAGTTACACAATGTTCTGGACATGCTGGATTTTTCAGTGACTTGAGTAAAAGTCTTCATGAGTATATTAAGAATGGAATATTCATTCATTCATATAGTTAGCTGCATGCAAACATTTTGCTCCAGCATTTTTCTCTCTATCTCACCAAGTTGCAAACTCAGAAAATTGCTGTTGTTTTTATTGTTATCCTAGTTCGGTCAGGCAACATAATTATTGCCTTGAATTGAGAATATGTTTGAGCATGGGTTCGAGTCCCGCATATATTCATTGCGTGTGACATCAATTTTCCATCTGCTCATTTGGAAATTTGAATAATCCCCAAATGATCCAGCTGTTGGTGGGGTCTTGAGGAAACAGTTATCTACATCATGTGATTCCAGTTATGGGAATTATATATTTATATATATTTATGTATATATTTATATTCTGCAATATTTAATACTGTAGTCAATTTTCAGTGACTCTAGTAGAAGTCTTCACACAATAAGTTAGGATTGGATATAACTTTATTTACATAGCGAGCTAATTGCGAAGATATTAAATGTGCATTTGTTTCTTGTATATTTTTTTTCCAAGCCACATAGTGGGAACATTCCAGTTGATTGTTTTCACTTCTGCTTCACAGATTTGAGTACTTTCTAGCAGACAGCAGGTCAATAAATTCATGTTAGGTATTCATCAATATCACGTACGCTGTAATATGCACCCAAAGGATGGCGTATGTGATATTGCCGTGAGACTTAGTCACTGTAACTGCCTTGAATCTGTTGTTGATATTATATCGTTATGTCTTAGTTCACCGCTGAGCGTCAGCAGAGTCCCAGGCACAGCCCCCTGGATCGTCTCACTGCAACAACCGTCTCCTGTCACAAGAGAAGCCTGCATCACCGCTACTAGGATCACCACACATCACACTCATATGGGATTACTTCGCTTCCAGAGTGCAAAGTGTTTTGTTAGTTTAAATTCAGTGTTTATTCCTCTCTTTTGGAACATAGTGCTGTAACAGTTCAAATTCAGTGTTCATTCCAGAAACATGGAGTTGCGTCAAGTTGATGTTGCTTCAACAGCAACACACGTATCGTGACATCTGTTGTCTCAATGTATGTGCCACACTTGTGTGAGTCATCATTCGGCTGCTTTTACCCGGTACGTTCTTTCAAGTTGCCCATTTTGGAATCAATTATTCCCAAAATGAATTATATATATTCTATTTCAACAAACTGTAGTCATTAGTTTGCATCATCATTCTCATTCTTATTTATAGAGATAAATGATAAATTAGAAATTATCGTATTTTTCTTATATTTTTTAAATATATCCACAGTCCAAAATTTGTATTTTACATGAAACTTTTAGGATAAAGCTTCATTTTCAAGAATTATCCTGATTTAGATTGCATAGGCTAGTGAAAACTTCTATATAAATGTTTTTTTTGTATCCACCCAATTCAAGCGTGATACACGATTGATTTCAACATTGTTTTTCTCATGTTTTCAGTGTTTCTCGTGCCAGTAATTATAAAAGAGACACGTACCAAAACATGAGCATTGATTTGGATACTCCATGAGCAGTTGCCGCACTCCTTCATCAGATTGGCAGCTCAGAGTCGGTACCTCATCATGTTGGCAGTACTGCAGACTGGTGATGTGTTGCTTTTAATTCTTGAGTATTGTTGTTGTCCAATGTAGGATTGGTTTGAGATGTCATGAGTAGTGCTCGTGTATCTGCACAATGTGGAGTTGAACTACAGGAAAGCTACCACCGTTCAGGCAGCAGACAAAGCACTACGGTACATAGGGCTTAATACAAGTAGGTAATACTAGCCATGGGTCTAGGGTTCGAATCCCTGCTCACAATCTATCGAGGTTTAATCAATGAGAGGCCAGAGTTCGAGTCCCTTAGTTCCCACCGTATTCAACACGCACTGGTTCACTGTTGAGCTGATTGAGAATACCTCTTAGGACCAAGTGGTCCTAAATTTTGTCAACAAGAGGGCATGGGTTCAAGTCCCTTGGCATCGTCAGTAACCACTTGATTAGCGTACAGTATCTCTGTCAGGTGCGCAGACTGAGTATAGCTCCAAGGACAGAGGGCCAAGTGGTCATAGATTTATCAACAAAGCTTGGGTTCGAGTCCCTTGGCATCGCTAGTTACCACCTTAGTTGGCATACAGTTAGCGTCAGGTGCGCAGACTGAGTATAGCTCCAAGGACAGAGGGCCAAGTGGTCATAGATTTATCAACAAAGCTTGGGTTCGAGTCCCTTGGCATCGCTAGTTACCACCTCAGTTAGCATACAGTTAGCGTCAGGTGGGCAGACTGAGTATAGCTCCAAGGACAGAGGGCCAAGTGGTCAGAGATTTTACAACAAAGCTTGGGTTCGAGTCCCTTGGCATCGCTAGTTACCACCTTAGTTAGCATACAGTTAGCGTCAGGTGCGCAGACTGAGTATAGCTCCAAGGACAGAGGGCCAAGGGATCATAGATTTATCAACAAAGCTTGGGTTCAAGTCCCTTGACATCGCTAGTTACCACCTTAGTTGGCGTACAGTATTTATGTCAGACTGAGTATAGCTTCAAGGACAGAGGGCCAAGTGGTCAGAGATTTTACAACAAAGCTTGGGTTCAAGTCCCTTGACATCGTCAGTACCGACTTGGTTAGGATGTGATAGTAATGTCAGCTGAACAGACTATAAGCACAACTCTGAGAGAAGAGGAACCAGATGTCAGAGAAGTTATCTGCATTGCTGCTTCTTTTGGCAATTGTATTTTTTCATACAAAGTCATGTATATTTTCCAATGAAATCAATTTTTTCATTTCTGCTTCACAGATTTGGAATCTTTCAGTGAAATAGCTCATAGTTGTAGTCATATTAGGTATACAGGAATATTAACTGCCGCTGTAATTGGATGAGCGAAGCGAAGACTCAATTACACTATACCGAAAAAGAAGTGCCTGTTTTTTTTTTTGTTTTTTTGTTTTTTTGTTCGCGCTCCACAGGTCAGACAAAAAATCAAAATCAGTTTAAACTTGGCACACACATGAACCCCTATCTGACTTGATGCTGTATAGTTTTGAGGCACGATCGGTTGAACAACTTCTGAGAAAACTCATTCCAAAGTTTTCAAAAATCCCATTAGAATAACCCAGAGGAAAACATTCGTGAAAAATATTTCATCTGAGAGGATTCAAATTCTCAGAGAATTTCAATCTGATAATGATACACATTATTTTGAACTTTTACTCAATTCGGATTAGCCGTTTCGATGTAAAAAAATATATAATGTTATTTGTGTCAATTATTCAAAGCTATTAAGATACCTATTAAATCAAAGCAACAAGTGTCACCACTTGATTGTAAACGATTAAAACAAAGCCTTCTTTATTATTATATAAATTATTAATGGAAAATAAGATGGCAGTGATGTAATGGTTTGGATCTCAAGGTGTATATATAAATATAATAACCAATCCAAAGATAAGTTGATATGTTCCAGCTCATCCATCAACGCGGAAACACATAACGCGTTTGCCTAGTATATACCAAGAGGACCGCGGCAGTGATATTGCCTTAGGACGAACATACTGCCTTGAATCCATTCTAATAATCATTCCTTTGTATCATAGTTTATCTGCAAGGACCACGCCACAGCTACATCAAGTCAACAGCGAGCTTCGTGACCGCAGACCGAGTGGAGGCCAGCGAACACGCACCAAGGCCAAGGAGGGTGAAGGCGTTATCGTTAAAACTTTTTTCACCTTACGAGGCTATCTTGACTTTATACTTCAACACTCCCGGCATGGAACATGGGTTGGCTAAGTGCACGGTAGAGAGCACTGCACTTCGGTGATGAGTTGTACTACAGGCAAGCTACCTCCGTTCAGGCCCTAGACACAGCACTACGTTGCATAGGGCATATCACATTCAGTTTATTAGCCGAGGGTCCAGGGTTTGAATCCCTGCTTCCAGTTTTAAGAGTTTAACCAATGACAGGCTGGGGTTCGAGTCCCTCAGCATCGTCATTGACAACATTATTTAGCGTATATTAGTTCTTACTGTCAACTGAGCAAAGCTCAACTCGAAGAGAAGAGGACGAAGAGGTGACAGATTTCATCAACAGGTGGGCTGGGGTTCAACTCCCTTAGCATCATTAGAAACCACCTGAGTTAGCGTGTAATAGTTGAATAATAGCTATAATACCTGAACAGACTGAGCAGGTGGAGATTCAACTAACAAGAGGGCTAGGGTTTGATTCCCAACAATACCTGTCGTGGTTAGCCAGAATAAGTTGTTTCATACTTCTGAGTTGACCAAGAATCAACTTATGAAATTCAACAACGCAGAGGCTGGTCAATGCATGATTGACACTCTTTGCTCCAAACAGAGAAGTCGAGAGGTTCGATCCTCGGTAGGCCAGAGTTCGAATCTCAGTTACGCCTATATGTGACTATTCACTGAACAATATATCCTAAACTGGGATGATTTAATCATTTGTTCTCTCTGTACAGTAATCTTCTGTCACGTGACCGGACCTAGAGTCTGTGCCCACACAACCCGTCACCTGGTTTACTATCGTATCTACACGAAGCAAGACCTCCATGTCTGCTCGCTCCTAGGAAACCCAATTGAAGACTGGTGTATATTGGTGGCTTCATGCTGCGAGCATCCACCCAAGGACCAAGTGGAGGACAGCGGAACACGCTTCAAGGCCAAGGACGTTGGGGACGGTATCGTTGAAACTAGAATCACATGCTACGAGCAGTTGGGTTCTCATATAATAGATCTCAACCCTGGATTGCGAGGGCTTGTGGAGAGATAGAATGGTTCCCTCTGAACACCAAACAATCGAACGAACAATCCTGGCATGAAACACACGTTTTCCTACTGCACGTTATAGAGCAGTGCACTTCAGTGTGGTACTTGAGGCAAGCTACCACAGTTCAGGTTACAACATAGTACCATGGTGCATGGCGCAAATCAATTGTTGAATAATAGCTGTGGGTCCAGGGTTCGATTCCTGCTCGCAGTTTTTAGAGGTTAAATCATCAAGATGTCAGAGATTATATAATCATGATGTCTATAGGGTTCGAGTCCCACGACATCGTTATTTACCACCTAAGTTAGCATACAGTATTTCTGTCAGACTGAGTATAGCTTCAAGGACAGAGGGCCAAGTGGTCATAGATTTATCAACAGAGCTTGGGTTCAAGTCCCTTGGCATCGTTAGTTACGACCTTAGTTAGCGTACAGTATTTCTGTCAGACTGAGTATAGCTTCAAGGACAGAGGGCCAAGTAGTCATAGATTTATCAACAGAGCTTGGGTTCAAGACCCTTGGTATCGTTGGTTACGACCTTAGTTAGCATACAGTATTTCTGTCAGGTGGGCGGAATGAGTATAGCTACAAGGACAGAGGGCCAAGTGGGCAAATATTTATCAACAAAGCTTGGGTTCAAGTCCCTTGGCATCGTTAGTTACGACCTTAGTTAGCGTACAGTATTTCTGTCAGACTGAGTATAGCTTCAAGGACAGAGGGCCAAGTAGTCATAGATTTATCAACAGAGCTTGGGTTCAAGACCCTTGGTATCGTTGGTTACGACCTTAGTTAGCATACAGTATTTCTGTCAGGTGGGCGGAATGAGTATAGCTACAAGGACAGAGGGCCAAGTGGGCAAATATTTATCAACAAAGCTTGGGTTCAAGTCCCTTGGCATCGTTAGTTACGACCTTAGTTAGCGTACAGTATTTCTGTCAGACTGAGTATAGCTTCAAGGACAGAGGGCCAAGTGGTCATAGATTTATCAACAGAGCTTGGGTTCAAGTCCCTTGGCATCGTTAGTTACGACCTTAGTTAGCGTACAGTATTTCTGTCAGACTGAGTATAGCTTCAAGGACAGAGGGCCAAGTGGTCATAGATTTATCAACAGAGCTTGGGTTCAAGTCCCTTGGCATCGTTAGTTACGACCTTAGTTAGCGTACAGTATTTCTGTCAGACTGAGTATAGCTCCAAGGACAGAGGGCCAAGTGGTCATAGATTTATCAACAAAGCTTGGCTTCAAGTCCCTTGATCAACAGTAACCGACTTGGTTAGGATGTGATAGTAATGTCAGCTGAACAGACCATAAGCACAACTCTGAGAGAAGAGGAACAAGATGTCAGAGAAGTAATCTGCATTGCTGCTTCTTTTGGCAATTGTATTTTTCATACAAAGTCATATATATTTTTCAATGAAATCAATTTTTTTCATTTCTGCTTCACAGATTTGAAATCTTTCAGTGAAATAGCTCATAGTTGTAGTCATATTAGGTGTTCAGGAATATTACCTACAGCTGTAATATATACCCAACAAACAGCCGAAGTGATATTGCCTTAGGTATACAGGAATATTAACCGCCGCTGTAATATATACCAAGGGGACTGCGGCAGTGATATTGCCTTAGGACGAAGATACTGCCTTGAATCCATTCTAACAATCATTCCTTTGTATCATAGTTTATCTGCAAGGACCACGCCACAGCTACATCAAGTCAACAGCGAGCTTCGTGACCGCAGACCGGGTGGAGGCCAGCGGAACACGCACCAAGGCCGAGGAGGGTGAAGGCGTTATCGTTAAAACTTTTTTCACCTTACGAGGCTATCTTGACATTATACTTCAACACTCCCGGCATGGAACATAGGTTTGCTAACTGCACGGTAGAGAGCACTGCACTTCGGTGATGAGTTGTACTACAGGCAAGCTACCTCCGTTCAGGCCACTGACACAGCACTATGGTGCATCGGGCAAATCACATTCAGTTTATTAGCCTAGGGTCCAGGGTTTGAATCCCTGCCTCCAGTTCCAAGAGTTTAACCAATGACAGGCTGGGGTTCGAGTCCCTCAGCATTGTCATTGACCACATTATTTTGCGTATATTAGTTCTTACTGTCAACTGAGCAAAGCTCAACTCGAAGAGAAGAGGACGAAGAGGTGACAGATTTCATCAACAGGTGGGCTGGGGTTCAACTCCCTTAGCATCATTAGAAACCACCTGAGTTAGCGTATAATAGTTGAATAATAGCTATAATAGCTGAACAGACTGAGCAGGTGAGAGATTCAACTAACAAGAGGGCTAGGGTTTGATTCCCAACAATACCTGCTGTGGTTAGCCAGAAGAAGTTGTTTCATACTTCTGAGTTGACCAAGAATCAACTTATGGAAGGCAATATGTCAGAGGCTGGTCAATGCATGATTGACACTCTTTGCTCCAAACAGAGAAGTTGAACGGTTCGATCCCCGTTAGGCCAGAGTTCGAATCTCAGCTATATGTAGTAATCACTGAACAATATATCCTGAACTGGGATCATTTAATCATTTGTTCTCTCTGTACAGTAATCTTCTGTCACGTGACCGGACCTAGAGTCTGTGCCCACACAACCCGTCACCTGGTTCACTATCGTATCTACACGAAGCAAGACCTCCATGTCTGCTCGCTCCCAGGAAACCCAATTGAAGATTGGTAAATATTGGTGGCTTTACGCTGCGAGCATCCACCCCCGGACCAAGTGTAGGACAGCGGAACACGCTTCAAGGCAAAGGACGTTGAAGACAGTATCGTTGACACTAGAATCATATGCTACGAGCAGTTAGCTTCTCATATAATAGATCTCAACCCTAGATTGCGAGGGCTTGTGGAGACGATGATAGATTCCCTCTGAATCCAACTGCACGTTATAGAGCACTGCACTCCAGTGTAGTGTGGTACTTGAGGCAAGCTACCACTGTTCAGGTTACAACATAGTACCATGGTGCATGGGACAAATCCAGATGTTGAATAATAGCCATGAGTTCAGGGTTCGAATCCCTGCTTGCAGTTTATAGAGGTTAAGTCATCAAGATGTCAGAGATTATATAAACATGATGTCTATAGGGTTCAAGTCCCTTGGCATCGTTAGTTACCACCTTAGTTAGCATACAGTATTTCTGTCAGACTGAGTATAGCTTCAAGGACAGAGGGCCAAGTGGTCATAGATTTATCAACAGAGCTTGGGTTCAAGTCCCTTGGCATAGTTAGTTACCAACTTGATCAGTATGTAATAGTTTGGAAAGCTGAACAGACTATAAGCACAACTTTGAGATAAGAGGAACAAGAGGCCAGAGATTTTATCTGCCAAGCTGCTTATTTTTCTTCATTGTATTTACTATTTTCCATACTATTTCATTAATGAAATTTATTTTTGTTATTTCTGTGTCACAGATTTGAAATCTTCCAGTGAAATAGCTCATAGTTGTAGTCATATTAGGTATTCAGGAATATTACCTATAGCTGTGATAAATACCCAACGGCCAGCGGAAGTGATATTGTTTCGGACGAAGATAATGCCTTAAATCTATTCTAACAATGATTTCCTTATGTCATAGTTTATTTGCAAGGACCACGCCACAGCTACATCATGTCAACAGCGAGCTTTGCGCCCACAGACCGTGTGGAGGCCAGCGAAATACGTTGCAAAGCCAAGGAGGGTGACGGCAGTATATATCGTTAAGACTATTATCACTTTGCATGGTTTCCCTAGAATTCATCCATAAACATTACTGGCAAGGAGCAGCAGTTGGCAAATCGCTACGTAGAGAGCACCGCACTTCGGTGAGGAGTTGAACTACAGGCGAGCTACCTCCGTTCAGGCCACAAACACAGCACTACGGTGCTTAAGACATCTCACTTCTGGAGTACTAGCTTTGGGTTCAGGGTTCGAATCCCTGCTCGCAGTCTACAGGGGTTTCATCATCAAGAGGCTAGGGTTCAAGTCCCTTGCAAACCATCTTTGAGTCATCTGTAACTACTGTAGTTGACACACACTGGGTCATTTGAACTGACTAATCATACCTTCGAGAGTTGAGCACCAAGAGGGCAGAGATTTTATCAACAAGAGGGCTTGGGTTCACGTCCCTTGGCAACGTCAGTAACCATCTTAGTTAGCGTATAATAGACTAAGCAGACTGAACAGACTAAGCAGAACTGACTGTGCATCATTCTGAGAGTCAAGGATCAAGATGTCTAGGGTTTGATTCCCTTTTGTAGCTGCCATAGTTGAGAGTCCACGGGAGTCGATTTAGCGAAATATCAGTCTTTTGGTAATAACTTTTGAACGGTTGGAGATATTAAAATTCTAATACAAAAGAAACACAGTTAATTATAAACACATGTGTTTATAATGTCTTAAAAAAACACATTTTTTAGCTGTATATGCTTGACAATTATGCGACATAACTCAAGTGGTAATAACATATATCATCTTGAAGCCATTATAATTATCTGTGTTGCTCTCATATTAGAATTTTTATATCTCATACCGCTCAAAAGTTATCACCAAAAAACTGATATTTCGATAAATCGACTCCCATGGACTCTTAACAGGTATAAGTCTTTTTATATGTTTAGCTTTAACATTGATATTTCATAGGTTCGATCATCCACCCACAGATTTGAGTGATGACATTTGTAGCTTTCTATTTTTCTTTTTTTCACAGTTCAAGCCTTACGTCTACAGTTTCTATGACTGGTTTGTTGTCACCCATATTTGAATTTTACTCTTGCTGTGAGTGCAAATGTGCAGCATTGCTTACATGGCAGGGAGCTGAAAAAAGACCAGTAAAAGAGAAGAGGTAGGTTTCCAAGATCAAGTGACTGATGGACCTTATACATCTACGTTAAAAGTCTCCATGACGATACACCGTGCTGTGGCTGGCAGTCTTCCCTACGAGCTCACCAATCATGTTCATTGTGTTTTCTCTCGATGCCGTGGTTGTGGGAATTATGATACCGCTTTGTTGATTGGTTGAAATTATTCAAACTCGGTCTGCTAGTCAAGTTCCTTAAGCTGGTAATTGAATTACTAGTGTGGGTGAAGGTTAATTTATTGTCTCTTTTCATGTAAGATACCAAGCAATTGGGTCAAATTTATTCATAAGAGGTATAAATATTTCAATCTTACTCTCACAATTAGTTAAATGGGCCTACATTAAATTAAGGTATATGGCTAATCCAAAATTACTCACACATACTTATACTCACTCATTCAAAATGAAGAACTTAAATTTTGCAATAAAAATGTAAACTGTTTTTCCATTAAGCCTTTATAGTCATTGATTTATTAAATTTTGTTGTCGTTTGTGAAAATGGATTGAATTTTACTTTGTATTTTTCTTTCTATTATTTTGCAATGACCTTAATTTTCTTTGTAGCATTTGTACTTTGACGCAACTGTAGCTGAGCAATCGTCTTCGAGTCATGTCTACATCTTGTCCCGAGGTTCATTTCCGCCCAACGAGAACCACAATACGAGTCGGCCATTCTGCCGGTTCCGCATACCAACAGTTAGTGGACTTTAATACGATTGAGGATTTATCAAGCAGATTGAATCTATAAAATTTAGGACCTGACTGCCCACACTTGAGTTTTGGCCTATCTTGAATTCATGTTGTGTGCCTATATGTTTTAAAATTCTCAATTTTTCAACATCTGTGGTTTCGTAAAATTTCCAAATATACATGAACATTCATATTTTTCAACTCTATGCCCAGCTAATAATATTCAAATACATAACTTCATAAGTCTCTTCGAAATATTTTTTTGTACAAACTTGTACTCTTGTCACATCCATGCATTTTGAAATGTAAGAGTGACACATGCATAGCTGTGGTTAGTTTTTTTTTTAAATCTTCAAAATGAGTAGGCCCTGAGTAATTGATTTTAAAATAATTTAATTTGATTTTCAATGGTCTTGTGTTACAGACGGCTTTACGCGACTACTACTGGGTAAGCTAGAAAATGACAGCAACTCAAGGATTCCTAATTCAACCGTTTTACCAGCTTCGAGTCGGACATTCTGCAACGGCATTCCTCGAACTTCATGCAGAAACCAGACTCGTTCGACAGCTAGATTGGATTTAGATCTAAGTGTGCGGTACAAAATTTAAATGGAAAGCAATCTTATGAAAAACTCACTGACATACGACTCGACAGTAAATTCAAGTAGAATACCTAGTATAGTAAAAATATGGCTTGAAACGATTATTTAACCAACATTCAAAATGGATGACCTCGTTCCTGGTAATTCTGAAACTATACTTTTTTCCTCACTACAGAATTAAATTTACAGGGCACGGGCTCTCAGCCGTACCCGTATATATTTTCTTTCCCATTTTTTCACACCTAGAAGATTTTTTTTCTTCATAAATACAAGATAATTTGGTTTTCTGTATGCTGTGACCAAACCTTTGGTTCTGAATGATTATTTTCTCGTTTGCTTTGTAATATTCAAGTCTAAAACATGTTTTCAACTCTTCCTTTCAAGTTAAGGCTGGGGCTGTTGGGTTGGGTTGGCTTCGGGTAAGGTTTAGGTGAGGGTGGGCTTGTTTGGGGTAAATACTAGGTCAAGGTTGGGTACATTTTGGGTGGAGAGGGGTGGGAAGGAGATCGGTTGAGTTGAAAACAGTTTTTCTTGTACTACTACGTTACAAGCGTATGAGAATTCAATTCAATTTTTTTCAATTCAATTTTTTTTTCAATTACAAAAGTAAATTACATGAGTTAGACCTATGGCTACCAACTGAACAATCAAGTGTTATTGATAGTCAAAGGTTACATATACATAATTATAACATAATTATCAATACATATTACAAACATATATCATTTATACATGTATGCATTCTGAGTTACCGTTCACCAACATTTCAAGGTACCTTGTTTAATATTCAATTTGAATGTTATTCTTAAATAACGCTATCCAGAACGAGTTTTTTCTCTTGGAAAATTATGTGAATCTCGAATTTGAATTATTGTGAATCTGTATGCAGTTCTGGTCTTCCTAAAATTGCGTCATATATCATCTCATATCGTCCATCACAAAATGATATTCTTCAGTTTGTGTATTAGTATTATTCATCGTAGGTTGTACGGTAAGTTTTGTAAGTCACGATCACGGGCCAAGTCTTGATCATGGCAGCCCAACTTGCCACCCTTACGGTGTTTAGATTCAATAGTTTTCGTTGAGTTATCATTATTGTCTATAGCATAAGATCAACCGTAAGTTGCATTCAACACATTATTCAAGTTGACTTCTACTTGTAGCCAAGTACGGTTGCTATATTCTGCCGTTTTCAAGGAGACAAATCTGCCCAGTGTACTGCAAAAATATGTTGAACATAACTATGATATGTCCACGTCATTATTACGTCGTTGTTACTATAGGCATGTTTCATTGCCAATAAGTTTATAGTACGAAGCTGTGAGGTTGAACGAACAAATGTTTATCGGAAAATATGTACTTCACAACACTGGCACTTAATGTTGAATCAATAGTTGGCTGATTTCATTAGGTAAATGTCATAATCTGTAACTTGCTGCCACACCTCACCTGAGTGGATGATTGTTATTTGAGAGTTGACCAAAGATAACTTGAGTAATTCCCATTCTAAATTTGATGAAACGAGAAATGTAATTATGTAATACCATTATTGCCCAATGCAATAGGTTCGTAATGTTGAATCATATTCGATGTACAGTGTAACCTCTATCCATTGTTCTCCAAGGCACCACGAAAAATGAATCATCTATGCAAGAAAACGATCCATTCAGGAAAACATTGGTCATAACTCGTAGGCCTAGTGTATGTTCGGAAGGTGGAACAAATTAATTCAATAAGCGGAAATGATGCTAACAGAGGGTTTTCTGCACTTAAATGTTTGTATATGTGCCTTTCTACAGACTTATTAGTCGAAATGCCGCAGTAAAGTAGAATTATTGTCAGTCCGTTGTCAGTAAGTACAGTGCATCTAGCACATCTGCAAGAATGTTTACAAACTACAAATACAAATAAGTATATGCAAGATGAAAGCTGTGATGTCCCAGTCCTAGCCTCGGTAGGTCTTCTATGCAAATGTTATGCTTATTGTTTTGTTGACATGTGCACCACGTTTGAGAATCTTGATGATAATCATACCAGTATTTTGCATTGATAACTATAGTTTAAATCTGTTGAATGAATTGGTCAGAAAAATAATCTAGAACCCAGCACTATATTGATAGTACGTAGTTAATGTACGTGTGTTTAGTTGATGAGATCGTGTCGGTAGGTTGAGGTAAGTCTCATCTTGTGGCCAATTTCATTCAAAATATTGCTGTATAGATTGCTTCCCGACATTAATGTTAACTCTTCACGACTGTTTCTGTCTTCTATTATTTGATAACAAGTGCTTCTAGGTTTTTAGAGAATAAGGCATCACGAAATGATGTCTCAAATGCTCGCAAATCATAATTTCACTTATATAGATATTTAATAACAAACTGTTGATTTTCAGCACCGAAATTCAAAATATCAATTTAACAAGGATATTAGTTGGCTTTATTTCAACATAGCTATTTCATTCAATCCCACCATCTTGTTGATCATTCATCTGACGCCAATAGATCTTTGTTAGGTATAATCACAGTGAGTCGCTGAATTCCCATTAAAAAGAACTAATGATCAATTTCACTTGTTGAAAATGACATTGTGTTCTCAATACATCCGACAGGCTCGATTCAATGCGGTTAATATTTACGTCACACAAAGTTAGAATATGAAATATTACTATTTTTAACATTATATTCTCCTGGTGCTTCATACCCACCAGCTTACCTTGCAGCTTCGTTGGACTATTTCTGTACGCTTTCAATCTAACGTATGGATACCAGACGTATATAGCTCATGATGAACCAGGAAACTGTTTTGAATTAACTAGTCGAATGACTAATTCTACGATGGCTGTGTATAGGCTTATTCTGTATTGCATTCGACATGACTTGAACCCTAGTATGCGGTCACAACAAGTATATCTTCGCCCTGGCCATGGTATATTTACATAGCGAGTAGTGATGGATGTTGTTTTGCTCCAATGCTTGGAAGAACATAACTGAAATAATTAGTCATAACTAGGAAAACGCGTTATGTGTTTCCGCGTGGATGGATGAGTTTTCTCATCATATCTTTGATTGGTTTGATGTTGAAAACATGTTATTACAGAAATGCAAATAAAACCCTGAAATGTGTTTGTTCTTTTATTTGTCCTGTTTATTGCGTAATCCTTTCTGTTCCCACTACATCAATACTAAAAGATATTCATATGTTGATGTTTTTTCCATGTTTTCTTTCTGTTTGGAACTTTCAATACAAATAATTATAATGAATCATGAATTAGGCTTGGTATACATCATAAAAAGTCAGTTTACATCAGACAGATGGAGGAAATTATTGGTAACAACAAATTCACTGTGGTTCTGTGAGAGATGCATGCATTAGAGAGAGAGTTAGAGAGATTTCTACAACTTCCCACATCCTGATGTTTGCCTGATACATGAGTTCAACTTTTGTTCAATTTAGAAGCTGTCTGTAAGTCAAGGCAAGGCCTTATAGTTAACCTCTTGGACCTCATGTTTGCCGTCCACCCCAACTGAATTCTCGATCAATTTATAGCTTGCCTGCAAGGAACAAGGGCTTACATCTATAACCTCCTACTGTATGATGTTTGCCGTGTACTCTAAATTGACTTAGCAACAATTTGAGGTAGAAAAATTGATACGAAATCCAACTATGGTACACGGCAAACATCATGCAGTGGGAGGTTAGATATAAACTCTTGCAGGGAACGTGTAAATTGACAAGAAATCAAATTATAGTACACGGCAAACATCATACAGCAGGAGGTTATAGCTTGCTTCTCAAAGGCAAGCTGTAAATTGATCGGAAATTCAGTTTGGGTAGACGGCAAACATAAGATTTTGGAGGTTATCTATAGGTCCCTGCAGGAAACGTGTAAATTGATAAGGAATCAAACTATTGTACACGGCAAACATCATACAGCAGGAAGTTAGCTACAGGACCTTGCAGGAAACGTGTAAATTGATAAGGAATCAAACTATTGTACACGGCAAACATCATACAGCAGGAAGTTAGCTACAGGACCTTGCAGGAAACGTGTAAATTGATAAGGAATCAAACTATTGTACACGGCAAACATCATACAGCAAAAGGTTATAGCTGTAAGCCCTTGTTCCTTGCAGGCAAGCTATAAATTGATCGAAAATGTAGTTTGTGTAGACGGCAAACATAAGGTCCAAGAGGTTATCTATAGGTCCTTGCCTTGACTTACAGACAGCTTATAAATTGAACAGCAACTCAACTCATGTATCAGGCAAACATCAGGATGCGGGAAGTTATAGAAATCTCTCTCTCTCTCTAATGCATGCATCTCTCACAGAACCACACAGTTAATTTGTTGTTATCATTAATTTCCTCCATCTGTATAATATGTAAACTGACTAGTTTTAGCCTAATTCATGCTAAATTCATAATTATTTAAAATGAGAATTCTTCAAACAAGTGTTCAATATTAATGTGAAGCGATCAGAATCAGGATATTTTTTTTTCATTCACACAAAAAAAAGGTGTCTAAGAATAAAGATAGGATTAAGGATTCTACAATAAACAGGACAAGTAAAAAAACAAACATTATAAGGTTTTATTTGCATTTCTGTAATACCAGTCATATTTTCCAAAACACAAATAATCTATTATGATTAGTACTATTATTATTAATTCAACTATTATTATACAGTACTATTCAGTATATTATCATCAATATCAAAGTTTCACTGAAGAGTATTAATTGACAATATTACAGAATTTATAATGTAGTGAATATGCACAAGATGCATTTAAGTGTCTGTATGTATATCCTTCACTGTAATGTGCAATGTGTTTATTAATTATTCATTTAAATTAATTATTTCAAATCTACATAATTAATACACTGTTGGAATAATCATTTTTACCATCTTAAAGACATAAATGGACAATTTAAATAAATGGTGAATTAAAATCCACTTTTAAAAATCCAAAAATCCAATTAAGGTCCAATAAAACTATTCACCTTACAAGAGAAGGCAATTTACTACCTAGATGAGACCGTCTGGCCAGTCAGCTCCTCGGCACACCATCAGAGGCTGTCGTCGCACTGCAGCTCCTCGTAGTTGACCACATCATTCCAATGTAGCGTAACGTCTGTGCGTTCTTTCTGCAGTTCTCATACCTTGCGGTTGCAAGCTGGCAACACAGCAAAATACGAATTGTTGCTGACTTTTATCTCCAGTTGAGCCTGGCAACACTGAGACGAGTGGCTGACCGTCATTCAGAAGATCATGGTCCGTTTTCCACCATGGTAGAACATCCAGAAAAAAAGTTTTACTTGGTTTCCCTCTGTCATTTAGTTCAATAATAGGATGGTTCTTTAACAACAGGCCGCAACCAACTCCTTCCAAAAACAAAAACACCCAACTATACACAATTACACTACAGACTGTCCATGCAAAAACACCTAATAAAATCCCTTTCATTTCATACATCATTCACAGTCACCAATAGATCTTGGTCAGAGTGTGTCGTTGAAGTCAATATGAATAGAAAATTAAACAATATTTCCACTCAGTTTTCTCCTTTTCGTACGACACGATATTGGTACGATTTCTTGCAGGTCTGTTTCCACTTTTCTATACCGTAATATTTTGGTTTGGTGATATTGAATTTGAATGTAAATGTATTTTTTTATTCAAGATATTGAACAATGGAATGACAATTTGGTGACACTAGACCTAGTAAGCATTCATTTACAATTGACTATTGTTAACATACCGGAGAACGATGGCACTGTTCAATTCCAGCTGTAATCAGGGTCAAGTCAACAAGCCCACTAAATATTCTAACATGTTTGACTCCTCTACTTATCTCTTCCTTTATCAATTTCTAATAATAATAGGCCTACACTTGTTAATCATAGTCTCACTGAGGAAATTAACTAGTCCGGCCACCTCTTTTCTTTTCTGTTTCCTTTTTTCTGCTCTTGTCTACATGAGTCTTAAGCAAACCATCAAATTTAGTAAATAGTGGTACTGATTCCAGAAAAAATCCTCGACTTTCCAAAGCAGTAGCCAAAAATATGTTACTTCATCTTTTCCGACTGTCGTCGGTGAGCTAACCCCAACTGGGATTCACGCCTCTAGCACCTAGGGAATAAGATTCCGGCAATATGCTTGCCGAAACCAAAAAACCGCAATAAGACCGCAAATACAAAAACTGTATACTAGTACTATCATAGTGTGATCTCTAACAACTCAGAAAAAGTGAAATCCTCATCCCATATTGGTGAAACTAAAATGTAACCGCGCGACATATTGGCAAGCATTTTGAAGCGATCTTTTCATCGACTACCATGGTTCTCGTACTTGTTACGAGAATCGAAGCGTTCCCGAATGTACTAACGTTACATTAAAGTTGATTTGCCAAACAAATTGAACAGAGATTTCCATAAACCAAAACCAGCTGTCAATAATTTTCTTTGTCTGTAAGCTGAATTTCATGTAGTATAATTAATTAATTATACATATAGGCCTATAAATTGAAAATGTCTTCATTTTCTAGTAATTGCAAAGTTATTTTGATTGAGTTGGTTTGGATAAGAAGTCAAGGCCTAGCGAGGGATTTCTCGGTTATCCCGTTCGGCTAGTCCAACCCTGTGCGCAATCCATCTTGTTCAAGGGAGTTTTGAACTATCAAATAATAACAGTTCTAAACATGTGGTGGCTTCATTCAATAGGTCTACAAGAAAATACCAATTTCAGAATAGAAACATTTGTCGCAGTGCGTAATACAGTACAACCTCTCTTTTAAGTTTCTCGTTGATACATTTGCTCCATATACTAAATAGTTTCATTAATAAGTTTTTCACGTTAATAGGCCTACATTTTTTAGTCTGGTCCCCTGAAAAACGTATAAAAGAGGTTCCACTGTATGACATTTTTACCAAAAGTTTTAGGCTTTTACCATAGGCCTAGACGAAAGACACAGTATGGTGAATCAATTGACTGTCTATTCATTCTTCTACTGCCAGGAAATCATTCTTGTACTCTGGGGTCTTTTATATTTTTTTAGTATTATTAGGCCTATTATTGTATCATCTACCACACAAGAAAAGTAGGCCTACTCTTTGTTCTTACCATTGTGCTTACTAAAAGTACAAGATGTGTATATTTGATCATTTTTTCCATTATTGTCCGAAATTATTTTTCCCTAGAGCAAGTATTCTACAAGTTCACAAGTAGCCGAAAATTAAACTCAACAATTTATTTCATCACATATTTTACAGTAAGATAATAATTGAAATGAATATGTACACATATATCCTAATCACTTGAGCCTTGACATCTCTCGTAGAATTACAACCGTGGGCTGCCAGCAGACCTATGAGTTACATACAGTTAAATTGAACAAACACGGCTAAATAAATCTCGCTACACGAACGATTGGCATTTCACAACGGCGAGGTTGTATTTAAGACAGAGTTATTTCTGACCTCTTTTTGTGATCCACTGGTTACCATTAGCGTGAGTGAAATAGTATTATTTTGTACCAAATAAATATCCATGTTATGGACGACTCCTCATTGAGCTCAAGTAACATTAATTGACAATTAAGAATAAATTCGAAAACACATATACTTCAAAACACTAAAAACTAAATAAAAAAGGTCAGATAAATAATATTTAAATTAAAGTAAGTACTTATATATAAGTAATGCGCACCTAAGTACAATGTGAAGCAAGAACAAAATACTAGATCTGTACAATTCGTAATAATTCTAACACAACGTTTCTATTAGTTTGTTTTATCCCATTGATCCCAATATTCTCGGGTTTGCATTTCGCAGAGACGGGATACGGTTCGATCAAACGCAAAGACTTCTTCGTCGCCCGAGAAGATATTCGCAGATGCGTCTTCCTGCAGGAGAAAACAAAAGAGACAATCAACCATTTGTAGAAACAATCCAGCATCTGAAATCATTACATGTAATTGATGAGTGATGACTGTCAATAGGCATGTCAAATCTATTTGACATTTTCTTTTGATTTTGACATCTATTCTATGTCTATTGATAATAGGCTTATCAATAGGTCAACTAGATCTAGACTTATTATCGTGGTCATTTAGAGATAGACCCAAACTAATTGGCATTTTCAAAATCACTCCGTTTATGCGGCCCACTTGATTGGATGTCTTTTGTAACGTCAATGGGGCGAGGAAACGAAAGTTGTTCAGTGGGGCAGTCTGCTTGAAAAGATACCCCTTCCCAATACGTAAGATGTCATACCCTCATGACACATATCAGCATTTGACTTGATTGTAATATTTGTTATATTGATTTTCATAAGTTTATCAGCATATAATGTTCCATTGATTCACTATCTATCAGCAATCAAATTACAGTGAAACCTCTATGCATCGTTCCCGGATCTATCGTTTTCCTGGATGTATCATTCATTTTTTCTAGCCCCACTCCTATATAATCAATGTTAGATTTTCCTGGATAGATAGTTTTCCTGGATGGATGGTTTTATTTTTCTGGTCCCTTGAAAAACGATGGATAGAGCACTGTAGCAACAATCATTTTTTTTTTTTATTCTTTCAATAACATTGAAACTTGATACAAAATCATTGTTCCCCAGTTAAGGCTAGGGATGAGAGATAGGATTGTTTGGACGGGACACCACACGGGCGATCTTGCCCCATTTCCCTTATCCCCATTCCCCATTTCCATTTCCCATTTCGATTAGATAAAAGTATTTCAGTTTTCGAACGTCCGGAACACATTATGACTGTTCCTGTGATATGTATCCGGACACAAAACTCACGAATGTTGATATCTTCCACTTTGAAGTAAGTCTCTTGGGCAATGATCACTTCTTTTATTATGTGGACGTATTTGTCTCATCAATCATCTATCTCTTACGTCATCAACATTTATCCATCGATCATGATTTTTGTTTGCTGAACGACGCCCAGGTTATTATAGTGATCGAATCGTTAATCGAAAATGGAAGGGACCCCAAAAAAATTGAATTTGATTTATGGAAACTCGAATTAAATAAAAAACTCCTTTTCCCCAAAATGACCACTCTTACTGTTGAAAATGTAGTCAGTTTTGTGTTGAGCGCAAGAGAAAGCTATGCCATTGGTCGAAACTACGTGTGAGAAACCGTAGATCCTCGCTGGTCGTGAGTACTTGGCTCGCTGCTCACGCGCAATCATTGGCGCTCGGCCGCCCGAGACTGAGAAACGATCGCTTCGAGCTCAACAGGTCTTGTTCTTGTCAAAGTCCGACCACACTCAGTTGTACGACACACACAAAGCAGCGAACAGCTCTACGTACTACCTGGCCATTTCTCACGTGTCAAATAAATAGCATTAAAATTGGGTAAATAATGATTATTTCAAGGAATATACTCAAACCATTTCAAATTTTCCAATCAGAAAGCAGTGTTAAAGCAATTGAAGGGACAAAATATTAGTGAAAATCATGGCTTAGCTGGAATTACAGCTTTTGGATTACAGTATCAATTAACATTGAAGTGCCTATACCTTCAGTCGGGACACACTTCAAGTTTGAAATACCGTATTGTCCCGAATATAAGCCGAGGGTTTTTCTCAAAATTTCAAGCCCAAAAGTCACCCTCGGCTTATATGCGAATTTCGGCCTATAATCGATCAAAAATACATTTTTTGCTCATTTTAATTGGGCGTGCCGCGTACTACATCCCCACACTAATATCAACGGAATCGACTAGAAACTGCGAGATATTCCACTGAAAACACGCTTAATAAATGTTTTATCATGAAGAAGCATCATTTTCTCAATTTCCATCATTTTTATTTGACGCGCAGTTATAAACATAAGCACTGTTTGCTGCATGGCGTCTGTCATCTTACTAGTCTACTACGCCGACGTGCTGCTGCGTGAGTCGTGACGTGTGTGGTCTAACCTTGACAAGCACAGACTGTTTCGGTCGTACGACTCGAGACCGCCAATCGAAGCCGGCCATATAATGACGGTTGCGTGAGGCACCTCTCAACGGTTTCTCACAAGTCGTTTCGGCCGGTGACAGCTTTCTCTTGCACGCAATACAAAATTGACTAAATTCTACCCAGGAAGACTGATGATTTACATGGAAAAGGAGAGAAACTGTTTTTTTCAATTACTGGTCTAAAAGTATGGGGGGTCGGCTTATATTCGGGACAATAAGGTATGTCAGATTCGGATTAACCGAGTTTGGACTAACAATGGTCTACTGTACCCGTCATCAGGTTATTTGGAGTAAACAAATGAGAGAAGGATGGATGAGTGGTGTTTACAAAAACGCATGCCTTGTGCAGGACTCGACCTATTGTTCATCTCTTATACTCCACCTCAACCTCAACCTCGACTTTTAAAGCAGTACCTCAGCTGACTGAGCTAGGGAGTGACACACATTCAGATCTCATCGTGAATCTTCGCGTTGCTACGACCACGCATAGTGCGCTAAATAGAGGTAAGCTGGTGGTTTCAGTTTTATCACACGCTGTAGGCTTACTTACCGAGCTGTGATGAATGTTGAGATCATCCATCAGCATCCGGTGTTCGTCGGTCGTGCCCGTGTCCGTGTTTTCCGTCGTGAACAACTTTTTGGCGACCACGTCGGCGGTAATCACGACACGCACCTACAAACATTACAATATCATTACGTGAAACTGTTGATTACGGAACAAGTCTACAAGATTTAGAAACTGGAATTTGAACTCCTTGTGACATGAGAACTTGACTCTGATGTCCTACTCTACATTGACCTCTTGCAAAAATAACTTTCACACTGATATTCTCATTAACTTTCTCGCTGCAATAAACGTGTTAATACCAGTGTAGCGAGTAGCTATTCATGATAGAACAGTGAAAATAGTACTTAGTAATAAAAGGAACAATGACACCAAGTTTGTGTATTCTGGTTTTTGAGATAAAAAAATGACGAAAAAGATTTCATTGGCATTAATAGCGATGACGATGAACCTATAAATTCATTGAAATGTAATTACTATTTGTATCTGTATTTATTATCGTCCCGTGGTCCGGTATATTGTACATAGTATGGGTAGGCCTATCGTCACAGCATAACAGTAGTAATAATAATAATTATAAAATATTCATCACTCTACTCTACTGTGACCAAGGCAATAGCCGAAACGTCAGAATCTCGTGTGTACATTTCATCTCTGTGTTCAAATAAAAGTGCAAATAGTACAAGAAATCTACAGCAACTCACTGGAAAAGTTTGAATAAATAAATTCAGACTATATATGTACCGTCAAACTACGGATCACCGATAACGGCCTAGTGATCGGCCATACGTTGTTGATTTATTTGCTTACTACATTTGGTTTAATAACACACTGTAACGATACCCAAGATCCAGTGCCGTAGGTGAATGATGAATGAGAATGACGGGAAGATAAGATGAATGAATGAATGTTGGGTTTAGAGGCGCGTCAATATCGAGGTCATTTTGTGCCTGAGAAGATAAGATAAACAGTCCACGTTCTCTCCAACCTATACCTCCGTCATTACTTCTCATATCACTTGTTTCTCCAACTTTGTATTAAGTATCAACACCCATTGTTCATCTCTTATATCACCCATCATACATTTTTATCCTTTCAATCAAGCTCTACTTTCCAAAAATTGTCACTTTATCAAATACTATGAAGAGTGAAATAGAAGGGTTGTGACCTGCTCTTAAGGAATCTTCCTAGTATTCACTTCAACGACCGAGGAAAACCACGAAAAATCTGTCAGGATGATTAAACATGGCGGAGGCTAACTCCATGAATGACAGTTCAGCACGTTACCTTGTTGTCGTAGAGCGTGTCGATGAGCGTAATGAAGCGTCGAGCCGCCGACTTGGTTTTCAAGCTCAGCTGCGGTATGTCTCGTATGATGATCGTGTGGAACGCCTGCGACAGCTGCAAGTAGTCACTCGCTCCGACTGGCTGCGAACAAACAAAAACAAAACATATTTCGAAAACTGTTTCGAAAAGAAATATAATATTGCAAATATATTGGGAAGTGCAAGAATATCTAGATGGCAGTGAATCGTGAAGTTTGGTTGAATTCATCTATAAGCTTGGTGACCATGGAGATTATCAGAAAATGACGAAGCTTTTTTCATTAAACACCAGAACGCGTATTAGAGAGCTGCGACTCGCAATACACCGCAAGTTGATGATCTTCAATTTTTTTTTCTCACTATTAAAAATCAATTGTTCACTTTAATAAGCCTATTTGAAAGTTTGTCTGTCACATTAAATATATATACATCAATCTAAAAATATGAATATATTGAACAGTAGATCTTCAAGATGTATAATTATAAATAATGAAATGAACTACAGCAACACTGTGCAAAACAGGCATCATGTTTTCAAGATGATAATAAGGTTATTGGGAACACGAATGCTCGAGTGATGGATGAATGGTGTTCATTCCTTAGGCACGACTTGAGCTCACATTTGACTTAATGACCTCAGATGACCGAGTACGACTTTCTAGATTCAACACGCCAGAAAATATTCTCAGACTGAACATACAACAGCCTTTGACTCGAGAGAAACAATCAAAAGTGTGATTTATTAATTTAGTATATTGATAAAATATTTGGGACTGTTCGTGACAGTATTTACCCTCTCGCAAAGTTCGTGGAACGAGCTGTCGAGGATTTGGCCGCACGTTCTGGCAAACGTCACGTTACGTCCTTTGATTGTCAACGTTCTCGGCCGAACGATATCGTTCTCTCGGGAACAAAGAAACTTGAAGACATTGTTCGCATCTTCCGTAGCATTTCCGTCACTTTTACTGTAAAACAGAACTCAACATTAGTGTACTACTAATATATCACCTATATAGCCAACAAATAAATGTATAACAAAGACAACGTTCTACTTTTAAATAAGGTCACAAGACAATAATAAACTTGATGAACCATTTTAGATGGGAGGAGCTTATAAGGCAAGCTGAACCATTGGTGCCACTTGCTTTTCCTAGAATCTGGATCATATCAAGAAGGTTTTATTTGTATGCAATTTATAATTATCAGCTACAGGTGTTACAATTACCTCGATCCTCATTCGTAACATTAAGTCATCACGTACACTTTTCCAGAATTTACTATCTTGGACATTTTATTTTGGCACAAAAAAAAAATTTGATGATGATTATTGTTTGCTCAACGACCACACCAACAGCTAGTTTATTCGGGGGTAGGCCTACCTACGAGCAGGTGATAATGAAGCTGTACAGTGATGAAAAGTGACAGGACGTTTACAGAAACGCGGGACTCGAACCCACGTCCAACGGTGACTTCACTTTCTGAAGAAATGCCTTGATTGACTGAGCTAAGGAGGGTGGCTAGGTACATTCTTCAGATGAATGAAATAGAACTTTAGGGTTAGGTGGTGGAGCGGTTTGAAGACCGAACCTCGCCTTTTTGATGTTTTCATTAAATAAAGAACTCAACAACTCTGATTTGAGTTGTTTTTTTTAATTAAAAAAAATGCAAAAAGTTTTTCTCTCATGTTTATCTTGATGATTTTAAAAAAAAAATCAGGAACCAGGCCTATGCACTTTGAAAGTGATAATACAATCAGAAGAAAATGACGCGTAAAATGTTTCATTATCTCAATTGATTGATTTGATTTAGTATTTATTAGCAACAGAAAAATACATTTCCACTAGTGCTAATTTAATAAATGGACAACACATACATGAACACAAACAATAAACACAAACATAACACAAACATAAACATAAACATAGGTACAATAATTAAATAATTGAACGTGAAGCGTGAAGTAGTACACTAAGTTGGCCTATCTGTTATACATCTTAAAATGGATTTGAATTGTGAGAGATTATTGAAATGCAGGTCTAAGCTAGTGTTAAGGTGAGAAATAGAGTTGAATGAATTCTGTAGCCGGTTTATGCATGAGTGTTTACTGATATCTATTCTGTTATTATTTGGGTGAAATTTCAACTGTTTTCGGGTTACACGAGGTGCTACATGGAAGTTCAATTGACCAACAGTGTAAGATGAATCTACATAACTATTTACAACTTTGTACAGAAATATTAGATCCGTTACCAATCGTCTCCTAGCAAGCGTCATTATCCTATTGGTATTGCAGTGATCCAAATAATCTTTTCTGTGATAAACAATGCCCGATTTGGCGCACTGTTGATGAATGAATCTTTGTTGGACTCTCTCTATTGCATCGATCTTTGTGATTTGAAACGGATTCCACACTACACTAGCGTACTCTATCTGGGGTCTCACTAGCGCAATATCAAATTCAAATGAAAGAAGCATAGATTTCATCGTAGCGACCATGCTAACAGATAGAACGTCACATATGTTGAACTTTGACTGTTCACATTTCAGTATCAGGAATAGGCCCTACTATGTTTTCTTTTTTATATATTACTGTGTAGTAAGTCACCAAGAGATTATGCGTCTATTACACATCCAAAATGATTCAATTATTTACTATAACAACAAATATCATCCCTTCATAGTTTCACTATTGCTTGCTTTTCCTACCCCCATGTAACCTAGCTATCGGTGGGGTCATTGAGCAGCATGCAACGAGTTACGATCAATTATCATTCATAATTACGGTAAGCACTATTCTACCGTAGCAATATTAGTATTACCGTAGTAGTTTTACCGTAGCAATATTAGTATTACCGTACCAGTAGTAGTTTTACCGTAGCAATATTAGTATTACCGTACCAGTAGTAGTTTTACCGTAGCAATATTGAATTTGAATAAACCACGTGGGCTATACTTGTTTTCACGAGAGATGGAGGCATGAATGCCTCATACATTAGTGGTGTGTGTAGAAAGGCAGTCGATCGGATCTTCACCTCTCGTGGATACAAGTATGCCGAAACACAAACGAAGTTAATGTTATGGTTAATATCAAGTCAATCCATTGTTGACTGTTAGAATGAATTGAAATTGATCAATTGAGTTGAATACCTGTCAAGGATGAATCAATATACTGGTACAGTATTTTCCTTTAGAGTTATTCAAGGTTTGTTTACATTTGATTAAATGTCGTGGGTTGATGAACGTTATACTACTTGTGAGGCCTTACTGTCCTTTGAACTTTGATGTTTCATTGATGACAAAGTAACCTGCTTTATATCTATAGCACCCTAAAGCACATATTTGTATGAAACATTTCATTTATTTACAAGTTGAATGAAATAGTACATTGATAACAATATATACCAGAAAGACATCAATAGGCTAAGGGGAGAAGGGTCGGCTGAAATCAAAGGTCTTTTCATGGATTCAGGATAAGAGTCAAGAGATAGTGAGATAGATACAGAAAAAGAGAAACGTGTTGAAGATAAGCTGCAGGAAATTAAACAATTTAGGCATCTCCAGATCGCAAGCTGTACCTGTACGTACGTGGACGTCACTAACGAGCTAGTACGACCACATTGCGAGTGAGTAAATCAGTGACATGTTAGCCGTGCCAGTTATACAATTATATGTAAGTAAACTACACACAAAGTGATTTAGACAAAGACTGTGCAACACGGAAAAGATTGTTCCACCCTATCTCTATAGGAGTATAGGAGTATAGGGGTCTATAGGAGTAGTTGGATAGGACTTGAATGGGCTCGTATTTATTGAAAGAAAGAATTATGTAGCGATTCACTTACACGAAATAGCTCTTGTCCTTGCCGGGAATGCTCTTCAGTCTGTAGTCGATCCCCGAGTCTAGGTTAGCGACGTTGCAGTGATCTTTCAACACTTGAATAAACGGCACAAAGTTGGAACGCTGTAATCCGTTCTTGTACAACTCGTCGGGCGCTCGGTTACTGGTTGCCACCACTATCACTCCGTTCTTGAACATCTCGGTGAACAATCGTTTCAAGATCATGGCGTCACCAATGTCGGTCACCTGTGATACGAAACAAACTAATATCAACTAAACTGAACTTGGATCTAGGTTTACATATACCTTAAAACACAGAACAACATAATTTGAAATTTCCATCAACAAAAAAAATGTCAAGAAGCTGATAAACATTGAACAAAAAGAATATTATATGCATTCATTTCAAAATCTTCATTTATTTATTATGAAACCTTGGTAGAAACTAGAAATCAGTAGGTCTTCAGTCTTCTACCTGTAATTATTCCATAGGCTACCTGTATGCAATAGGCCAAAGGTTTCCTATTCTCCAACAAATAGGCTACCCCACAATATAAATAAAAACAGCATCCAAGTCTTAATAGGTGATTCAGCCAAATCAGATATGCAACAAAAAGCCTAGCAGCTAAGGTAAGAGAAAACTTCATGATCAGTAAGACAATAGTATCATGCTATCTATGAAATGTGGAACTTCATTTTCAACCCATTCGTTTGTTCCATCAAACTCTGTGATCATAATGTTTTATACATTTTGTTATCAATAACATCTTCTAAAGTAATTACCAGTATTTGTCAATTGCACTTCAATAACCGTTAGATTTCAACCAATCAATTTACTAATGCACTTTACCTGAAACTCGTCGAAGCAGATAAGCCATGCATTTTCGGCTATCGCGGTGGCAACGGGTGGAATTGGATCGAATGGCTGAGGTTTCGTAGCTTTATGATCACGAACAACGCCTTTCTTTACTTCGTGGATTCGAGTGTGGACATCCAACATGAATGAATGAAAGTGAACTCTTTTCTTTCCCTCTACCTATTGCAGACAAAGAATTACCAGTTATTTGATTTTAGGAAGTGTCTATTCGCACAGTAATACTTTGCGAACAAGAACCTAAAACACTATTCGCAAAGTAAAAAATGGCCGAAAAATGGCAAAACGGCCTAAAACCCGCGAGTTATGTGGACAAAGGCACGTTGCGGACAGTAGGTTAGGTTTTTGAGGTTAGGTTAGTGTACAAACCTCGTGTATACCGCCGGCAGGGGGAACGGAGCCGGGTGCTTGTCGCACAATTTACTTTGCAAATAGCGTTTTCGGTCCTTGCTCGCACAATTTACTTTGCAAATAGTGTTTTCGGTCCTTGTTCACACAATTTACTTTGCGAATAGCGTTTTCGATCCTTGCTCACACAATCTACTTTGCGAATAGGGCCGGCCTTGATTTTAAATGTTCACAGGTAGAGCTATTAAAAATTCATTTTACAGAAGACCTATTGAACCAGACGTTTTTAACTCAAGATGTTGAAAAAAAACTGGGTAATTTTACTGATTAACGTACCATGGCCAATTTTTGTCCTATGTTCGCGTTTTTGGTGTTTTCTGATAGATCTTGTTCATAACTATGGTGTGTAGTTTGGACATTTTGTATTTTGTTTGTTTTAATATTTTTTTTACTCACTTGAAGTTGATGCTTTGTGATTTGACCAAGATGACAAAGGTGGACAGTAGGTTAGGTTAGGGTCAGGTTAGTGTACAAACCTCGCGTATACCGCCGGCAGGCGGAACGGAGCTTATATACTTTTAAAAAAATGAAGAAAAAATTGAAAAATATTTTTAAAAAAATGGCGTGGTACGTTAATCAGTAAATTTACCAAAAACTGAACTATAAGACGTAATTACAGTATTGATAAATAAAATGTAGCCTATGCTTATGGAGAGTACGAAAAATGTTATGACAAGTATAAAAGCTTCAGGCTTCTCAATAAGGAAAATTATGGTACGAGCAGTAACCAACAATTTAAAATTGTAAGATCATGAATTTATATTCAACACAAAATATAGGGTAAGCTTGATCACATACATTACAGCAATTGTAGAACAGATCCATGAGCATGGTCTTTCCTCCACCAACAGCACCATAAAGGTACAAGCCCTTCACAATATCGTTTGTCGATCCCTTGAACCATTTCCCAAATATTCCACGTACTGGAGGGGTATAGTTCTGAATATCATCATACACTCGCTGTAGTCTTTCTGCTACTTTTCTTTGATATTCGTCTTCAATGAGTTCACCGTCTCGAATCTTCTCGTTCAAATATTCAATTGGGCCTGAAGTGAGGTTAGAATCTACATTTTGTTCATCATCTTTAGTTTGTAAAGTCTGCTTATGTATTTGAGATGACTGAGTCAAGTAGTAAGGACTGATTGTCTTAGAATATAAAAATTGACTAAATCTCTTCAAATGGTTGATTTTGAATTGTGAAATCACTTTGTAAGTAGGCAAGGCCATTTGACAATACTCTTGTCACCTGTAAAACCAATAACATTTGCAATTAAATCAAGAATTTAGCTTATAATAAATAATATAATATGCGTTATTCTTTAATAACTCACGTGAGATTAAAAGCAATGAAGGTTATTTTCAAAAGTAAGCCACTCGTAGTGGCAGCACAGTTTTAGAAATTATTTCTCATATTTAAAGATTTTGACCTTGGCCCAAAACAGCTGATTTTGGCGGTAGTATTACAAATCACAATTCTATGAAATCACATCACTAAAGATGTTATATTAGTAAGTTTACGTTTATTTTCTTCTGATTTCTCATCCCATTCCCATATACAAGGATCAATGAAGCAATATTATTGGTGCCTTCAAAAAATAAACAAAAATAAACAAAAATAAACACTGCAATTGAAAGAAAACAAATCAAATCAAACAAGTGCACTTACCAGAATACGGTGTAATCGTGACCACTTCCTCTTTCTTTCTGAACTCTTATTTCAATAATTTCAATTATTATCAAGTCTCTCAACAAATATTACATGTTTCTGCTTCTTAACGTCAATGGGTTAAAGTTCCGATTAGAGAGAGATAAAAGGGATTTGAAGCGTAGAAAAAAATGTCAAGAGTATTTTTATATCAATAAAAAAAACATCTATGAGCTATATTAAGCAAATAGTCAACAAACCTTTGTGAACCAAGTTTTATGTCCTTGGCAAATACTACAATAACTTCAACAAATTGATAAGCAATAACAATCACACACTACAAAGATAATATAGATAAAATCTACTAGGAAATCAATTTATATTTATTTAAACTATTTCTGGCATCAATTGGAATTTTTTTTACATGATAATCACTCACAAAAAATAGAAGGATGCAAATCAATCTAAAAATCATATTTCATAAGAACACTTGACTTTTTGAAATGTATTTCAACCTATTGAGATAGGCAAATTAGTATGATACAATACACTTATCTGTTATAGAATATTGTTCATACTACTTTTATTCTAAAATCAACTGATGCAAATTTAATAACCAATCACCTATAATGGGAACTGTATAATTTAATGTACCGGTATATCTCAAGTTCATTTTTGTTACGTTCGGGAGCCTAAATTATGACAGCGAACCATCCAACACACGTTTTTCCCATGTGAAAAGCTTATCTTTATGCACAGTTTGGGTCAAGTAGCATTGAACTTTGCCCTCATGATAAGCAAGCATGAGTTGAGGAAGTGTAATCTATTAATAGTTATATAATATGTTATTATTGTTTGATATTCTGTGACTAACACTGGTGAGAAAGAATTTTGAGTTTAATGACACAGGAAGACAAAGTCTGTAGGAATTGTAGCGGAAAGTCAATTAAAATCAGAATAAAATTCAATAATAAGGTGTACAGCTTGGATATTCGTTCGATCGAAATATGTATAACTGTAAAATTTAAAGGATGTTTTATTCAGTAGCACATAATCAATTTTCTACAATCATTCTAGAATGCAGGTTTGAAGTTTGGAGAAGGAACGAAATTTTGAAAATGATTGTCGGTCTACACTATTTTCTAGTAGAGAATAAACATGTCCATAAAAATAATTTACTGATATCTACAGTGATAGTTTTATCTCGGACCCATGATGACGTTGTTCCTCTGCTAGTTGCTCTGTGAAGGTCTTTAGCCACATCATCCATAAACCATATTAAGTATTACGTCCTAGATAATTTAAAACTACAGTGTATTCATTTTTTATGGTTTCCAATGTATTTTCAATTTATATTGGTAAATTTTTGATTGAATTCTAAATGCCCAACAATTACAAAAGCAAGACGACAAGTGAGCTGACAGATTTTCAACAACTTCTCGCTCATCAAACACTGTATGGGCTTCTGTCAAGTGCCGAACAAGACAAACTACTACGCAATATTTACCACAGCAACACAGTGAACTGGTGGGCTATCAAAGTTTATGGTTGGTCAATATCAATTGGCAGGCATTGTTGTCCATCTTTATCAACAATTGGAGATGAAACTTGACACTTATGGCAGTTATGGGCTATGCTGTGAATGACATCAGTTCTATTTCAAGCTACCATATCCACTCCAAGGTTGACCTTGTATATTGAAGGTTGTGGAGTAACACTCATTGTTGCAACAGTGATTTTGACAGAAGTAATTGACAATCGTAACACGACGTAGTGATACCAACATACTTCATCATAATATAAAAGTGTACTGACTCGCGTCTTCAAAGTGAAGTATTTCTGAGGTCAGAATCTGAGTCCAGGGTCCCGATTGCCTGTAGCGCAACTGTCCATTTTGTATCGAGCTATTTAAAACAACAATGCTCAATAATGCTATACACGTCTCAGTAGAATTATTAAGTTAGCAGTTGCATTTGTTTTACACAAAAATTACAGATTTTGTAAGTTCAACAATGCCACTGGTACCGCAGTCACTCTTATCTACATCTAGTTAACAGGGAAATCCGCTAAATCGCGACAGGCAATCGGGACTTTTGGCTCTGAACTGACCGCAAGAAACCTCATTTCTATCTATGTTATTAGTATGGAAGTCGGAACACCTTCTTTATTTTATGATAGAGTATGTTGGTAACACTACATCGTGATTGTAGTAAACAATGAAAGTAACACCAGTGCCATCTAGCAGCAATATTGATTGAGAGTACTTGGACTTTCCAATATAATTACATACAGCTTAGTGGGACTGCATCCAATTCAAATAGTTATTTAAAAGCTATCTATAAAATTGATTTGATATTTGATGAATAATGTTACAGAAATTACATCGATGCACTATTATTTCTGATTTTATGAGCACGAGTTTTGATCTAATTATCTTTCAATCAAGTCAGGTTTAGTTCTAAACTTGACATGGATAAACAAGCAGGGATCAAACTAAACTAAACTAAACTGATAAAGATAACTGGTATGTCTTATTATAAGAGGACAAAAGGAAGGATTAAGATGTTATTGGTCAGCAAGAAGTCACGTAAAAAACATCGAAGAATGTTAAATATAGAAATCTTATTTTAATAAAAATCCTAAAAAACTAGTCGTACAAGTGCGAGTAATGCTCTTGATAGATTTGAATGTACGCCTCCTTCTCGGCAGAGGTCATCGTCGCGATCAGTTTGTCGTTGACTTCGTCTAGAGGCACTGACTTGGTTCCAACAGTCACCACCGGGACCATCTCGTCTTCTTCCTCCGACTCCATTAGCTCGATCTCACCTGGACACACGAGCGTAACCATTAGCAACCAGCACAACTAATACCAACCGTCCAAAACAAGTGTAACTATCGGCAAGGCAAGCAGTATAAGCCTAGTAGTGCAATATTCTGGTCAACTCTATACTGTTTTGAATATAAGTATATGAGATTTTAATTTTTTCTGTTATAAAAGGTCTATATTATATATATTATAGGCCTAGGCCTATCTAGATCTAGTATATATTTTAATGTTTTATTTTGTGTTTATTTACTCTCAATACCAATGCTGGTAATGTCCAGATATATTACAGAAACGGTTTTCACTTATAATGTGTTCTGGACTTTTGGAAACTGAAAGACCTTTATCTGTGGCGGAAAATTATGGTCACAAACACCGCAGTCCTGGTGTCAGAGTTAATTGGTTTTTAATAATCAAAATGGGGTGGTAATATCGCCCTCGTGGTGCCCCGTCCAAATGCTCCTACCTTTCATCGATAGCCTTAATTGGGACACAATGATTTTGTATCACGTTTCGATGTTATTAGAAATGAAAAAATAAAAAATGAAAAATGAACTGCATAATTGAATGGCAATCAGTTACTAAAATCTCAAACCACATACGTACGTAGACATGTAAACAGTAGTACGGTAATTGCTATAGAAGTGATAAAAATCTCAAATTGCTTTAATCCATGTTTATCGTTTTTCAAATATTTCTTCTTGTTCTAATACATTTGATGTACAGTAGTTTGATCAAGTTTTTAAAAAGGTGACAAAGAGCTATAAGCGTCTGATTCTGCTATGTTTTAACATAGTAGCAATATAATTGCTACATTCGTGTTGATAGCGTTATAGACACCATTCTCCTTAGAATGTTGTCAATTGACGACTCAAATTAGGCGCGGCTTTACAAGTCGGCCAGTTAGTTCTATATCATTTGTTGTGATTTGAAGATACCCTGATTGGATATTTGAATTTCACCCCAGTTCTAACAGCCTGTCGATTGGATGTTATGATTTGTGACGTCAATGGGGCGGAGAATGCGAGTCGTCATTTGAGATGCAATAGGGTGAAGTTAGTTGGGGAATTTGGGAAATCAAAATGAAGCTGCAAATGCAGGTGGCAGATGAGTCACAGATTTAATCTGGTGGTGAACTCTCTGACAATATTATTTGGAGTGTTCCTCTTGTGCGTCAAATTGTAGGGTATATACCCCCTAACGGTTTTACCGGTACCACACTGTTGTTACACTACAGACTGTTGTTGCGCTACAAAACAACAAATTTCAAAATATAAGATGCACCATAGTGCTAGCTGCTACTATTCAAATTTTAAATGTAGCGAAAAAAAGGAATAGAGAAGCTATATTTACGTGTCCGGTGTCTATACATACAGGCCTAATGTAGAGAAGTCTGACTAGTAGCTAGGGATGATATTAAAAAAAATAAATGAAATGACACCTATTGGTGATTTATTATTGGCCTATATTGATATTCAGATTGATTGAATCTTGTCATTACCTCTTATCAGTGTTCCAAAAAAAAATGAGGACACCCAAGTTTCACTTACAAGAACAAGAAACGAACAAAATTCTCTATTCTGGTAGAAAATAGATACAGTATTTTCAGTACTGGAGCCTACAATACGATCCATACTATTGCTATTCCAACACTAAAATAATAAATGATCATGTAAAACGTTATTTCGCTACAATCAGAAGTAGAAACAAGCGCTCGTATTTCATACCAATGCCCGGCACCGGCTCCACTTCCTTCATGTCCTCGTCGCCGCTCGAATCGCTGCCACTGAAACAAACCAACAGCCAATCAGAATCCACTTGAATCACAAGTGGGTCTGGAGCCACTGGACTACTTGTCAACGCGTCGGTCAGGAGCCACTTGACTCAACGCGTCAACGCACAGGTTGGTGTGCTCGGCTGTGCTTTTTCATACTGACACAAAAAAGATTAGTGAAAACATGGACGTTCTCAAAAGGTCTACAAAGCCCTAAAGGCTCATCTGTAGACTATTACATTATGTATTATCTAAATTGAACAAATACAAACTAGCCTGCTTGTGGTAAACAATAAACAAAAAGAATTAAGGTACCCTAATACTGTACTGCATATGGACAACAGACAATCAATTAGATAAAAATGAGAGAGAAATGAATGAAATAATATTACATTCCTTTCAATAACAAATATATTATGAAAATCGAAATGAAAATGAGAATTGAAATGGCAGGTGGGACAAATTGATTACAAAAAAATGGAGTAACATTAGCAACTGATATTATTTTATATTTTATTTATATAGGCCTACTGTATAGGCCTACATATATATTTGTATTTTATTATTTTATATTAAACGTATGGTAACTTACACAAATGGGGGATTGATCAACTGTACTAAAAACCAACTGACCTAAACTTCCATTTCTTGAGCAATCTGTACAGCTAAGTAAAAGTGGGACAGATGGGGGGTGGGGTTGGCTCCTCCCAAGTCCCCCCAAGCAAAGTCCTGCACAAAGCCAGCTACACTGTTTCCACAAAGTGCTTCCAGACAGTTTTGGCAATAATAGATACAGGTTTTTAGATACAGATTTGCCGGTAGTGAGGTGGCGAACTGTCGGTATCAAAAAGCTGGTAAAAACTACGGCCATCTTCAACGAACCTATCTTGTCCTGGAATGTTTGACTTTGTTGCGGTCGCTCTCTTCTCATTGGCCAGGAGATAGGACATGATGTTGTCCTGGTCTTTGGTTGACAGCGTCTTCTCGACTTTCTTCTCCTCGGCCACCTTGGCCACCGGGGCGTCCGTGACGGGCGCGTCCGTGATCGTGGTCTCTGCAAGCAAACAACGATCACGTCGTCAATGTCACTTCGACGAGCGAACAAACCCGGAACAGAAAACGTGACCGGTAACAAAAATATTCACACCAATCTCAGGATTGGGAATCAATCGACAGAAATTCAAACTAATCAAATTCCAGAAAAGCATTCTTTGAAAGAAGTTTCTTAATTTTTGTTGTCGTTTTTTTCTCTCTTCAACGTTCTTTTTTTAGATTTGTATTGGCATTGCAGTCACAATAATACACAACATAGTGATTGAAACAAAAAAAAAGTTGAAATTTAAAAAAAAAAAAGTAGGCCTTATGCATCTGGACGTGGATTCACAGAGCCCTATCTTTAGGAAGTGTTAAGTTGGTACCATTTTACTGAGTTAGGATCAATATTGGTCCTAACTCATTGAAATGGTTACAAAGAATGGAAACTTACCAAAAAAGAAAGAAGATCTAGAGATGCTAATATTACAGAAAAGCATTCTTTGAAGAGGTTTTCTTAATTTTTCTGTTTTCTCTTCAACAACCTTTTTTAGATTTTTATTGGGATTGAAGTTACAATAATACACAATATAGTGATTGAAATGAAAAAAAAAATATGAAAAGTGGAAATTTACATTTTTCTTTCATAAAGTAGGCCTTAAACATCAGCAACCCTCACTAGCTTTTAATAGTACTTTTGGTATTGTTTGTTAAATGAGTTATCTTCGTTTCAATTATTTATTGGGGTGGTAAGATCGCCCTTGTGGTGCCCTATTTGAACGATCCTACCTTGTCAACCTTAGCCTGAATTGGAGAACAAAGGTTTTTTATTAGGTTTTGATGTAATTAACGAAAAAAGTATTCGGTACTATTCTAGCCCTGTAAATGTCAACAAATCAGCAAAGTACAAACAACTACAACAAAGTAGCAACAAAGTAGCTTTAGATAAGTCCAACTCACTAATTAAATGTGCAACACTTGGAATCGTAATGTATTCTGGGAGATTTTATAATTCTCTGAGAATCCCTACGAAGATTGAAACTCCAAAACACATTTTTTTCAACACATAAAAATGTTTTCAACAAGCTAATTAAAAACTACCAGTAAACAAAATACACAGTTCGTACCCGTGATCCAGATGGGAGTCTCCTTCTGCACCGTCTTCTCCTTGAAGCTCTCCTCCCCGATCGTGACGTCCACCCTCGACTCCTCCACGGCGAACCCTCCCCCTCGCGTCGCCTCCCCCGACCACCCGCTCGGCATCGAGCCGCCCAACGCTCGCCCCTTGGACAACCTGGCGGGCAGACACGACCATCAGCATGGGACAACACAGTATGTGAGAGAAAGAGAGAGAGAGAGAAGGAGGGAACACGTTGTGACCATCGTAAGAGATCACAGTGTGTGTGTGTGTGAGAGAGAGAGAGAAAGAGGAGAGAGAGAGAGAGAGAGAGAGAGGGAACACGTTGTGACCATCGTAAGAGATCACAGTGTGTGTGTGTGTGTGTGTGTGTATGTGAGAGAAAGAGAGAGAGAGAGAGAGAGAGAGAGAGAGAGAGAGAGGGAACACGTTGTGACCATCGTAAGAGATCAAAGTGTGTGTGTGTGTGTGAGAGAGAAAGAGGAGAGAGAGAGAGAGAGAGAGAGAGGGAACACGTTGTGACCATTGTAAGAGATCACAGTGTGTGTGTGTGTGTGTGTGTGTATGTGAGAGAGAGAGAGAGAGAGAGAGAGAGAGAGAGAGAACACGTTGTGACCATCGTAAGAGATCACAGTGTGTGTGTGTGTGTGTGTGTGTGTGTGTGTGTGAGAGAGAGAGAAAGAGGAGAGAGAGAGAGAGAGAGAGAGGGAACACGTTGTGACCATCGTAAGAGATCACAGTGTGTGTGTGTGTGTATGAGAGAGAGAGAGAGAGAGAGAGAGAGAGTGGGAGGGAACACGTTGTGACCATCGTAAGAGATAACGTATAACTATAGAGACATGAAATAATAGCATGAATCATTTCAATTTTTCACATCAATTAGTCAAATATTCCTGGATGGACTGTTTTATTTGTCTGGTCCCTTGTAAAACGATGGATAGAGGTTTCACTGTAATAATTAATTCAACATCAAAGTCTTTGGACAAATGTAAAGATTCTGGGATGGAAATCATGTACCGGTATGCATGTATTAGTAGCTATTCTCGACATCTTCTCAGCTGAAGCAGTGAGCAAGTTCTGTAAAGATACCGGTACACATTGACGCCAATATGCCCCACATTAAAATACTACAGTGAAACCTCTACGCATCGTTCCCAGATCCATCGGTTTCCTGCTTGTATCACTTATTTTTTTCTCATCCCACTCCTATATAACCAATATTACATTTTCCTGGATGGATGGTTTTCCTGCATGGATGGTTCAATTTTTCCGGTCCCTTGAAAAACAGAGGTTTCACTATAGGCCTACTTGAACTGCACAAACTAAAAGAGCATCGAGAACGACTGCCAAAGGTCCACGGAAATTTGTAAATAAATATTTTATTCAAATGAATTGACCACTAGTGATAGGCGTGGCTTATCGGCAGGCCACCTTGATCTATACTTCATGTGCGCATTTAGAGGTACTCTGATAGGCAATATCAATTTACCCATATAACAAACAGCCCATTTGATTGGATGTTTTGTTATGTGACGTTAGTGGGCGGGTCAACCATTAGTCGTCAATTGGGATGAAAAATTTTGGGTTCCAATTTCTATTGCATCTGATTTTTTTTTAAAAAAGAGAGACTGACAATATTTTCAGAAAAAGTGATTTTTTTTTTTAAATACCGATAGCAAGTATTTTGGGCAAATGTTGATCCATCGTCATTGAAAATTTCATACCTCTACGTACAACCTGAATGTCACATCTTCAATTTCTTATTTATAGGTGAGTGAAATTTACGTGATTGTATTTCATGTTCAACAAAAATACGCTACTATATGATAGATACTTGGCCTACATCATTAATTTTATTCTCTAGATATATTCCTAAATAGGAAATTGAATATAGACCTGTGATCATATACAACACTCACAATGTACATGAATGAGGCCCCTGGACATTTACATAATACAGTTTCTTATTTTAAAAGTTCTAGATCTAGTTAGATACAAAAGACCATGACTTTGATTGGATAATGTTCTCTGAAAGATTTAGTTACCATGGCAATACAATTTAATAACAAAATCACAGTCTCTTAGACTGCAATGGAAATATGCATAAACGACATATATTGCAATAGTGAAACCTTTATCCTTCGTTTTTCAAGGGACCAGGAAAACGATCCATCCAGGAAAATGTAACATTACTTACATGGGAGTGGGGTGAGAAAAAATGAATGATACAAGCAGGAAAACAATGGATCTGGGAACGATGCATAGAGGTTTCACTGTAGTACCTAGCTTGTTTATAGTAAATATTAACCAATGAAAGGTTTGGTCACTTAGAGGCAGCTAGGGCGAGGACTTATCTTCAATGGTTCAGACTGCTTGGTGTTCTCAGAGCTATCATCATTATTATTATTATTTAAACTCTTGCAGTTGCACATAAATGCGTGGTGGCAAGTTCCCCAACTACCCCTATCCCACCACCTCCCTAACCCTCTGGCGGAATAACTTTAACCTAATTTTATCCCCTTTAAAAACACTTTTACTGAGACCATTCCAGTCCCTACCTGTTCTATTCAAGAAAGAGAATTTACCGACATCTAATCTAGCCCCCTTTATGACTACCGCTCTATCATGACCCTGCCTACCTCCATACCCCAACTCATTCCTTTCAATCAACTTATGCAGCTCTCCCCATCCCCCCTCTCCCTCCATTACCCTGAATAAATTACATAAACGATCCTCCTTCCTCCGTATTTCCAATATCATATCATATCTTGTCATTTGAGCTATCACCGAGATGTTATAAATTGTCAAAACCAAGTAGCCTAAGTTGAGAATAAATTACTATCAATATCGAACTTTCGCTAATGGTTTATGAGTCACTGCTTACCCTCTGATTGTGTTGATATCTACCGGCTCGGGTTCGAGTATCTCGGGAGACAGTTTTATGCCCTCGACTTCCCGCAGGAGTATGTACAGCGGCTCCAGCTGCTCGTTGAACTTGGCCAATAGCAGGCGGGAGTCCTTCTTCGGCAACGCCGATTGGTCCTCTTCGACAACCTCGCGGCAGAACGTGCAACGGAACTCGGACGTCTCGAAGTCAAACAGCTGGTCGGCCTGGAATCGAAAGTCAAAACTGACGTGATTAGGAGAAAATGTGTCGAGATTTTTTTTTTATCGAACGAAAGAACATAGAACATACGTACAATTAAATGATCAGTCACGTGATATTCACAAAGCCCCGAAGAGGTTGACTGCGGATTATATATTGAAAAATAATGGGAAAGAATATTGTGTAATGCGATAATTGAAAGAAAACTATGCATTTAAGAAGGTCGAACAAAACACAAACTAAATTAAATACCGTATGCTAGAAAATGAACACGGTGATGAGTTAATCAGTGAAAGTGAATAATGAATATAACAAACAATAAGTGAAAAATTCAAAATAATGAGAAACACTATTTCTGTCTGATACTTGTATTCACAAATAAAGAAGATTGTCTACCAAAGAAATAATTGCAGAAAGTTTGGAAGGTCAAATTGTCGAGTAGCTCATTGCACAAGTTGAAGTCACTGCTTTTGAAATATGTAGTTGTGTTTCTAATACAGTAAATCTTGTTCTGATAAACCAACTACCCTAAAAACACCAGAGCTCTACAAATATGACAGTGACATTTGTGCTATCATGTTGGTAGATGACCTTCTTGCCTGGATATAAGTATAGCTTTCAAATCATTGTGCTATCATTGGGTGTTTTCATGAATTGATATCTGCGAACGCTTACGGGCACTTCAGGAAATGCACAGTTATTATTATCATTATTATGAAAAGAAAATAGAGGCAGCAGAAATGAAGTTTGTAAGGAGCGTAGCAGGAGTGTCAAAGTTGGAGAAGAAGAGAAGCAGTAATATAAGGAAAGTAGTGGGAGTGGAAAGGTTATCATTTAAATTGGAAAGGGAGAGACTTAGGTGGTACGGGCATATGCGGAGAATGGAAATGGAGAGAATACCGAGAGCAATGTTTGAGATAGCGGAAAACAATGGAGCTAAGAGAAGAGTTGGAAGACCAAGAGAAAGGTGGCAAGAGGGAGTCAAGTTCGGGGTAGTCAACCGAGGAGAAAAATGGGATGAAGTGGAAGACGAGAGATGGTGGGAGAATAGAGAACGATGGAGGGAACTCGTAGGAAGAGAAGAAGAAATAGAGGATAGGCCTAGCAGTAGTGAAGAAGAGGAGGAATAAGTCGGAACTGGCAGGAACCGATTGATATGAGAAGTCTGCCCTAGAAAAACTGGTGGAAACACCCCCTGGCCCAATTTAATTGGTTATCTGGGTTTGAGAGATATATATATATATTATGAAATAAATGTCATGTACGCTTACTTTGCTTTCAAGTACAATTCATCACTATAGTAAACAATCCTCATGATATTTTCATTTACTTGTATTTTAATACAAAATTTTGATTTTCATATCATCAGCTTTTTAAAAGAATAGTTCTTAGAGCTTGTTGTAGGCCTACCAAGTGATAATAAGACCACATCTTATCATTAATAAAAATATGTTAATTAAGCTAATTATTAATTGGAGTACAAAAATACCATTCATAACCAAGGGTAATAACAAGTTAATCCACTAATTATTGCTTAATCAACATATTTATTATTCGTAAAATGGGACCTAAGTGAATTAAGCAAAAATGAGCAAATCAAATTGTTATCACCCTTGGTAACATATCAATAAGGATTAACCCACTCAAATTTAATAATGAGTTGGTACAACTGGCTCTGGTCTGTTAATATTTGACGTTTCATTAATTTTAATGAATGTCTCTTAGTAAGCTGATGGTTCTCTTATGTCAAGGACTCGATATTGCCAACATAAAAAAGAGAAACGAGAGTATCACGTCGAACGTTTCACATTTGTTGGTTCTTCACAGTCGTAAGCGTGACTCACCTCCAAGTCAGTGAACGTTTTGAAACAGCCGGGACATTTGAAACTTGCTCGGCTGGTTGCGTCTCGCTCCTCAGTTTCCATCCGTTTCCTCATTATATCCAACTTGTACTTGACTACATTGACAAACGTCTGAAACAAAACCGCACACGATGAGGTGACGGGAATCTAAATTCACGAAAACATCATTTTCTGTCATCGTTTAGGATGTTTTACTTGATGATTGTAATCCTCACTACCGTACGGGTCCAACATGATTTTCACGTTTTAAGGGGACATTGTAAGCCCTATCCCTTCCATGTTAAAAAAACAAATTTTATGTACCTTTATCTCAGAAACTACTTTACCTAGGATACTCATTTTCCTTATACATGCACCTTGATAGTATTTGTACACACTGACAGGATTTTATAAACATATTTCAACAATGCTGACAACAATGTAATTTTCAACAATGCTCCAAAATTTGCTACATTTTTCAACTTGTTTTAATTTTTTTCAATACCATGTATTTGTTGCAGAGTTAAAAAATCCAGTCTACATATGTAGTACATATGTACAAACATACAGAAAAAGTTTCAAGGGTCTAGCTTCTACAGTTTTTGAGAAAAAGGTACATTAGTGAGAAACTATTGAATTCCAAGATAAATGCACTTGGAAATGATGTTTCTTGGATTTATTCCAAAACAGACAAAACAACAATAGAATGATATGATATTGAAATGTTTTCATGCATTACTAAATATTTAATTGTAACCAAACTATTCGGGTTTTCAAAACGAATCTTTCTATGATCAGTTAAGAAAAGATCGAATTATTTTAACATGTAAAAAAAAAAGGAAAAAACAGTTTTTCACTTACAATGTCCCCTTAATGCAATAGGTTCATCTCAAGAATGAGATTTGGATTTTATTGACTAACTGTATTTATTGTCTTATTGTTTTTGTGAGATGAGGCACTTTTGGAGCAACACGTCAATAGCGGAAGAAGCAAGTTCACGTAAAAAGGTACATTCAACGTCAAATCTGTACCGAATCATAGTTTAATTTCCAAAGCGTAACTGTAATAATGCAGGGCTAATATAAAAAATGAGCAAAGATGACAGAGAACCTGAAAAATATATATATATAAAAATGAAAATTGAAGAAATTGATATGGAAGGAACTGGAGTTCAAATTATTTCTATGTATGTTGTTGACTACGCCTTATTTAGGCCATCAGTCTGACAGTGATTATATAGTACTTGCAACACTGTTGAAATTATACACTTACCAAATATTTTAAATAAAGTCAAAGACAAATTATTGCTCTAAAGAAATAATCCATTTTAATAGGCCTAGGGTACCGTATATTTTAAAGGAAACACCAAAATTGTTTCCTTTCGACTACAAACAGTTTTAGACTCACGTAATTTCAGTGTACAATACAGTACTGTGCTAGTAGGTACAGGTAGTGGGTGTAGTAGGTACAGTACTGTACCTCGTTTACATTATACTTAGAGGTAAGTGAAATAAGCATTCTGTTTTGGAATTTTTAGATTTCAAAATCTGAAAAATTCGTATTTTGCAGCATTTTTAGCAAAATACACAAAAATAATTTTAAATTTACGAAAAATTGAACAAATTACAGTGAATACTATAAGTGTGGGTAGTACACTCTTGATATTGTCGAAAATAACGCTGTTTATAGCTTCCCGCGTGTTGTCCGTGTCTAGTCGGGTGATCGCTAGTGCCGAACATAACCGAAGTAACCAGAGCACGCGGGGGCGCCAGATACTACGTCAATACGCCGTCCTATACATGGGCGCGTAGCGATAATTTTATTACGTATCTTGGGAGTTGAGAAATTGCCAATAAAACCTACATGGACTTCAGATGACAAGTTGAGATGAGGAAATAACAAAATATGAGTTTAAAACCAACAAACTTTTCAATCTTGAGAAGAAAATATTCCTGGCACAGCATTTTATTTTTTAAGCTTTCATTTTCAACGTGATAATGGTGGTTTAGTGCCGTGGGGCCGTCTACCAGCTGCTAGCAACTCGCAAGCGACAACAAAGGTTCTCTGTTAGGACTTTGGAGCAGATGCAATGCAGGGAGGGAGGTATTTCCAAGGGTTTGATGCGTTTGATGCAGCAACACGTACGATTGGGATCTATTTTCCTGCGGGTTTCCCGGATGAGACAGCTCTTGACAGCATGCCTTGGGGTTATAACTATACTAATGACTTGTGGTCCGAGTATTACGATATTTTTGACAAGGTTTCGTGAAAAACAAATTAATTATACTGAAAAATAAATGTTATCTTTCTTTACGTGGCTATTTCGTAAGAATAGAATAAGTTCGCTTTATACTGCTCAAAATGATCTTTTTCGTGATAATTCGTGAAATAGAAAACCACTTCGAACGCATCTTAACACAATGAAACATGAAGAAATCATGACATAAAATGTATTTGGGAGTATTATTTTTTTTTCGCATTTTTCATCAATGCGAAAAACTTGTACCTCTAATTATACTACCATCCTATGATAGTCAAGTTACTAGTGTAGTATGATGTGCACACTGATATTATAGTAATTTCTAGTTTGATAAGAGTATCAGTTGTTATTTTTCCAGCGAGAGCATTATATTTGAGATACAAACTTTAATCAACGACAAAATGCACATGGTGAGGGTTCGAGAAGGCAGTGGGAGCTGTAATCCTATGATGGTACCAAGTAATTTTTGTTCACAGTCACACTAGTACTCCTACTATAGTAACTTTACTAATGATCGTAAGTTTACAATAGAAGCTGGCATAGCTCTGTACACGGTCACTTTCGATCGTGGACGGGGTAACGGTACTAGTTGGGTAGTAATGAAAACACGGTGGTACCTATCAATTGTTGCCGCATTACCTTGTAATTTATGAAATAGTAGTTGACTTTTTGCGCTTTTCCATCAATACCAGTTTCCATTTTCAATCGTACTTGGATGAACTTGTCGTTGCGAAGAGTTGAGATTCGAGCTCGTAACATTTTACGTTCAAACTTTAGAAGTTCACAGATATCATCCTCTTTCATACCTGGGAAAATTATAAACATTTCCATTAGAATAATTGTGCACGGCCTAAAATTGCGTTGCATTACGATTGAATAGAATAGAATAGTTTTTAATTATACAATTTGAGACAGATAACAGTTAAATACATTGTTCTCAGTGGCGCAAAGATTCTCATGATGATTGATTGTGTCACTTGATACATGTTAATATAATCAAATTGATGATTGAATTAATGATTAGTGATTGATGATTGATTAATGAATGAATGCGTTGAATGATTGAATAGTTGAATACATGTGAATGTGGAAAAAGAAATGTATTTTTTGTTTAATATACCGTACTAATGAGTGAATTAATATTGTTTCAACTCAAAAGATTTGTTAGGAAAGAAAAACTTTGACATGTAATATTATATACGTAGTGATAATTAACATAATATTAATTCATATATATATATATATATATATATATATATATATATATATATATATATATATATATATATATATATATATATATATATATATATATATATATATATATATATATATATATATATATATATATATATATATATATATATATATATATATATATATATATATATATATATATATATATATATATATATATATATATATATATATATATATATATATATATATATATATATATATATATATATATATATATATATATATATATATATATATATATATATATATATATATATATATATATATATATATATATATATATATATATATATATATATATATATATATATATATATATATATATATATATATATATATATATATATATATATATATATATATATATATATATATATATATATATATATATATATATATATATATATATATATATATATATATATATATATATATAATATATATATATATATATATATATATATATATATATATATATATATATATATATATATATATATATATATATATATATATATATATATATATATATATATATATATATATATATATATATATATATATATATATATATATATATATATATATATATATATATATATATATATATAATATATATATATATATATATATATATATATATATATATATATATATATATATATATATATATATATATATATATATATATATATATATATATATATATATATATATATATATATATATATATATATATATATATATATATATATATATATATATATATATATATATATATATATATATATATATATATATATATATATATATATATATATATATATATATATATATATATATATATATATATATATATATATATATATATATATATATATATATATATATATATATATATATATATATATATATATATATATATATATATATATATATATATATATATATATATATATATATATATATATATATATATATATATATATATATATATATATATATATATATATATATATATATATATATATATATATATATATATATATATATATATATATATATATATATATATATATATATATATATATATATATATATATATATATATATATATATATATATGTATCTATATATTAGGGTTACCGTTCGATTTCAATCGATTTGATCGATTTCCGATTCGATTTCGATATGTAGGCCTACTCTTCGATTTTCGATTCGATCGACATCGAAAAGTTTTCGAAGATCAACAGTATAAGATTAGTGCGAGGCATCACGAGTAACGCGCTCAGGGATTGCTCTGATACACCGAAAAAATCGTACACCGAAAAGTACGTACCCCGAAAAAATCGTACACCGAAAAATTCGTACACCGAAAATTTCGTACACCGAAAAAATCGTACCGGTACACCGAAAAATTTGTACACCGAAAATCTCGTTCACCGAAAATGCTATTTTACAGAGTGACTGTACTCGGAGGCACGATCCGAGTAGAAGGACGATTCAGGGTGGAGCTACTGTATTGCTTTAAAATAGTAGGGGACTATTTCCGTTCCGCCAGAATAATATACTATCAAGTATGAAAAGATCGTTCTTCTCGGTGTGAGGTTTTTTCGGTGTACGAATTTTTCGGTGTACGATTTTTTCGGTGTAAGATTTTTTCGGTGTAAGATTTTCTTGGTGTCACACCAAAAATATCTCACACCGAAAATATCTGACACCGAAAATATCTGACACCGAAAAAAGCTTACACCGAAAAACTCGTACACCGAAAAAATCGTACACGGAAAAAATTGTACACCGAAAAATTCGTACACCGAAAAAACCTTACACCGAAAAGAACGATCTTTTCATACTTGATAGTATATTATTCTGGTGTGAGGGGAATAGTCCCCCACTATTTCAAAACAATACAGTAGCTCCACCCTGAATCGTCTTTCTACTCGGATCGTGCCTCCGAGTACAGTCACTCTGTAAAATAACATTTTCGGTGAACGAGATTTTCGGTGTACGAATTTTTCGGTGTATCAGAGGCTATTCACGCGCTCGCTTCCATTGACGCCCATCGCTCCGAGATTTGTTTGTATGTTTGTCTCGAGTTACACATTACTTATATATAGCGCGTGCGGGGTATATTTCAATATGGTATTTTGTTACCCAAAACGTTTTTTTTTTCGATTCGATTTCGATTCGTCAATTCAATCGATTTTCGATAAATATACAATCGATTTTGATTCGATTCGATCGATTTTCGATATTGTACACTTCGATTTCGATAACGATTTTTTGATCAAACGGCAACCCTGATATATTTATATATATATATATATATATATATATATATATATATATATATATATATATATATATATATATATATATATATATATATATATATATATATTTATTATTGGAAAGTAGGACTATTTAAAGAATATTATTTTGTGATGGACGATAGAGATAAGTGTTATCGTAAATTGTTGAGTGAGTGCAAGTTAATAGATCACATTTTTTCTATAGCTAAGTTGAGTCTTTCATTGTATTGGCATTCTAGATCTTTTCCTTCGGAATGCGGTTCCACTCGCGAATTGCTCTTCCAAGGAGTGAGTGGCGGCCTGTATCCGAATAGTAGCGGGGGATAAAAAGCTTTCAAAACTGTGGTCTTTTCTACCTATGTGGTTTGACTTTGATACACAAGTTTATGGAGATCACTCCATGCAGGTTCATTTGCTACGGTTTTGTATAAATATCTTGGGCTGACTTTACTCCGACTAAATCCTGTTGTGTGATTGCAATTAACAAGAATTAGAAATTTATTTCTAATCCAAATTAAATAGTCTCAGATGAAATACTGGTAGGTTAGGTCCAAGACAAAAATTGAAAAATTGAAAATGGAAAGCATTGTACAGCCCAATTCTGAATTAATAATTAATTATCGTTGAAACTCCAAATACTAGCCTCTGCCCATAACAATTAGTCTTTTATATATAGGGCCTTAGAACTAGACCTATATATGTATACGGTACCGTACACCTAATAAAAAAAAAAGAAAAATCACAACAAATGAAATTGGTTGCGATGGGCTATATGACAATACAGTATTATCAATGGTAATACCAATGGACTACAGATTATCAGAAGTTTACTTACATGGGTTGCGAACTAACATGTCGACAATAAAGGCATCATCAATGGTATAAAAGCCACGAACCACTAAACGCGCAAGTTGTTTCAAGGAGCTCGGAACTTCGGTAACGAGTCGTTCTTCTCCCATTATTTACCTCAATTCTTCAACTTTAAAATGAGAACAATATCTATAGCCCTACAAGAAGGGTAACATAAGACAATATTAAGCTCATATGTATGTCATGGACTTTGCCTTATTTGAAATGAAAAGTAGGCCTACCAATAGAATGTGCTTCTAAATGTAACATGGCCAAACAATGGTTACCGGTAGGCCTGACCTAAAAAAACTGTCAACGAAATATTTTAATCAATACCGTTGTTAGCTATAATATAGGCCTACTACGGTATACTACTATAATACCAGTACCAATAACAACAGTGATCATCTACTTTAATATCAGATACGCCTGAATTATAGTAGGTCTAGTAGGCCCTAGCATTGACATTGTAATGTTACAATCTCAATGGCCCTAGGATTCATGATTCAATGGTAGGACCAAGTCCACAGTGAGACCAAACTCAAAGGTAAGATAGACCCGTAATGACATTCAAGTAGGCCTAGGCCTACTCAGTGGACTGACCAACCATTTTTTAGGGTTAGACCTATGTTAGGTGATGGTGTGTTTCGTGCCCTTTTCTATTCAACACAAACTTTGGGTCTAGGCCCATAGGCCACAAAATCAATGCCTCGGCCTAGGCCTACCCTACCTAATCCAAACTAGGCCTATTGAGTTTTAAAGTAATGGTAAAAAAAACATAAAAATCTCAACACATTACCCTAAATTGGTCTTACTAGGCTTATGCCTAGGCCTAGGCCTATTATATAGGCCTACCTTTTACTATAATCTTTGAGATTATCAATGGCCTAGGCCTATAAGTAACAAGTTTTCACCTTCACCCAAGTCCAAGTAGGCCTAGGCCTATTATTGGTAATTTTGTGTCAATAATTTGAATGATAGGCATAGACAGACGACTTTTCCAACATTACCGTTAAATCGCCACTTGAAATTGAATAAGTAGGCCTATAGCAGAATTTATTCCGAATAGGTCTAAATTCATGTTAGGCCTACTACACCACTATAAATTCAATGGCCTCAGCAACGCTTAAACTGGAATAATTCACCTGTCAAAAAATCGTCCACCGACAAACTTTTTGATATTTCGTGGAGCTGTCAAAATTCAAGGTCATTTCTCGAGAATTCACACGGCCCTCTCGTATCGTATGTCTCAACGATCTACGGGACCGACATCGCTGTTTACGTATTGCGCGCGCCTACCCACAGTTCGTCACGTTACGAAAGAGTAGAAACAAATTTGTTCCTCACGTTCAACTTTGAGTAATTATTTCAAACAAAGTGAAGAAAGGTGTGAATAGCCGTCAGGTGAGACAAATCGACATAATCACATAGTTTGTGAATATATATAACAGTATCAAAAGCTTGGTATAGAATATTCACAATTTAAATAATAAGATAGCTAGTGAGCTGGACAGCAGGAACAACGCTATGCATGTTGTATTTCGGGAGGGACGACTTGTTTGCGAACCGCTTGACAGAATTTAGGGTCGGGTTTCCCGATTCACTGATATCTCTAACTTTGTTATTGTTCTTTATTCACATGCATAATAACAGGCATGCCAAACATTTTTTCTCTCTAGAGAAGTAAATTCAAGTATGCTATTGTTGTGCATGCTTATATTAATCGAGCATGGGAATGGCATTGCCTAAGCCTAGGCGCAATGCCGCGATATTTGCCTGAGCTTGCTGGCTATGAGGCAGTTTTGAGATTTATAACTCTTGACTGCGATATTGACATTGGTAAGCATGAGAATCCCAAAATTGTTTATATTAATGATGACAGAAGGTAAAGATGTATTATCGGCTGGTTATAGGCCTAGTCAGAGAGGGTGGTTAGCAACCAGTATTTGTAGGGCCTGGGCCTATAGCCAGCTTATTGTAGGGCCTAGGCCCATCCATTGCCCATCTGGTCAGATCATGGTCAGATGGTGATACTGATGATGATGATGCGATGATACCGTGCGCGATATTAATAGGCCTATATTATGTGCTAGATGCTTCTAGATATCTGCTATGCCTATTCATCATCCACACCATTTTACAATTTTTACAAATTGAGGTGGGCCTACATTTAAAGAGTTGGCTCAACAGAGAGTTTTAACAATATGCCTATGTGATAGGCCTACTTTGTATCTAATGTAAAAGCTAGAAGGCTAGTATGTCTTAGTACTGGTATGCAAACGAAAAAATTGAATCTCTCGTTTTTCAGGTAGACCTAGTGATCCATGAAAACAAACCATCTTGAATACGAATAATTTTCATTTTCCAAACGAAATCGTTTACGATTTTACCAGTAACAATGACTCATCCTTCCCCTGGCTCATGGAGCACTAGTAGGGGGCGCACCCGAGGTAACCGGGGTGGTTACCCTCACTTCAACAATGATCGAGGCTATAATCACAGCAACGTTCGTAACTATAATCAGAACAACGATCGAGGTTATAATCAACACAACGACCGTGGCTATAACCAAAACAACGACCATGGCTATAACCAAAACAACGACCGTGGCTATAACCAAAACAACGATATGACGTGGAACAATCAGACTCGCCGGTATTCTGATATTATACAGGTGTCTATCACTCAAGCGACACGTGCCCCTGGCCGCCATGTCCCGAACAGTCATCCCGGGCATCAACTGCAGACGTACGCCGGTCCCCAAGACAATAGACCTATACCGATAGCCCCCCTACCAATAATGTTCCAACCAAACGTGGACATGAGTGTGCCTCCGCCGATATACCCGCATACTGGGATGCAAATGTTCCATTACCCGATGATTCAAAATAATCCTGAACCTGGACAGTTCATTCCGACAAACGAGCCAGTTATGCCGGAAATTCATCACATTCCATCACATAGTATTCAACCAAATGTACCGGTACCAATCGAGGTCCAGTATCGCCCGCTAGAATCTTTCGATACCTGCAATATCGAGAAAGCGTGTACTTGTGAAAAGTGTCACTTCATGAACCTTCATGCGTATATTATAATAAATAACTTGATAGCCGAAAAGAAAATCATGGAAGATCTTTTGAAGTCTTCACACTATAAACATCAAGAAGACTTGGAGTTGAAATATGACTCTGTTCAGAATGGTGCTCAGTATTCCCATGTGGAAGAGCCCTCGTTTCAGCTGTCTGCCAATGCGGTTCCGTTTGTCAACGAAGAGTACATTCCGTCCGAGTCGTGGTCTTCCGGAATGGACCATCAGGAGAAGAAGTCTGTCAATTGGAAGTCGGTAAGGTACTTTTTGATTACCCTCCTATTGGATAGTCGACAATCTTAATCTTGTACACAAATGAGGGGAGTAATGGTTATGTTGACGAATGAGTTTTAGTCATCTTTACGCTTGACCTGCATCTTTATTTATGTTTGAGTATATCGTCTCTTTGAGGTCTGTAAGTTGCAACAGCGTTGGATTTGTGTAGACATGACATTCGTAGGCCGTCGTAGCTGTAGGTGGGGTCATGAAGCAGACGGTGTCATCATCACGCGTAGTGCGGAGTAATTTTTGTACGGAGAAATAGGCCTACCGGTATGTTAGTTTGAACATGGGTATACCTAGTGATGTAAACTTCATGAAATTCATCGGCTTGAAATATTATAATCATTAAATATTTTGAATATTTCCAAAAAATCTTGAAACATTTGAAAATGAAGTTGAAGGAGGCCTTACCGGTAGGCCTACCGGTACTTATACAAATTACGAACTTGCATTACATGATACTCGATTCAATATTTTCTCAATTTCAAAGTCAAATTGTCACAGTTTTAGTTTGAAGACATGGTTGACCACCCCACAAAAAAAAATCAGGCCTAAAGCATACAAATCACCATAGACCTGAGACAGGTAGGTCAATATGCGCATATTGAGGGTTGAATTGGTTTGTCGGCCTAATCGTGTTTCAACTCCATATTCCTTCATGTTGAAAATATGTCCCAATTTTCCTGCGAAATCTTTGGAAATAGGATCGTGCGTAGTGTTGAGTGATTAACATTGTTTACAAATACACGCAGTGTTGATTTCAGGCTCTCCTGTTGGGGGGGGGGGGCTTTGGAAAATTCAGGGGGTCGTGAAATAGGCAATGACACATATTAGGAAGTGGAGGCACCAGGGGCAGATCTAGCCTGTAATATTCATGGGGGAAGGGGGGGGGATTTCAGTTTGGAAAAGAAAATGCCATATGAGAACAGTTGTGCGTGCCTCCCGCGGGGGGCAAGGGAGGAAGGCCCCCCAGTGGCCCCACAGAGAATTTTTTTGAAATAACACCCATTTTCAATACGATGTAGCTCATCTCAGATTAAAGTTAAGATGCCAAAATCATTTTACTCATAAAAGTAAAAATGGTGCCAAAACCAATACTTATACCGGTAGCTGCATGGTCGTTTCGTGCCATTTTGGTGCCCCGAGCAAGCACTCAAAATTGTGCCTCCAAAAAACTGTGACTGCGTATTGAAGGTAAGGAGGAGGAACCCATGCCCTACAGGGACATTTTTGGAAATTTCCTTTCTTTCAATACGATGCTACGGGTTTCAGAAACTGCACGTAATTTCTTGAAAACACGGATTCTTTTCTGTTGCAAACTGATGCATGACATCAAGTTTCTACAGAACAGCACAGTTAGAGCAGCGATCATTATCTCTAAGGGAAGTACCAGTAGGCGCTACTCAGGAAATAGTACAAGATTAGAGTTGAGTGAAGACACCATAAGGAACCGGTAAAACAACGCAACCCTCAAAGCATCTTGAGACTATAGTCTATAAGCAAGGAAACAGAAGTATTTTATCAAGAACTTCTCAAGATTCTCGTGGTAGAATTTTCTAAGTAAGATTAAGATATTTCTGGCTCTAATTAATATTACTAGAGGATTTTTTATTGCCTGGATGGTTAGTTTAATTATGACATGGTCTCCTATGGGAAACAGAATATTCAGACTAATTCATCAATTGCATGGTGCTACCATTAATCACACAAAGTTGTCACAGTTAACTAACACCACCAAACAGATATCATGCAACCAAATGTTCAATAATAACATACACATTCAATTCAATTTTTTTCATTTTGTAAGATACATATACTCAGGAAGTGAAATAATATAGTTGGATGAGCGAAGCGAAGACTCAATTTCACCATAGACCTACCCGAAAAAAGTACCTTTCTTTTGTTCGGGCTCCACAGGTCAGACGAAAATTTAAAATTAGTTGAAACTTGGCACACACAAGTATCATTATCTAATTCGATACTGTATAGTTTTGAGGCGCGATCGGTTGGACCACTTCTGAGAAAACTCATTTCAAAGTTTTCAAAAATCCCATGAGAATAGCCCAGAGAAAAAAATTCATGAAAAATATTTCATCCGAGAGAATTCAAATTCTCAGGGAATTTTAATCTGATAATGATACACATTATTCCAAACTTCCACTCAAATCGGATCAGCCGTTTTGATGTAAAAAAATATGTAATGTAATTTTTATGAATCATTCAAAGCTATTAAGATAGCTATTAAATCTAAGCTACAGGTAACACCACTTAATTGTGAACGATTAAAACAAAGCCTTTTTTATCATCATAGAAATTATTAATGAAAAATTAGATGGCAGTGATGTAATGGTTTGGATCTCAAGGTGTATATATATATATATATATATATATATATATATATATATATATATATATATATATAATAACCAATCCAAAGATAAGTTGATATGTTCCAGCTCATCCATCAACGCGGCAACACATAACGCGTTTGCCTAGTATAAGTACAAAAAAGGTGATATTCAATATTTTTTATGGCAGGACTGGGTCACTGCCCTATTGATCTTCCATATAACAAAAAAAAAGTTATACAAGTAATAATAATAATATAGTGATACATATTAGGCCTACTGTAATAAGTATGAAGAGAAACAATAATAATGAGAAGGATAAAATAAATAATGATGATAGTATTCAAGCTATGGAGGAAATAAGGTCATAATTTATCAGGAGAGGTATAAATGGAAGTTGTTTACAATATATATTATGGATAGTGATGTAAATTTTCATGAAAATTTTTTTCGTTGAAAATTTTCATGAAAATTTTCATGAAAATTTTCAAAAGCTTGAAAATTTTCAGAAAAAAAATCAAATGGATTTTTTTTTGTTAGTTCATTGTTACAGAAGAAGTTGGCGTTTGAATTCACTTTTTTTTTGTGATAGAATATTCTTAAGCTTCTTTCCCATTTTGTCACCAAATTATAACATGTGACAACAAGTGAGGTTATGTAGGTACAGCTCTATACAGACAAAGTCAAAGAGTCAAAGAACAAATAACCAGGAAATACCAGGAAACATCAAACAGGAAATGAGTATGAAACCAAAAAAGCCTCATTTGAAAAGTGAAAGAGAAAACATGAAAAAAGTATTCATTGAAAATTTTCGTGGAAAATTTCAATAAATTTGCATTGAAAATTTTCAATGAATTGAAAATTTTCTGAAAATTTTCAATTGAAAATTTTCAACGTTCCATCACTAATTATGGATGATATCAGATCAGTTTTATAGTTACTAATATTATAATATTATTACTAGGCAAACTCATTATGTGTTGCCCTGTTGATGGATGAGCTGGAATATATCAACTTATCTTTGGATTGGTTATTACTTATTATATATATATACACCTTGAGATCCAAACCATTACTTCACTGCCATCTTATTTTTCATTATTAATTTCTTTGATTATAAAGAAGGCTTTGTTTTAATCGTTTACAATTAAGTGGTGTCACCTGTAGCTTGGATTTAATAGGTATCTTAATAGCTTTGAATGATTTATACAAATTACATTATATATTTTTTCACATCAAAACGGCTGATCCGATTTGAGTGGAAGTTCGGATTAATGTGTATCATTATCAGATTAAAATTCCCTGAGAATTTGAATTCTCTCGGATGAAATATTTTTCATGAATTTTTTTTATTCTTCTCGGGGTTATTCTTATGGGATTTTTGAAAACTTTGAAACGAGTTTTCTCAGAAGTGGTCCATCCGATCGCGCCTCAAAACTATACAGTATCGAATTAGATAATGATACTTGTGTGTGCCAAGTTTCAACTAATTTTAAATTTTCGTCTGACCTGTGGAGCCCGAACAAAAGAAAGGTACTTTTTTTTCGGGTATGGTGAAATTGAGTCTTCGCTTCGCTCATCCAATTATGAATGATATCAGATCAAGTGCGTCCCATGGTAGAATATGCTAGTTCAGTTTGGGATCCTTATAGATTAGGTGAGATAAGGGATGTGGAAAGGGTTCAAAGGATTGCTGTGAGAAGGGTTACAGGTAGGGTTACGAGGTGGAAATGGGATGAGAATGAAAGGGGGGAGAGGGTAAGAATGTTGGAGAGTCCAACTGAGATGATGAGAGACCTGGGGTGGCAGAAATTGGAAATACGGAGGAAGGAGGATCGTTTATGTAATTTCTTCAGGGTAATGGAGGGAGAGGGGGGGTGGGGGGAGCTGCATGAGTTGATAAAAAGAAATAAGTCAGGGTATGGAGGTAGGCGGGGTCATGATAGAGCGGTAGTCATAAAGGGGGCTACATTAGATGTCGGTAAATTCTCTTTCTTAAATAGGACAGGTAGGGACTGGAATGGGCTTAGTAGAAATGTTTTTGAAGGGGATGACATCAGGTTAAAGTTATTCCGTCAGAGGGTTAAGGAGATGGTGGGATAGGGGTACTTAGGGAACTTGCCACCGCGCATTTATGTGCATTTGCAAGAGTTAAATAATAATAAAAAAAAAAATACTAGAATGAGTGTTTTCTTCAGGTAGTCTGCAGGCTGGAGTTTTGGTTCAATGATTTCAGTTGTTTGGGTACACTATTGTATAGGGTTGCTGCACTGTGTTTGAAAAGCAGGCTTTATATTTTGTGATTCTATGCGCCGAAATTATCAACAGGCTTTTGAATGATGACATGATAACATTTCACATATCAGAACAACTGGTACACACAATAATAACATCAATAATTTTCAATTCGTTCATTATTGTTCCTACAAAAATAGCAGTTTGGGCTTGATAGCTACATAAATTGGTAATACATAGGTACATATTATATTATATAAAATTATATATATATATATATATATAAATATATATATATATATATATATATATATATATATATATATATATATATATATATATATATATATATATATATATATATTATATTATGCATTATTATCATAGTAAATGCATATTTACATATCAATAATAGAGAAAGAAGGAATAGGCCTACTGTAGTTGTGAAAAGCAATAAGCAATACAATTATATGAGCGCAACTAATATTTCAATTTCATATAGGCACTACTGGAAATATTTGGAGTTCGCACTTCGATTGTATTTCAACTTGATCCGATTCTAGCTTAAACCCGTATATAGTTCATTTAATTTATTCTACACGTGGCTCCTCGAAAAATGCGTTGTAAGATTTTCTCAAAGGACAAAATTGTTTGTTTATTTTACAGCTCAAGTTTGAATTATATAATATATTTACTGATTTCCAGATATAACTAAAAAACTTATACATTTTCAAATATTACACATAATTGATCCAAACGAATTGACCAATGTAGATGGGCGTGACTTATACGAAGCAGGGGAAATTTTAGATACCTTGATTGGTTATTTCCCTATTTTCTTCTGCTTCACTGTCCACTTGATTGGTTTTTATATTTTATGACATCACGAGGGCGGACGATCTACAATGGTCAATTCAAACAAGTACAAACAAAAAAGAGAAAATACATTCTATATGTTTCATCATGAAACGAAGCACACAATTTATATTCCAAATAATTCCCAATACTGATCCAGTCATGGAAGACAATAAATATAACCGAGACGCGTGGCCGAGTGGTAACACACTGAACCGTCATTCTGAACACCGGGGTTCGATTCCTGCCATGGTCGACCATCTTGACGGGGTTTTTTAGTGGTTTCCCTCTGTCGTTCAGGTTATTAATGGGATGGTTCCTTAACAACAGGCCACGACCAACTCCTTCCCACCATCCAAAACACTTAAGGTACTTGCATACCTTCAAAATGCACTTTTCTTAAATTTTTTTTTTTTTTAATAATCAAATTATTTGTTTTGTCTATTTTTTGAACATGTAAACCTCTTTCAAATCTGATATATAGTTTTTTTGTAAATAAATAATATGTATCAGTTGGTAACAGGTTCGAGTGCCTAATTCCATCACTCCTCATATGAGGAATGCAATAGTGTTTCAAAGTAGCCCCAACTTCAAGCCTGCTTATATAATAATTTTGATTTACTACGCTTTCATAAACTTGTCACAATAATTTATGTAGGCCTACTGAATATTGAGATAGGAGGCTAATTGTTCTGTTGTTGAATTCCTTGATGACAAGAGCATGATAGTATGAAGGATAATTGCAATCTGTTTGATGAGTGATTTTTAATTTACCATCTTAAATTTTTTCACTTAAAAATTACAAGAAAAAAAATACAAAAAATGTAAAAATACAAATAAAATACTTTTAGTAGTCACAGTACTGAAATCCTTCATACTTTCACTTTGTGATGTCTTGCAAACAAAATGAGACTAAAATTAGCATCCTAGTGTTGATGGAAACTGAGATTTCTTGTTACAAGTTTTGCATGTTTTCAACAATTAAAATTGTAATTATTCCCCCCAAAAATAATGCAGCGATGTAAAAAAAAAAAGAAAAAGTTTCACATCTAATTGAATTGAGACCAACGTGAATCAAAAGAAAAAAGTGTAAAAAGATCAAAATTGTAGATTTTTCAGTGCAAGGTATACAAGTACCTTGAAGAAAATAACCTTTCATCTCATCATCCCATCGTCTCATTCATCATACACCAACGCTAATAGATCGTAGCCATCAGTATAGTGCGTCGTTGTTAAAACCCAATATAAAAATAGACAATAAATAATCATAATGACAACCCTTAAGAACTTGTCGGTGAGATCAGCCAGATCCCAATTCCCAAGTACTCTTCCAGATCGTATCCAAATAACTTGAAGTCAGTTGCATAAACACTGTGAAGCTGCAAAATGGTTTCCTTCGATAAAGTATTGAAATACTTCTCAAGATTGGATAAAGTGCCAGAAGGTTTTGGCGCACTGGGAAACTATCTTCGACTCACCCGCTTGCCCTAATACAAACTCCGAATCTTCATATAACGTTTCATATTTGCCAATTATATCGTAATTAATAATACATGGATGACAAAGTTCATGGATGGGTCTCCAATGTTCATTAAATTCACTGGGCCTACGTACAGTACTCGTTAAAAAAGCTGCAAACTCGGCAAAGGTAACGTCGTCGCCTCGTTCTAGCGACTCTTCCGACGGATTCAATCTATAATGCTTCACAATATGACGTCCAAACCATATTTGAAAACCGTTTAAACTTGAATTATGCTGTTCGAGCTTGTTTCGGTACGCCGAAAGTAATCGTTCTAATGGATGGCGAACGAATAGAAATTTGGTATAAGTTTGTAAGAACAAGTTAATCTCTGTTGACGAATAATTACTGAGCCTTTTGAATACACCTTTCTTATGAGCAGAGCTAGCTGGTATAGACAGGATATCCGTTCCATTGACTCTACCAGTCAAGATCATGAAGATGCGTTTCCAATTGGTGCAGGCCACCTTTGGTACGTAGCAATACAAAAGACGATGATTCTCATCAACTAATACGTGATCAAACATCTCTTTCTGTGATTCGTCATCGGGTGTCAATGGCAGCAACGTAGGACTCTTGGTACCATAAATTTGACACATTTTCTGTAAATGTTCTGGGCGGTCCAAGTACACAATTGGAGTGGGCAGGATTTTACCAGAAGTGTTCACCAAGAATTGACGATACGCCGAAGGTTCCACGGAACCTCCTGTTTCATCTAATTGTGATACATTGCCTAGATAGATGATCATGCTCAAAGTGCAGGACAGAACCAGACTTAGTAGAATTACTTTCGAACGCAAAATATTTGCCATTTTCTTCACTCCCTGTGTTGACTATTTTCTTCATCCTTACGTCAAAAGAAGTGCGAGGATGACAGGCCTAGTTCTATTTTATGAATAGAATTTAGCTTGCACTGTTATAAACCACGTCGCACCTACAACTAAGTAGTAAGTAGGTAGGCCTTAGTGTCAGCATTGACTTTATAATAACTACGTTGATATAGGCCAATTACACTTCAACCAGATAGGCCTAGACTTCAAAGAAACGTCCAAGTGTGTGTGCGTGTGTGTGTGGGGGGGGGGGGGGGGGTATTTGTCAACACTTTTCAGCGTCGAAGCGCGAGTGATATCATTCTTAGCGCGGAGGTCAACTAGAATATGTAGGCCTAGATGAGCTGTCATGATTTTACCGCGCTTGGAAAACACTAAACCGTTTTCTTGATTGCGCTCCGCAGAGAAAAATAAATTGTGATGCAACATTGCGGGCACTCAATGTTCAACTTAATACTGGATAGTTTTGGGGAAAAATAGATTCTACCTTTTTTTCTAAGAAAAATCATCACGGAATTATGAGCAACCGTAAGAGTAACCGTGACGGGAATCGAACGACTGTGCCATGTCATGAGCTGCTAGATGTTGGTCATCGTCCTCAATAGATTGAATTGTGCTTTGAAATAAAGCAGAGTTTTCTTTTTTGAGAGAAAACAAATTATAGGAATAGCAAACTTGGAATACCCTCTCTTCCCATTCCTGGCTGATGAAGAACAACTAAATTGAACTATTATAATGAATACATACAGAGTTATGGCATTTCTATTGGATCAGCTCATCATTGTTCAATAACAAGTAGCAAGCTGTCACGCGAAATTATGAGAGTCGATGTCGCGAAATATCAGTTTCTTGGTGATAACTTGATTGAACGGTATGAGATATCAAAATTCTAATAGGCGAGAAACACAGATAATTATAATAGCTTCAAGATGATATAAGTTATATAAGTTATAAGTTATGATATAAGTCACGTAGTATAACTGTCAAGCGTCGACAGCTAAAAAATGTCTAAAAAACAAATTTTTTAGCTGTCGACGCTTGACAGATATGCGACATGACTTGAATAGTTATAACTTATATTATCTTGGAGCTACTATAATTAACTGTGTTTCTCGCGTATTAGAATTTTGATATCTCAAACCATCCAAAAGTTATCTCCAAGAAACTGATATTTCGCTAAATCGACTCCCGTGGACATAAGAAATGTAGTTTTCATTTTTTACATTGGTCACAGTGGTCGAATAGGGGGGGGATGCCATCCCCCCAAAGAGAATTAGTCACTTACACCATCCCCCCTCAGAGAAAACGTTGCTTACACCATCCCCCTAAAGAGAAAAGGTGGCATACACCATCCCCTCTAAAATGATGTCTTTTTACTATTCTATATTCATATTTCTCTTACGTGTTTTAAAATCGATACCATTCCAGTTATTAGTTTTCCTCCTATATAGTATCTTGATTGTTAATTAATAGTTTATTAAGGCCCAGTATTACCAAGGCCAGTTAGTATTTATCTGAGAGTTGGTGAAAACAAATAGCATAGGTAACCATGGTGATAACAAGTTTGAACTGTCAGATAAAGGCTAACTGGACTTGGTAATACCAGGCCTAACACAGTTATTTTAATATCTAGCGTTTTAGGCCCAGTATTACCAAGGCCAGTTAGTATTTATCTGAGAGTTGGTGAAAACAAATAGCATAGGTAACCATGGTGATAACAAGTTTGAACTGTCAGATAAAGGCTAACTGGACTTGGGCCCGGTATTACCAGCCTTTATCTGACAGTTCAAACTTGTTATCACCATGGTTACCTGTGGTATTTGTTTTCACCAACTCTCAGATAAATACTAACTGGACTTGGTAATACTGGGCCTTGGTAATACCGGGCATTACTTGCGTAATTTGCGTGTATTTACATGCTATACGGTACTTCATAGTCCAGTTTACCAGTGTCCCGCTAGGCCTACTTTTGAGTGAAAATATGCACATTTCGCGGTAATTCACCGGTGAGGCGGTGACTCATCGTTATGTTATATACAAAATATTGATTCCTCCATAAAATACTTGAATACATAGTAAAATAGTGTATGACTACCTACAGCCTACAGACTCCCAAAACTTGGGAAACAGGATAAAAAACACGATTTCACATTTTCTCTGCGGGGCTTTGTGGCAGGGCCGTCCTTAGGGGGTCTCAGGGGGAAGCGCACGAAACCCCAATCGGTATTTGCGCCCCCCCCCCCCCCCCTAATAACTTATCCTCCTTTAAAAATGTATAATGTTGACTACGCTTTGGTCACTCTTGGGAAATATAGGTTACATTATTACACACACCTTTGGCCTTTGGTAGATAGATAAAAGCCAAAAAATGAAGCAAATAAGGATAAATTGTGTTTATGATAGTATGGTAAGATCCAATTTAATAAATAATGAATGTAATTTCAGTGTTTGATGTCAGATAGAGAGATGGAATATGTGTAGAAGCCCGCGTAAGAAAACAATATCTTGTGTGCGGGCTGACATCAGTAGAATGTTGATTAATTTACGATATGTTGGTGTCAACATTATTGAGGGGTCAGGATTGATAAAGTTGTCACGTGTGTTGGGGGGCAGCCGACCCCCCCCCCCCCCCCCTCCGCCGCCCATGTACCTCGAACACCGCTAGTATGCGATTGTAGTCATTATTCATTGTTCTCCTCCTCCATTCGCGACGCAATTCTTGCGCACCTTGAAAAACACATCGTTCACGGTAGGAAACATCCGACCGGTGATGTTATTGCTGAGAGGAGACTGTCGATCGCGACCGTCAACTCTCACGGAACGATGTGGGAGAATGTTCTGGAGACATATACCGAGACGCGTGGCCGAGTGGTAACACACTGAACCGTCATTCGGGAGACCGGGGTTCGATTCCCGCCATGGTCGAAAAAATAAAAAAGAGTAAAAAAGAGTAGGCCTATAAATGCGTTAAACTTTGTAATGAGGCAACTTAGGGGGGCAGGTATGGAGATTAAGGAGAAAGCATATTTCTCGTTGGTGCGTCCCATGGTAGAATATGCTGGTTCAGTTTGGGATCCTTGTAGATTAGGTGAGATAAGGGATGTGGAAAGGGTTCAAAGGATTGTGGTAAGAAGGGTTACAGGTAGGGTTAGGAGGTGGAAATGGGGTGAGAATCAGTGGCGTAAATATCGTCGGTGCAGGCGGTGTAGTTGCACAGGGGCCATTGACTAAATTCACTCAAGGGGGGCTCACTGAGGCTGACGTTATAATATATGCCAAAATTATCAAATGATCCGATAAAGCTGTGATATTTCTGTTATCATGATTTTTCAGGACGTGGTTTTCGATAAAAACAAGATTTCATCTTTAAATCGCTTTAAATATGATTATAGTTGTTACGAGTCGTGCTTTCACAATTTATTCAGTTGGTAGACGACATCTCTTCTTTCGTGAATACAAGTAGTTTAGGCGAGTATATTAATATTCCTAATCGCAACGTTTACTTGACACTCGGTCGCACGTTGTCATGACAGCCGAAAACAGCTGGCGGACGGAACACGTGACCAAAGTGCAGTCACCGACAACTTGAGAGTCGAGATCTGTCACGTTTTTATTTCCACCGTCCCTACGTCACGGTTGTTCCCCTCTTCAAGGGTTTTCAATAGGCGTATGCCTGCTTAGCAACACGATATTTCTGTCTCTCACCACGCAAGAATCATATTTCCCTCAACAGTCGACATTGTTGATCGTCAATCATATTTACAGCGATCGCAATTGTAGGGTTCGGCGTGTTGACGACAACGCTGGCCAATGAGTGATGGGGATTAATGTTGTGCAAGCAGAGCTGTGGGAATGAAAGAGTCGTTTTGATTGAGCCAGTAGACTAAACATTCGTCCAAGACTTGTTTCTCGCCTTGTTCTGGCGTGAGACATCTGCCACACACAGTAAGTGGAATGTTGCTTCCAGTGATAAGCTTATCCGTTTAGATTGCGACTGTAGACTGTAATAACTAGGCCTAGTTACCCTACAAGGATGCAAGTCAGTTTTCTAGGAAGTAATATTACATTAGACCTATAGATAATGCCATTTCCGTTTGAAATTTATTCGTAATTTCCATGTGCAGTGTGACTAAATCTGTAGTATTCATTTGTAACGGAAGTATTAAACAGAAGTAAGTGCCACTTGTTCGACATAACCTATAATATGGACTAGTGTTTTGTTGGGCCTGTATTATTATCGGTAAATATTTCTTGGGCAGCTACTGTAGGCAGGGTTGTCATGGATATGCAAGTGCTCTTATTCTTTAGATGTTAGCCAATAGAATTGTGAATAGAAAAACTACAGACACGTCAATTGTGCTAGTCGTTTAGTCGTGAAGACATGAATTGCACGAGGTACGTTGCAATAAATGCAACTGTCGTGGCAAGATTGTCTTGGAATCTAAACCACGCCGGTGAGCGCCCTTAAACACCACCAATCAATCAATAAAGCAAATGTCATAGCCACGATTATTATGTGAACGACGTGACGTGAAAAACTAATATGGATAAGCGGGTACCAGATGATGAGCTAAAAAAACTAGATCAATCCAAGTCCGACAGCTCGAAGTGAGATTGTAGACATGAAGTTTGACAGGAGATTAGGCTTTTCATATTACACTTTTCGTCGCGTTTCAAATCTTGTGACCAGCGCTGTTGTCGCGCCGATGACCCCTAATTTGTTTGTTCGAATCCTGTGCGTAACGCCGCCAGTGAACGTCAATTCAACGTCTCTTCTTTAAAAGCTTCACATTTTCACTTATTTGATTACCGGTACATGATTTGTTTACAGGGTCACGAACAGTATGTTGTGTCATAGCAGAGTGATGTGTCGTTTATCCCTCTCATGTTTTGTAATGAATTTGATGCTATTGGGGGCCTAGATATACAAATTTTAATCGTGAAGAACTGTAAATCGAAGTGATGTACGGTAGAACTCTCAGCCTAGTGTGAGCAGCGGTATAAATTGAGTTTTATTTTCATGCATGGTAAAAATGTGCTCGACAAATGAAGTATGGTCGTTATTTTCCATGTTCACACGGCCAGTGTATTTGGACCTACCTTCCTGGCGATTTGGTTAGGTCTAGACGTTCTGGTTGTAGGCCTATTGTTCTTAAATCGAATTCTAATTAGATGAATAGGGCGCGTTGTCCATTATATTTGTATTGTGATTTGTTTTCTTTTGTACCCAACTACCAGTACTTTGGGATTTTCACTTGAACCGCCCTTGAAGTAGGTGTCTAACCATCAGAGTAGGCCTACTGGTAATGAGTGGGCCTACTATAGTGGTCCAATGCTTATAAGAATTGGGGAAATATATGCACCAGAGAAAATAGAGTGAGTCAGACAGAGATACGGTGTTGAAGAGATAGAGTATCCCATTATACCGGTTATATGATAGATTTCAATACCGGTCTGCCAAGATTATGGTAACGTAGCGTCAATTAAGTGATCACTAATTGACCCATATAAATGTAATATCTTCAATCTACTCAAGTTATGATTAATTATAGAAAAGTAAAATTTACCTCAGTGAATTTTAGGCCTATATTCAATGAAGTTACGCTACTGAATACTACTAATGCTCGGTATTAACAAGTCCAGTTGGCCTTGAACTGAGATTTGATGAATATGAATAGTGTGCCTGACGTAACCATGGTGATAACAACTTGAAACTGCCAGTTAAAGCTACTTTCAAGTTGATTGTTTTGTCACTGAGACATAGTTTTACAGCTGCTACATAATACATGATCACTGAGGGTAGATTGAAAGTGCGACATTTAGGTCAAGCGATCACTTGGGACGGTCGCAACTTCTATTTATTATGGTTTGTCATTCTCCCACTCATATTTGAGCACGAGTTTGAACTGCAAACAAGTAATAAAACGTTTTCATTCCAGTCCCATGGGTGTGACCCTTTACAGCACACACATGTTCGGTTTTAATAAATTAGTGTATATTGTCTTCTAAAGTGAATAGTTTAGTCTTAGTTTCGTATATTGAGGTGTTCCCATCTAAATTTCACTTGCACCTTTATAATTTACATAGTTATTCAGCAACTTATTTTGACAGGCTTTAAATGACCTCGCTGTCGATGCACCTTAAAACCCTAATATTCATTCATTCATTCACGTCCAGGACCCTCACCTAATAAACCAATTGAAATAACGTGCTAGTGCTAGCTAGCTCCAAGAAGCTACACCTCGATTTTACCACTCAAAGTCTAGTTTCTTGGAGCTAGCTAGTCCTAGCACGTTATTCCAAGTGGATTATTAGGTAAGCATCCAGGACTTTGTTGCAATCTCGCGTTGTTCCGTGCGCAGGACCTTGTGAGCGTTGAGTCGTTGGAGCAGCCGTGCGACGCCAGCGTTTCGTCAGAGTGCGAGGTTGCCAACTCTCCCCCGCCCACGCCCCCGCCCGTCGTCAGCTGGGCGGACGACGAGGAGGAGGCAGACGCCGAGATGAGCGAACGCGAAGAACCGACCGTCGAGCGTCTCGAGATCACCGACCAGCCGCAGGGCAACCGACCGAGGAGCGGGGGTAAGACCACTCATTCGACGTGAAGTCAGTCACACCAAGCTGAACCTTGGTTATCAAAAGTGATTTTTTTCATTGTTTTTGAGTATTCATATTTTATTTTGCCTCGATACACTTGAGACGTATTAATTGTACATTGTTAATCTGTTGTTTGTTATGTCAGATTATTTGATAGAATTTTCAGAATCACTGACTATCTTCGGACCTACTAATCGGTGTTCAAAGTCGGACAGAATATTATTTTCCTGGATGGATCATTTCCCTGCGTGGATGGTTTTATTTTCCTGGTCCCTTGAAAAACGATGGATAAAGGTTTCACTGTATTTTAAACTAATCAACAATGTTTGAATGATTCACACAAATTTGATGCCATTTAAAGCCCATTGTTGATTTTAAACTTTTTTGACTGGCTTATTATCTAATGTGTTCGAAACATACTTTCCTTCATTTAGATTGAAACTCAATTTAATATGCATGCACATTGATCTATGACTATGCAGATACCTACGATCAATTGTCGAATATACCGTACTATTAATTGATGTTCGACGTTTTTTATCACCACTCGATGTCCCAACAGGTGATAGCTACCGCGAACGCCCGCGCGGTAACTCGAACTCGTACCAGACTGGTGGCGCTTGGAGCAGCAGAGGCGGCGGCGGGAACTACAACCAGCAGGGCGGAAGGCCAGCAAATTACCGGGGCCAGGGGAACTCGCACAGAAATTACAAGTGAGCATCATCATGTTCTAAATGAGGAATTATTGGCTTTTTGAAGTATATTAGGCACCATAATGAAATTATGGGGTTGTTATTCAAAGCCAAAAAGAGACATGTACATAATCAGGACATAATCTTATTTTTCGTGATAATCGATCAAACAAAATTTGATTGTTTTACGATTGAAAAATATTTATAATCAGTCTCATCGATGATTTGTTATTCGAAGATATAATAGGAAAAAATAACTACAAAAATATCATTGAATGAATGTCATTTATAATATATGTTCCAATAATAATGTATCAGTAAAAATGAAAATGTGGAAGGAGATAGCTGTATCACATTGGTATTTTGCAAAGCGCAAACTTTGGAATGTACTTTCAAGACATCGATAAATATCCGATTGAATAGTAATCTCTAATCTTTAATTGATTAGCCTACTTTCTGACGTAGATCGATTGATGATCCCACGTCAGATTATTGATACAGTGAAACCTCTGTGCATCATTCCCGGATCTATCGTTTTCCTGCTTGTATCGTTCACTTTCTAGCCCCACTTCCATATAATCAATGTTGAATTTTCCTGGATGAATTGTATCACTACATGGATGGTTTTATTTTCCTGGTCCCTTGAAAAACAATGGATAGAGGTTTCACTGTAATTGATAGTCTTTTAACATAGTTAGGTAATAAGGTCCTAATAAGGTCTTTGGTTCAACTTTTTATCATCTTCCTGTTGCTCAGCCAGCGGGACGGTCCTTCTTCTTCTTACCGCGGCAGCTTCTCGGACAGGGATAGGGGCGGTGGCCGCAGGCAGAACCAGGGCCGCAGCGACGTCGACAACTGGCGAAATAAGGGGGGCTCGGGGCCGGAGCAGGCCGGGGAACAGCGCGGGGAGGAGGCAGGGGGCGAGGAGGCGGAGCAAGGCGCCGACCAATCGAGCGACGTTAGGAAGGACGACCAACAACGTGGCGGTGAGTGCGGTTTTTCCGAGAGTGGGTCTGTGGCACGATACCGTAGAGTCACCAGGCAAACACAGTATGCATGGTAAGATGAGCGAGATGGTGTGTGTAGGAAAATAGCCTGAGGCTGAAAATATGAATTGGGTTAAAGGGAAAGAAAGAACAGCAGCTTACTTATGCTTATGATTCAACTTAGGCCTACTTACTTATGAGTAGAGAAAGACCGACTCATAGTAAAGAGCCCGTAGATAGAACATATAGGATAGGACTCTACTCTACTGTGACTAAGGCAATGACCGAAACGTCAGAATCTCGTGTGTACATTTCATGTCTGCGTTCTATCTACGGGCTCTCCATTATGAGTTGGCTTTTCTCTACTCGTAAATCTTGGTAAGCTGCTGTTCTTTCTTTCCCTTTCACCCATTACATTTAAGATGAGCGAGATATATTTATAAGTAGTGTACTCGAAAGCTACATGTGAACCGTGAGTCCTTGACTTGCGTTTAGAGATGTGAGTCGGTAATATCACCGCGGTAATATTACCCTCTTTTTGGTAACATTGAAAAATTTGGTAATTTTGAAAAAAATCTGTGTCTGGACTGGCTGAAAATATGCATGTGTCCAAGTCCGGGGTCATTTTCAAAGCATGATTGAAGGAGTATCTTCCAAAGCACTTTGGCCTTTTCCGATTAGATATTACAAAGGATTGTGATAACATTTTTCATTCATCTTTTATCTAATTATTGATCACGAACGACCTGTTTAATTTTATTTGGCCTCAGCCCTCAGCCGCTCAGATATTTTATATCGTAATAACTTGGCAAATCATCCTTGTTGAGTCGTTGACATATATATCTACTAATTATATCAAATTTAAACAGCAATATCTCGAAAGTTATTCTACCTTCACCTTCGTAAGTTGTTAACACATTATTGTTAATAATTATATACATTCTAGTAGCATGAGTGCATGATTAATATCTATTTTCCCTGCTTCCTGTCGTGTAATAGTACAAAAAAAAATCGTAAATTACCGCTGGTAATATTACCGATTTCAATGTGACCGGTAATTTTGCATCTCTACTTACGTGACATATACTCTAGAACTTTACACATCTTGACTGGAAAACTATTGACTCTGGTAAGCCGTGAATCGCGGTACCGTGGTTTTGAAACGAGCTGGTCACGACAGTAATTGGAACGGGCCCTCAAAACGATATCTTTCAAATATTGTTAACAGTCGAGCCCGCACATAACGAATTTCAAGGGGAATGAAAATCTATTCGTAAAAACAGAATTTCGTTATAGAGATTTATTGCTCTTTTTCATAACAGCACTTGAATTTTAGAGATTTATAAAGATAGGCCTACATTTACGACTTAGGCCCTAGTATAGTACTGTATTAGGTGACATATTATCATCGCATCGTATCATCACTTAGTATGTTTGTAGAAAGTAATAGAAAACAACAATGTCCTTTCATAAAGAACTCATCATCTGCTATCACATGACACCACCACTCCCCACTTCTCGTGTTTTATTTCCTAGGTTACAGGACACTATCACGAATGGAAATGAAGGAATGTAAACAAAAAATAGATATACAAAGTCATTGAAGATGTCACCATCACGTTATTATTCAGCGTGCGTTGAGCGAATGTTTGGGTATGGGCCGTTCCACTGTGCGTGGGACGGGGTGGGAGCGGGGTGCAGCAAGAGTTATGACCACGTGCTGTATGCGTCACCAGCTGCTACGATGTAGCCTACAGTCCGTTCAAAATAAATGTAACCTGAAAATAAATTCACGCAAAATGCTTTGATTTTCGAATATTTTGTTGGAAATAGCTGAAAATAATGAGCAAAATATGCTGTAAAGTGACAAAAAATTCGTAATAACCGAATTTTGAAATATAAATCACTTCGTTATAGGTCTTTATTTAACATCGTAAGGATAGGAGATTTGAAGGGGAATGGTAATTAATTCGTAAAAACCGAAATTTCGTTAAAACCGAGTTTGTTATATGTGGGCTCGACTGTATAATCATTGATAGATTCAAGAGTTTGGCGTAATTCTGCTAGCGGGCAGAGTTTGATTCCCATCCAGATCTGCTTTTAAACAACCTTTCACTTATCATCTACTTTCATACCTCTTTAGTAAGTTTCTCTCAAGTACATTTTTCACCTTGGTAATTTTTCTCTGATCCCATCTAGATGCTCCTACATTTTAAATGGTTTCTTCAGTAAGTTTTTCAGTTGAATAAGTTTTTTTGTCTGGTCCCCTGAAAAACGTACTGAGGAGGATCCACTGTAATTTCATTCATCACCTCCAAATTACCGTATTGTCCTGAATATAAGCTGAGGGTTTTTCTTTGAAATTTCAAGCCCAAAAGTCCTCGGCGTATGCGAATCTCAACCTGTAATCGGTTAAAAATACGTTTTTTGCTCATTTCAATTGGGCGTAGTACATCCGCACACTCATAACAACGGAATCGACTAGAAACTGCAAGATATTCCACTAAAAACATGTTTAATAAATGTTTTATCATGAAGAAGCATCATATTCTCAATTTCCATATTTTTTATTTGACACAGTAATAAACATAAGTACGTCGAGCTATTTGCTGCATGGTGTGTGTCATCCTACTACGCGCTACTGCGTGTGGTCTGACCTTGACGAGCACGAGACTGTTTAGTGTGAAAAATACTTGTTCGTCTGACTCGAGACGGCCGAGCGCCAATACAAACGGGTTGCATGACTATCACTTAAGGCACCTCTCACCGGTTTCTCACAAGTCGTTTCGGCCAGTGGCATAGCTTTCTCTAGCGCGCAATATGAAATGACTAAATTCTACCCAGGAAGACTGAATGATTTACGTAGAAGTGGAGAGAAACTCTTTTGTCAAATACTGACCTAAAAGTTTGGGAGGTCGGCTTATATTCGGGACAATACGGTTGTGGGGTCAATAAGCAAACAAGTGAACAAACCAAACAAATGAACAAACAAGCCGAGTGGTAACACACTGAACCGTCATTCGGGAGACCGCGGTTCAATTCCCGCCATGGTTGACCATCGTGGCAGGGATTTTTCGTGGTTTCCCTCTGTCGTTCAGGTTGCTACTGAGATGGTTCCTTATCAACAGGCCACGACCGACTCCTTCCCACCATCCTAAACACCTAATAAAATAACCTTTCATCTCACCATCCCATCATCTCATTCATCATCCACCCTCGGCAATAGATCGTAGCCATCATTATGGTGCGTCGTTAAAACCCGATATATACAAAAAAACAATTGTCAGAGTGACGTCACTGAATGTGGTTGTCTGGCTGCGACAGGTGCTGCCCGGAGCGTGGTGACCGAAGTCGAAGGCGATCTGTTCACTGCGGAGAACGACGTCTCGCTGGCGCATTGCGTCGCCGTCGACCTGCGGATGGGCAGCGGCATCGCCGTGGAGTTCAGGTAACAATCGCCACCCAGACAACTGAGATGCCATTCCATTGGGAAGTTTTCTGTCGGTTTGGTATTTTCAATATCGTCCCAGTGGCTCAGTCAACTGACGCACTGAGAGAAAATCTCTCATTCCTGATGGCTGTTCATCTTCACTATGAATAACCATGAAGGTCCAGCTTACTATAAATTTGAAATTATAATTGCCAAAAGTAAAAATGAGTTATAAAATTATGGTAATAAAATCTTATTGGGATGTATTTGGGGGATGCCTGAAGAGTGCATACTGAAACACTGATACAGTGCAATTTCTATGCATCGTTCCTGGATCCATAGTTTTCCTGCTTCCATCATTCATTTTTTCTCACCCCACTTTGATATAATCAACGTTAAATTTTCCTGGTCCCTTGAAGAACGATGCATAGATGTTTCACTGTACTACCAAGAGTGAACGTAGGCTTGGCGTGTTTACTTGAAAAGAGGATGTGAAACTGGGTGGAGAGGTCGGAAGCTATTCAAGAAAACAATCAAAACCTGACTCAGATAACCCTAACCAATTCCCTGTAATTGTAGCTCTTACGACATTGTTACACGCCAAGCACACGGTCACTCTTGGTAATATCCGTATTCCGGTATGCTCTCTTCAGCGCCCCCGTTTTCAGTCTGTTGGGTATTTTTTTACTTCAATTTTTTCAATTCAATATCGTCCCAGTGGCTCAGTTAACTGACGCACTGCATTATCAATTGAAGTCACATTGGGCGTGGGTTCGAATGAATGAATGAATATTAGGGTTTTAAGGCGCATCGACAGCGAGGTCATTTAGCGATTCCCGCATGAGGCATTTTCTTGTAAACGTCCTTTCATTAATCATCACTTCAACGTTCCATTATCACTCGCTCATTTGTACCCCCCATATAATCTAGCCGCTGGTGGGGTCGTTGAGCAACATCAAGATCAAAATGAAATATCCAGCATTGAATAATACCACGTACAGTGAAACCTCTATCCATCGTTTTTCAACAGACCAGGAAAATAAAAACACTCATCCAGGAAAACCATCCATCCAGGAAAATTCAACATTGATTATATGGGAGTGGGGTGAGATGAAATGAATGAAACAAGCAGAAAAACGATGGATCCAGGAACGATGCATATAGGTCTCACAGTAATACCAGCTACAATTGACGACTCACAGTCTCCGCCCCCCCTGACGTCACAAATTATACCGTCCAATCAACAGGGCTGTTAGAACTGTAGTGAAATTCAAATATCCAATCACGGTATCTTCAATGGCCACAAATGATATAGATCCAACTGGCCTACTGGTGAAGCCACGCCTATTTCGAGTCGTCAATTGTACAACAATGATATTTGTATATTTCAATCACTTCAATTCAAGATTTTAAACCAGGTGCATTGTTTGCGATTTTTGTTCCAAAGGTCAACTCTGGTAACCCAGTGCGTTGTGTGGTTTTCAGGTCTCGATTCGGGCGGCTGGGCGAGCTGTTTGACCAGTACAAGGGGGTGGGCGAGGTGGCAATCCTGGCCGAGAACAACCGCTTCCTCTACTACCTGATCACCAAGGAGCTGTCGCGGGGCAAGCCCACCATGGACACTCTGCGCAGGTGTGTCTCTCTCTCGCTCTCTCTGTCCCAATCTCTCTCACTCTCTTTCTCTCATTCCCTCTCTTTCTTTCTCTCTTCCCCCCCCCCCCCCCCCCCCCCCCCCGCGCGCGACCAAAATATTTTTGCGTTTAAATTTGTATTTGGAGTTGATCCTGTAAAAATTCCAAAAATTTCCTAGATGAACTCTTTTACAATTTTACCCCTTTGGGTCATTGTTATTGAGTTTCACAATTTTGTGTTGGGTTTTCCTCGGCAGTGATTCAATCAATTCTGCTTCAAAACTATGAAGTACAGTGAAACCTTTATCCATCATTTTCCAAATTCTAAATGGTATGAAATGAAGAAATAGATGCTCTCATAGCATGTCTCTGATTGTTGTTGATGTTGCAGGTCCCTGGAGATGATGCGTCGGCACTGCGTGAAGCACGAGGTGCGGAAGGTCGCGATGCCGCGTATCGGCTGCGGCCTGGACCGTCTCAGTTGGCCCCACGTCCGAGCCATGCTGGAGGACGTGTTTGCCGGCGCCGGCGTGCACATCACCGCCTACAACTTCCCGCAGGTGAGTCAACTACACCATTCTGTTTGTAAACCCTCGTTGATCCGAACTCGGTTGATCCGAAATTTGACATATTTTGAACTTCGAGCCGGTCCCCGACTGAAGGTATAGGCATTTCAATGTTGATTAATATGGTTAATCCGAATTCCAGCTGATCCGTAAAATAAAATAAAGACTGAATTATGGTCATGTAAGTGATGAATCCTACAAAAATCGTATCAATCATTATCGTCTCAAGTCGCAACGTTTCAGACTTGGGAGAAGATTCGTGATGCTCGAGCTGAGTCAACAAAACGTGTCATCTTCGTTGACTGGAAACAATCATCGACTGGGTCAAAAAATAAAACTTACAAATGTAATAAGTGTATAAACGAGAAACTTATAACAGAGGTTCTACTGTATTTATTCTTCCATAAACTGTAACCTATGTTGAAGAACGCAGATTGAATTTCAACTCGTAGTTTGAGATTTGTGATGTCTGCCTCCAACTGCATGGCTTGATGCTGCTAGACTGATCCTGTGAATAACTTTCACCATCCGTCTCTTGCTTTCCAACCCGTCCGAACGTCTTGAACCGACGATACTCTCTCGTCAGTTCCATACCACTACAAAAACAATTATCTCTGAAGTCCGCTTTTGTCACTTCTAGGTTTGGGAGCGAGATAGTCTACAGAAACAAACTCTAGTGAGCAATTACTTTCCGACGAATTCAAAGCGTCGTTTCGAAAGAACGTCCCGCAACGAGACTTATATTGAAAGCCATTCCAGAAAATCATCTGTCAGTTCAACAGATATGGAAGAGGATGCCAAACGAAGGAAAGGAAAGAATCTCGGTGGCAAAACTAAACCCTCTGGCTATCGTGAGAGTAACTGGGATACGACGGAAAGCAAATCGGACGGCGATAAGTATGGTAAAAAGGTTTACAACGAGAACGTTGGAAGCACGGTGGCGAGTGCGTCGCACAGTAGGAGTGAGAGTGACTCCAGTATCATGTTCAATCCAAGAGCGACGAGAGAGAGCGCCCCGGTTGATCACAGAAAGGCTAGAACCGACGGTTTCAATAGGTCAGGCGGCGGCAAAGACTCTCAGACTAGAGAAGACGGATACGAAATAGCCAATAAAGCTGCTCACAATGCGTTGCAGAGAATGCATCAAGTATCAAGCAGTTCGCTGGCAAGTAGATCAGTCGGTAATTTTGCAAGTGGTGAAAGCAAAGAGAAGTCGTCCGAATTCACTGCCAAAGAATCTTGGCTCGCAGTTCGTTCCAAGCCTGCCGATAAATCGAACTACTCTTGCGAAAGTATTATGGGACAAGGAAGACATGGCAGCAGATCTTCTAGTTCAGAAGGGAATGTCCAAAGTTTACAAGCTGGAAAAGTCAACTTTGGGTTGAAATTGACACATAGTCGACACGGCGATACTGGTAATTCAACTGATGACAAAAACAAATGCAGTAGTGTGGCCAGCAGAGGTAGAAAACTTGAGAGACATACAAAAGAAGACGTGGGAGATAGAAGGGAGTGTAGGCCTGAACAGAAAGATAACCAGGATGAAGAAAATAAAGCACAATGGCATCTATTAGCCTTTAAACAAAGTGTCGAGACGAAAGAAGACGAGGGTTGGTTTGAAGTAAAGGTCTCGAAACGTCGCAAGAGAGAAGAAAAGTTTAATAAAAGTGCTAGTGAACAAGAGGAAAAGAAAAAGGTCCAATCGGAGATTCGTAGGAGTGCCAACAAGACTGAAGTTGAAGCAACAAAGGGACAAAAGTGGCGCGTTGAAAATGTCAACGACGATTAATCCTAGCCGACACACCTAGCCGACACACCTAGCCGACACGGGTGGAGGGTCACTGGGACAAGGGAGCCGATAGAATAATAACGTAATTACCGTATTTACTCGCATATAAGTCGCACCCCTGTTTTTGACAGTCATTTTTTGAAAACCCCTTTGTATGGTCGTATAAGTCGCACCTGCAGTCTCCAGTATTGGTATTATTATTATTATTATCATTAATTAGTAGAGTGATAGGCCTAATTATAACATTATAGGCCTATCACTAATTTATTTTGTCCATTTTGTATAATGATGATTTACATTTGCTGTTAATGAAAAGAAGTGATCATTGCCCAAGAGACTTAGTTCAAAGTGGAAGATATCAACATTCGTGTGTTTTGTTTACTCTTAATACCGATGCTGATAATGTCCGGATATGTATCACAGAAACGGTTTTTACTTATAATGTGTTCCGGACTTTCGGAAACTGCAAGACTTTTATCTGCGGTGGAAAGTTATGGTCACCGACAGCGCAGCCCTGGTTTTGAAGTTCATTGGTTTTAAATAATTAAAATGGGGTGGTAAGATCGCCCTTGTGGTGCCCCGTCCAAACGATCCCACTTTTCATCCTTAGCCTTAATTGGGGAACAATGATGTTGTATCAAGTTTCGATGTTATTAAAAAAAAAAAAAAAAAAAAAAAAAAAAAAATGATGAACTTTACATCTGCTGTTAATGGAAAGAAGTGATCATTGCCCAAGAGACTTGGTTTAAAGTGGAAGATATAAACATTGGTGTGTTCATACTGAAATACTTTTATCTACAGCAAAAAATTATAAAAATTATAGTCACAGACAGCGCAGTCCTGGTGTTGAAGTTCATTAATTTTAAATAATCAAAATGAGGTGGTAAGATCGCCCTTGTGGTGCCCCGTCCAAACGATCCTATCTTTCATCCATAGCCTTAATTGAGGAACAATGATTTTGTATTAAGTTTCGATATTATTAAAAAAAAAAAGTCTCCAGTACATCAAAAATATATCGCCATTGAAATGTGTAGCTCTCTGTTCCAGATGCTTAAGAGAGAAACCCTTGGTATGAGACATGAGAAACTGTTGTGAGGGGCCACAACTAAACTGTAAGGGTGGGAAGGGGACAGGGTTGCCTAACATACCAGAGGGTGATGATGGAACCCAGAGCAAATATCTCCCAAGTTTATATTCATTTTTATCTAGCCTCTTCCTAGTGTTAAATGAAAAGCCCACTATAGACTTATCAGTTATCACCCATATATATATATATATATATATATATATATATATATATATATATATATATATATATATATATATATATATATATATATATATATATATATATATATATATATATATATATATATATATATATATATATATATATATATATATATATATATATATATATATATATATATATATATATATATATATATATATATATATATATATATATATATATATATATATATATATATATATATATATATATATATATATATATATATATATATATATATATATATATATATATATATATATATATATATATATATATATATATATATATATATATATATATATATATATATATATATATATATATATATATATATATATATATATATATATATATATATATATATATATATATATATATATATATATATATATATATATATATATATAATATATATATATATATATATATATATATATATATATATATATATATATATATATATATATATATATATATATATATATATATATATATATATATATATATATATATATATATATATATATATATATATATATATATATATATATATATATATATATATATATATATATATATATATATAATATACATATACATATACTATATACATATACATATACATATACATATACATATACATATACATATACATATACATATACATATACATATACATATACATATACATATACATATACATATACATATACATATACATATACATATACATATACATATACATATACATATACATATACATATACATATACATATACATATACATATACATATACATATACATATACATATACATATACATATACATATACATATACATATACATATACATATACATATACATATACATATACATATACATATACATATACATATACATATACATATACATATACATATACATATACATATACATATACATATACATATACATATACATATACATATACATATACATATACATATACATATACATATACATATACATATACATATACATATACATATACATATACATATACATATACATATACATATACATATACATATACATATACATATACATATACATATACATATACATATACATATACATATACATATACATATACATATACATATACATATACATATACATATACATATACATATACATATACATATACATATACATATACATATACATATACATATACATATACATATACATATACATATACATATACATATACATATACATATACATATACATATACATATACATATACATATACATATACATATACATATACATATA